>JALPQI010000264.1:0-516074 GCA_025490895.1 Thaumatotibia leucotreta
GGTCATTGTATCTACAAATTACATTACGCCCCTATTGTTAATAGCAGCTTCGGTAACGTGTGTGACGTCTATAGGTTTTCTTGTCTATTTAACATTTCGAGCGCTATTAGTAAAACGTCCCACTAGTTTTACATGACTCAGTGATCAATATCATATCACTGAGATCTGTTTTCACACGTCTACTTAAACTGAATTCATTCATTCATTCACTTTGTTGACTAACATAAGGTACTGCATCTATTAGACAGATGAGAAGTACTAGATAATCTAGATATTCGTATAAAGATACAATTTCCGTCCTTAATAAGACACAAAGTGGGACGTTTTACACAAAAATGCTCACATTTATTTATCATCAAAACGGCTTACAGCTCAACTAAAAAATACTCCAAATTTAAAAATCTCCACGTTTTCTTGACACAGGTGCCCTAGTACCTGCGTTACCACTGGACTACGAACAGACTCGTGAATTAGAGTTAGTCGTGCGCGCAACAGATGGCGTGACCGGCGCGTCAGCTGATGCGTTAGTAACGTTGCGAGTGACAGATGTCAACGACTGCCCGCCAGAGCTGTCACAGGTATGTGGAACTCTTTTTTAACAAGTACGCTCGGCCGCTATGAAGTCAGCTTAACAGCCAGTGCCGGATTTACCAGTAGGCCAAGTAGGCCATGGCCTAGAGCGGCAGATTTTAGGGGCGGCAGATTTGGGGGCAAAAAAATATTTTTGTGCTAATAAAATAATTTGGCAGATTTTACAAGCGGCAGATTAGAAGCGAACTTTTTCAATCTTCGGCCGCGGCGGCAGAATACAGGGTGGAAGGAAACGACCGAGTCTACCAACCATTACGACGAACTTTCAGTAACATAGTACCAACATCGAAATATCTAATCAGGTTCCTTTAATTTATATGTATTTTTTATATATTATTGTTTATTTTCTATAAGTAGTGTTAAATTAATTATGTATCATTGAATGTACTATTATGAAATAAATAAATGATGAAGTAACATAAGTATATGCGACTCTATCCTCACCACACAAACTCTAGAAAGCGGTCCTTGAATTTGAAAAATAAAGAAGTTCTAACAAAAAATAAAAATCAGTTTGATAATTAAACCATTTAATAAATTTCAACTGGGTTTTCATAGTTAATTAAAATTATTTTTACTACGCTCACTTGCTAACAACAAATCAATCAATATATTGATTTAAACATCACAATTATCACTCATATTTTAATGTAATGACAAACGGGCGTAATCGTGTAAATTTACGTTTAATTTTATCCTGATGTTTCGGGCATGACGTCACATCCGTAGTTGCAGGCAGACTCGCGAGAAAATGTATCAACGCCTTCGAGCTGCGCGGGTTTTTCGAACTACCCACACTTGGTCTTGATTACTCACTTCTAAGCCAGGGTTGTCACTAAGCTTACACACAACACTCTCAAAATTTAATGGTTTGGCAATGGAATGGATGTTTCACCACGCTTACATTTGTAAATCACGGGATTCCAAGACGAGATTCCTTGCCCCTCATTTTGATTAAAATTTCGATGTTTCTTAATTTCAATAGCTTCACGTACTTTTTGGCTATGATGTATACGTTCAGTTGAGAGGACTTTCGGATTATGGAGCTTAAAGGTATCTGCCCACTAGACCATACCATACCATGACCGTAGCATGAACGTATCAGACAAAAAAACTATTGTTTGTATTGAAAAGTATGAGACTGCGCCCACGTTTCGGCGCCGGCCAACACCGTCTCATAATTTTTAAGTCACTCAAACTACGCAGAGACCTTAATTAATCCAGTGGTGTGGTCCGTATTCCAACAAATGCTCAGCCACAGCAGACTTATTAATTTAACGCTTTTTAACAGCCGTGATATATTATGTCCCTAGATCCTTTCCGCTATGGTGCGTTTGGTTTCCTTAATATAGGAACTACGACAGCTAATAACCAAGACCAAGTGCGGGTATGGTATGGACAATTGGGCATTTACCTCCTAATGCGTCTATACGCAGAGTTACCTACGTTACCTACGTCCAGCAGTAGACGGCCTATCATAGGCTGATGATGATGACGATGATGATGATGAAGTGTGGGTAGTTCGAAAAACCCGCGCAGCTCGAAGGTGTTGATACATTTTCTCGCCAGTCTGCCTGCGACCACTGGTGTAACGTCATGCCCGAAACGTCAGGATAAAAATAAACATAAGTTTACGCGATTAAGACCCGTTTGTCATTAAAAAATGAAATCAATCAATATTACAATAAAACTCAATATTATTTGACTTTAAAGTTATCTGATAATTAACAATTATAAAAACCAACCGTTAGTTCCATATTGTAGCCATGTTTGGTAGCCCATGGCTGGCAATAGAGAAAAATATTCCTGATTCGAAGCTGACTACAAAATGGTAATTATTTAGCCCCATCTTGTAGCCTGGTTTGGTAGCAGGCTTTTAAATGAGAAAAAAATACCTGATTCGAAGCTGGCAATGACACGGGAATTCTGAAGTCGTAGGAAGTAGCTGGCGTTTAATCTTTGTGTCAGGTTATTTTCTAAACTGCAATATATAGCGACCTTTTTTGAAAAAGGAATCCGCGTACATACACTACAGCATCTCAAATACATCCATGAACAGCAATTCTCTTGAGACCAAAAATAATAAGAACTTTAATGAATGCTTTTGAAATAACAGCCTCTCAATCTTAAATAGAAAGAATTTACGAAATGATAAAATCAGCGTCACACACTGGAAGATAAGAAAATCGTTCCCATTTAGTAGCTGGCCACTACCAAATATGACTACCAGATGGAAAAATTGTTTCGATTTGGTAGCTGGCTACAAGATGGGAAAACACGTTTCTTATTTCGTGGATAGCTACCAAATATGGATACCAGATGGGAAAAAATCTGAAAAACAGTAATTGTAACGTTCAATAATTAAAAAATAAATCTGGGTATAATGAAACCATCTAATCAATTGCAATTGCGTTTTTTTTTAGTTATTTATAGTGCGTCACAGGCGGCATTTCAGTATTTTTTATAATTAAACAACAAACATAATTAAAGAAAGTTACCTACCTGATAATTAACAATTAAAGAATCAATCAGAAAAAAGTCGCATATACCTATTAATGTAATGGTATTTAAACCGTGCGTTTCAGCGCTTTCTTCTTTGCAAACTGCCCTTGCGATATAATTCTGTATTTCGATAAAATTAGCTTAACAGTAACAGTGGGTTGTGGCCGCTGTAAGTGTTCGCGGGTAACGAACCAATATTATGTAGCTTAGGATCATATCTAAGATAATGCCACCTTTCAAGACTTCATGATTATTTTCAGAGCATCTGTTGGTACCTACTTTAGTAGGCGTGTTCATCTAATATAGCCGGCATATTTAAGCCGATTTTAGCGCCCTCTTCCACCCTTACATTTTTAATACGTATTCAAAGTATACCTATAGTGTATACATTGCAGCTTATATAATGCCTGATTAAACGCCAGCTACTTTCTACGACTTAGAAATGCCGTATCATTGCCAGCTTCGAATCAGGAATATTTTTTTCATTGAAAGCCAGCTACCAAACCTCACAAACCTGGCTCCAAGATGGGACTATACTTAGGTTGTTTTCTATAATTATTACTTATCAGATAACTTTAAAGTCAAATAATAATGTTTCCTGGTTTTATTGTAACATTGATTGATTTCTTGTTTGCGAGTGAGCATAGTAAAAATAATTTTAATTAACTGTAAAAAACGAACATATTGCGAAAACACAAATCAAATTATTTATTAACTAAATATTTTGATTTGTACTTTTTAATTTTTCTCCAGTAGTCACACTACTTAATACTATATAAATTATAAATATTAGATGTCATATAACAAATAAAAACGACCAAGATCACCTATGTCCGAGGTGGGGATCGAACCCACGTACTCAGCTTTCGCGGCTGATGCCTGTACCCCTCGGCCACTCGGTTTTACACCTCCCCACCTCGGACATAGGTGATCTTGGTCGTTTTTCTTTGGTATATGACATCTAATATTTATAATGTAAAAAACGAGTTGAAAAGTAAATCAGACTGATTTTTAATTTGGGAATTTGTCTCCGTCACTCTAATCATCTAATAACCTTCATTGCCCAAAATTTGAATTTTGCGGATTTAGTAGTTCGCGGTAGGGATGCTGGATTTCCTTTCCTGCCACAAACGCTCCGGTACGCACACACGGCTGTGAAATGAAATACATGCCAAAATGTCCAAGTGTTCCTAAACGATTAATGTACGAAGCTTCTTTACGTTTCGACTTTCTTCGTAATTCCTAACAAATTATTCAAATTAGCACAGTGGATAGGGGCGGTAAAATATGAATGGCCTACAGGCGGCAAATTTCTAAATCCGGCACTGTTAACAGCTGTAATTTCTGTACATTAATGTTCCAAAAAGTGACGTTGTTGACAGATAATGTATTGAATTGACAGCTGTCAGGATTAAATTCTTAGCGGGCGAGTACTGTTATAGGTAGGTAAGGTGTTAACTACATTCTAATGCATTTGTAATGGCACCCGATTGTTATACCTTTTTTTTGGATTTTATGGCCTGGTTTCAAGATCTTTAAGCCAAGTCTTTATTTGATTGTTATACCAACTACGAACAACCACAGACAATTTTGACAAAATAATTGGGCCATTTTTTTTAAGTTGTACCCCCCACGTTTCCTCACGATGTTTTCCTTCACCGCAAAGCACTTGATATTCACAACCTGCATGCACCTGCGAAGAAATTCCAGGATGTATGTTAAGTCCCCAACAAGCACTTGGGACCACACAAAATAGGCACGTTTGATGTCGAGTTGCGGAAAAATGGCCAGAATACAACAACAACAACCCCCCACGTTTTTTGTAACTTCTTGTAAGATTTGTACTCAGAATCGTAAGCTCTTTCAATCCTAATAGGAGAAAAATGTTGTCTTAAAGTTCACATATTTTTTTAAAGGAGAATGCCGCCATACAAAATGTATGAAATAATGGCAACGGAATGGAAACACCTTGGGACAAAAAATTTCTGCTATCAGGATCGAAACAACTCGTGATTCTGAGCAGAAATAATATCGAAAGTTCCAAATTCAAAAAAAAGTCGGGGAGTCAACTTTAGCCCCTTTGTTACATACTTAAAAACATTAATTAGATCTACAATTTATGTACATAGATTAAATCTAACTAATCTACTTACCCTAACCTATCCTATATCTAAGATTGGCCCTTGTGGCATTGTACCGAGCGAGGATGCTAGTGGCATTTCCTCGCTGTATCGCAATACTGATTATATCTTTTTTTTAGGATTTGTATGATGTGGAAGTGAGTGAGGCAGCTGCTGTTGGGACTACCATCATCACCTTTCATGCCAGAGATAATGACACTGGTAATATACCTTTTATTTTGTCTTGAAATCATAAAATAAGTGTTTTCCCGTTGTCAGTGAGGTCTTGGGATGCAGAATATGAGTTTTTTTTTATTTGCCCAGTTTCAAAACTAGTACCTTGTAAAGAATTATTACCTTATACTTATACCATTTCACGGATAAATAAAAAAAATCCCTTCTGAACTTCCTACGTGTTTTTTTATTTAAATCGGTGGCATACGACAGCATGGCATTCAGCCGCAACTTGATTTTTTGCTGACATTGACAAAACTATGTATGCGACTGTGCGTAATTAATTAATAATAATAAAACATTTCAACATTTATTCGGGACAAACAAGACAAAACAATATAAATAAAATAATTGACAGAGAAAAGTTGGTGTAACACGAATTAGGCATTATGACTCTCGTGTGATGCTATTATCAAACTGATCTGCTGTTCGTTTCGTAAAACCCCTCACGTGTAATGCCTTTCATTATGCACGAGCCACATAAATAACTATTATTGTGCTGACTTTAACTTTTACTTGCTTTTTTTTATTATTGTATTTTATGTACTGTATTTTTTTTCTCTCTTATTTGTGTTTTAATTTTAGATACTTACACAAATATTTATAATAATGGGTCTATTGCCTGAATAAAGAAATATTCATTCATTTAACAGAGTAACATTTCATTCACAGGAGCAAACGGCGAAATAACATACTCCCTCTCCGGCGACAACTCTTCTCTCGTCCTATTCGCCCTCGACCCCACCACTGGCGTGTTACAACTAGCCGCGCCACTAGACGCCGAGACGGCGTCGACGCACCGACTGCTAGTGACGGCGAGGGACGGCGGCCGGCCGCCGCTGGCCGACACGGCGCATCTGCGGCTGACGGTTAGAGACGTCAATGATGTGCCGCCGAGACTCGAGCGACCGGTTGTCAGGTATATTTGTTGTTGTGTCTTGTAGATGACGACTAGCCGCGCCACTAGACGCTGAGACGGCGTCGACGCACCGACTGCTAGTGACGGCGAGGGACGGCGGCGGTTAGAGACGTCAATGATGTGCCGCCGAGACTCGAGCGACCGGTTGTCAGGTATATTTGTTGTTGAGTCTTGTAGATGATAACTAGCTGCGCTACTAGACGCTGAGACGGCGTCGACGCACCGACTGCTAGTGACGGCGAGGGACGGCGGCCGGCCGCCGCTGGCCGACACGGCGCATCTGCGTCTGACGGTTAGAGACGTCAATGATGTGCCGCCGAGACTCGAGCGACCGGTTGTCAGGTATTTTGGTTGTTGAATCTTTTGTAGATGACTTGATAGTGAATTATAGTTTTGAAAAGTTAGAATATAGTGTTTTTTTAAGAGTAAGAGTAAGAGTAAATTTATTTGCAGAAAAAATATTTAAAAAAATCACAAATGATTTTAATAGTAGTAAGGATCCGATATGTATTTTTTACAAAGGACTTTAAAAATAAACTAAAAAAAATAGTAGTAAGCTCTTTATTGTTTATAATATAAAATAAACTTCGACAACATAAAAAAAAATTTACAAAGGCGAACTTATCCCTATAAGGGATCTCTTCCAGCTAACCTTGGAGCAACTGAGTTGGAGAGTAAATTGACATTGAATGATTGATTAGAATTATTTTAATTATTTATGTGCATCATGTGATTTTGTCTATCTGAACTTTCGAATGTTCACTCAATTTCTCAAAGGTTAACTGAGAGAGATCCCCCCTTATAAGTTCGCCTTTGTACCTACTCTTTATAAGTTGTAACTTATTCTGTGTGCAAGAAAGTGATTTACTACTACTCGAAGTTGACTGGTGCGTCTGTCATTTTAGTATATAGTTATTACATTACAGTTTGTTAGTCTAATTTTAAGTAGGTAATCCTAAGGTCATTCAACGAAAAAGAACTCTCCACATTTTAATATCCGATTGACTACAAGAATAGATCTTTTTTTACATTGTTCGATGTATTTTTCCCTCAATCGTTAACTTGTTTATGCTATATGTGTTGCGTAGTTAGGCACTGGTCTCACCGCGAGCTACTAAGCTATGAACTATCGGCTATAAACACGAACAAGAATACGCACTCCCGTGTAAATAAAAGAGACACGGCGATACTCGCCCAGCTATCACCGCCGGGCGAGTATCGCCGTGTCGCTTTTATTTACACGGGAGTGCTTATCTTTTGTTCGTGTTTATAGCCGATAGTTCCTAGCTTAGTAGCTCGCGGTGAGACCAGTGCCTTTTACACAAAAGATCTCAATGGGTCGAAGTGTATCCGTAAGGGCCCACCAATAAGATAAGATAAGAGACCAGTGCCTTAATGACATCTGCCATAAAACTTCCCCATTCATCAACCATCAAATTATCTTCACTTTATCCACAGCGCCCTAGTAAGCGAAGAAGCGTCCCGCGGCACCATCCTAGCCCGCGTGGCGGCGTGGGACCCCGACGCCAGTGACGCCACACGCCTCACATACGCCACGGTTGACGCCACACCCACGCCGCTGCTCGCCGTGGACGCCAATAGTGGCGTCGTGTCTCTCTCGGCTCCTAGAGGCTGGCCGAAGGACGCATCTAGGTAAACATGTCATGTCTTTGATTCCACAAATTTATTATATATATTTTTTTATTTATTAAGAACACAAACAGTCACATAAACAAATGAGGATAGAGTACAATGTACGAAAACATGAGCAGAAAAAGACCTGGAGGTTCAAAATTTATGTGGAAAAAAATTAAAAAAAAGCACTTTGCCAGCCTAGGCCTTCAAGATTTGTATTAATAGTACATTGTGCATCAAGGGAGGTAAGTACGGAATCACTAACGAGAGTGTTAGAAGCCCGACGCCGTAGATGGAGGGCTTTTATGACTCGAGTTAGTATTCCGCTTACCGACCGTGATGCATACAATGTTTCTCATCACACTTGCCGACAAAAAAATACCACACTTAATCGGGACGTGAAATAAAGCTAAAGCAAAACAAATTAGTAGGTCTTAATTAAAAGTAATAGTATAAATCAAGTACATAACTGTTTTATCTTATTGAAATGAAATACTACGAAGATGTAATTCATGTTTTTAAATTTGATTGAAAGTAAAGTGTTTTTGAACGTTCAATGGTAAAAACGTTCAATGCATTTTTAGGCAGAATGGCTTTTTGCTTTAGCCTGTCCTATTTAGGACCATTCCATGAAAACATGTCGTAAGCGACACTGTCTTTTCGATTCGTAATGTGAGTTACGTTATAATAATAACATATCAAGGCTTTAAGATTGACACTGTTTCCTAGCAGCTAGCATATTTTATTAGGGTAGGATAGCGACACGTAAGCGATAAAAAGTAGATGTTTTCATGGAATGCTCCTTTAATAGATACATAGAACTTTCGAGTATAAAAAAACAGTATGATACTGCTAGTCACTTAAACAGTTTTTAGCCACTTTTGATTTGTTTTTGTTTACAGTTAATTTTAATAAAGAGGCTTGGCAGGACAAGCTCAGCCTAGTGTCAGGGTCACTGCAAATATTTTGTACTATGTGTGTTTCTGAAAATAATTAATTTAATATATAAGGTCCTAATTTATTAGTTGTAGATATTTTAACACATGATACTTAACATTAAAATAATTAACTTCAAATATAAATTAAGAAATCTTTTCATGTAACTTTTTTGATTTCATTTTACTAACAATAAAAATTAAAAAATCATCATGTGCATTATTATCATTATCACATGTCACAATAACACTGTCTGTCATGTCATTAAACGACACAATCGCAACGGAAAATAACATGACATTGACAATCAAGTATTTAATTTATCGACGTGAAGTGGCCAGTTCCAGTTAAGTGGTACGTGAAAGAGGTACGAGAATCTGTTCAAAGAGTTTTCATTTAACAATCACATTAACAGGGTGTCTACGTAGCTGTTTATCCTTTTTTTCCAAAAAAAAAATCGTGAATGCTATAATGTTTCACGGTTTAATATACTCCAGAGATCGAGTACTATCAGCTGTAAAAATATCTGCATCTAATAAATTAGGACCTTATATATATTTTTTTTAACTTGTAATTTTCTCTCACAGGTCGCTAAACGTATCGGTATCGGACGGGGCCCACGCGGCGTTTGCTCGCGTGAAGCTGACGGTGGTGCCGGCCAACAGGCACGCGCCGCGGTTCCCGCATCTGGTGTACGAGGCCAGGGTCATGGAGAACCTGCCGCCGCCAGTCCTGTTGACTACTGTCAAGGTTTGATCAGTAACATGTAGGATTGTAGCTTATTAATTAGTCTGTTGACCAATTCACTCACTCACTCATCCACTCACTGACTCACTCACTGACTCACTCACTAACTGGTGTACGAGGCCAGGGTCATGGAGAATCTGCCGCCGCCAGTCCTGTTGACTACTGTCAAGGTTTGATCAGTAACATGTAGGATTGTAGCTTATTAATTAGTCTGTTGACCAATTCACTCACTCACTCATCCACTCACTGACTCACTCACTGACTCACTCACTAACTGGTGTACGAGGCCAGGGTCATGGAGAATCTGCCGCCGCCAGTCCTGTTGACTACTGTCAAGGTTTGATCAGTAACATGTAGGATTGTAGCTTATTAATTAGTCTGTTGACCAATTCACTC
Organism: Thaumatotibia leucotreta; assembly: GCA_025490895.1. Lineage (NCBI taxonomy): Eukaryota > Metazoa > Arthropoda > Insecta > Lepidoptera > Tortricidae > Thaumatotibia > Thaumatotibia leucotreta. Next base: position 10,081 of record JALPQI010000264.1, read on the forward strand.
ACTCACTCATCCACTCACTGACTCACTCACTGACTCACTCACTAACTGGTGTACGAGGCCAGGGTCATGGAGCACCTGCCGCCGCCCGTGCTGTTGACTACTGTCAAGGTTTGATCAGTAACATGTAGGATTGTAGCTTATTAATTAGTCTGTTGACCAACTCACTCACTCATCCACTCACTCATCCACTCACTGACTCACTCACTAACTGGTGTACGAGGCCAGGGTCATGGAGCACCTGCCGCCGCCAGTCCTGTTGACTACTGTCAAGGTTTGATCAGTAACATGTAGGATTGTAGCTTATTAATTAGTCTGTTGACCAACTCACTCACTCATCCACTCACTCATCCACTCACTGACTCACTCACTAACTGGTGTACGAGGCCAGGGTCATGAAGAACCTGCCGCCGCCCGTGCTGTTGACTACTGTCAAGGTATGATCAGCAACATGTAGGATTGTAGCTTATTAATTAGTCTGTTGACCAACTCACACACTCACTCATCCACGCACTCACTCACTCACTCATCCACTCACTGACTCACTCACTGACTCACTCACTAACTGGTGTACGAGGCCAGGGTCATGGAGCACATGCCGCCGCCCGTGCTGTTGACTACTGTCAAGGTGAGACTAGCTAAGGACCTTCATGATCACATAAACGTCCTTCGGCCCTCCAGCTGAAAGAGTGACAGCGTGAGTGAATCGCGTAGCGCAGGGCGAGCCGTCGGGCCTTCGGCCCTCCAGCTGATAGAGTGACAGCGTGAGTGGATCGCGTAGGGTGAGCCGTCGGGCCTTCGGCCCTCCAGCTGATAGAGTGACAGCGTGAGTGGATCGCGTAGGGTGAGCCGTCGGGTCTTCGGCCCTCCAGCTGATAGAGTGACAGCGTGAGTGGATCGCGTAGGGTGAGCCGTCGGGCCTTCGGCCCTCCAGCTGATAGAGTGACAGCGTGAGTGGATCGCGTAGGGTGAGCCGTCGGGCCTTCGGCCCTCCAGCTGATAGAGTGACAGCGTGAGTGGATCGCGTAGGGTGAGCCGTCGGGTCTTCGGCCCTCCAGCTGATAGAGTGACAGCGTGAGTGGATCGCGTAGGGTGAGCCGTCGGGCCTTCGGCCCTCCAGCTGATAGAGTGACAGCGTGAGTGGATCGCGTAGGGTGAGCCGTCGGGCCTTCGGCCCTCCAGCTGATAGAGTGACAGCGTGAGTGGATCGCGTAGGGTGAGCCGTCGGGCCTTCGGCCCTCCAGCTGATAGAGTGACAGCGTGAGTGGATCGCGTAGGGTGAGCCGTCGGGCCTTCGGCCCTCCAGCTGATAGAGTGACAGCGTGAGTGGATCGCGTAGGGTGAGCCGTCGGGCCTTCGGCCCTCCAGCTGATAGAGTGACAGCATGAGTGAATCGCGTAGCGCAGGGCGAGCCGTCGGGCCTTCGGCCCTCCAGCTGAAAGAGTGACAGCGTGAGTGGATCGCGTAGGGTGAGCCGTCGGGCCTTCGGCCCTCCAGCTGAAAGAGTGACAGCGTGAGTGGATCGCATAGCGCAGGGCGAGCCGTCGGGCCTTCAGCCCTTCAGCTGATAGAGTGATAGCGTGAGTGGATCCGTATAAGCTGACGGTGGTGCCGGCCAACAGGCACGCGCCGCGGTTCCCGCATCTGGTGTACGAGGCCAGGGTCATGGAGCACCTGCCGCCGCCCGTGCTGCTGACTACTGTCAAGGTTTGATCAGTAACATGTAGGATTGTAGCTTATTAATTAGTCTGTTGACCAACTCACTCACTCACACACACACATACACACGCAAACACACACACACACACATTCTCATTAGCAGAGATCGGACAAATGTTCGTCATTGTTAGTAAATAGTACATTTAGAAACAAGTGCAAAAATAAGTTTTTATACGTGTATCGAACAACTTTTTTCATAACAAGTGCCTTAAAAAGAGAATCGCGTGCGCAGTTTTCTTTTCGAACTAGTTAGGAAAAAATATTTTTTAGTACAGATGGTGCCTTTTTTAGGCGCTAGTGCGAGAAGTGGCTCATTTTACGTCAGATCCAAAACTTCGGAGGGCTATCTGTACTAAAAGACGTCGTACGACACACGTGCAAAAAAGAAATTCGTAACTCGTGTCGATTTAAAACACTCCCTTCGGTCGTGTTTTCAAACATCGCCACTCGTTTCGAATTTCATCTTTTTCGCACTTTTATCGTAATGTACTATTTTTCATTGATATAAGACATATTATTATATTAATATGTCGAGTCAATAAACTGAAAACTTATATCCTCCTTACCCCTTAATATTTCGACTGTCAAATCCCTGATCACAATTTTGTTCTCCAGGCGGATGACGAAGATGGCGGCGATTACGGAACAGTTACCTACTCGATCGATTCCACGTTACTACGAGAGACTTTTTCACTCGATGCGGTTACTGGGGCTTTAACTACGAAGGTGGCTTTGGACCGAGAGGCTAAAGCGGAGTGGGAGGTAAGATAATGATTTCTATCAAAAATAGTACTAGTATAAGGAGAGTGTTTCATATTTTCGGCGATACTGCCTTCTCACCTTTTCACTGACGTCGGTCACCGGCGCGTTGATTATGAAGATTACTTTGTTCGGTTGTATCAGTCACGCTCACTACGTAGAATAGAATGTATATGTAGAATTAAATAATTACCTCCCCTACACGTAAAGGGGATTATATTTTTATTTTCATATAATCTGACAGTGTGTATCGTTGAATACGTAATTTAAAAAAGAATAAGGGCCCCAAAAGAAAGTGTTTCTTTTAAGTAATTATTTTTGGAGATATCTGCTTCAGAATTTTATAAAAATGTATCCTCTAACTTTTGATTAGTGGATATGAAAATCGTCAATACTAGTACATTGATTTAAATTTTCACGATTATCAATCATATTTTAAAGACAAACGGGTCTTAATCTTGAGTCTACCTGCGACCACGGGTGTAACGGCATGCACGAAACGTCAGGATATAATTAAACGTAAGTTTACGCGATAAGACCCGTTTGTCTTTAAAATATGAGTAAATACGAGTGACTTAGCATAATCGGGCCCGCCGAGCATGGCCCGACATATACCTGGGGCTTATTGCATTACAAATTACTACTAATACAAGCGAAAGTCTCTTTCTAGTAAGAGAGATAGAAAAGTCTTCCGCTTGTAATATTAGTTGTAATTTGTTATGCAATAGGCCCCTGGCTGGTTTTTTTTGTTTGTCTAAAATCTTCCCTCTATACCAGGTGCCAGTATCCGCCCGCGACGGCGGCGGCCGCCTCCGCCACACAACCGTTCGCGTCCGCGTGTTAGACGCCAATGACCATGCGCCCGAGTTCCCCCTCCGCGAGTACCGCGCCTCTGCGCCTCACAACCTTCAACCCCACAAGCCTTTCCTCACACTCACAGCCTATGATGCCGATATAGGAGAGCATGCGAAGATACGATATGAGCTATACGATGGGGAACTGAATTCGGATGCGACTGGGCTGTTTGAGATTGATGCTGTGACCGGAGCGTTGGCTTTTGCGAAGAACGCTTCAGCTTATGGTAAGTTTTATTATGTATATTCATAGTGACACTATTCACGCGTCAGTTTTATCTGTTAGAAAGTTTCCTATGTTAGTATCTTCCGCATAACATAATTACAAGTTCCACTGAGTTTCCCTTCCGCAATTACCGCGTCTCTGCGCCTCACAACCTTCAACCCCACAAGCCTTTCCTCACGCTAACTGCTTATGATGCCGATATAGGAGAGCATGCGAAGATACGATATGAGCTATACGATGGAGAGTTGAATTCAGATGCGACTGGGCTGTTTGAGATTGATGCTGTGACCGGAGCGTTGGCTTTTGCGAAGAATGCTTCAGCTTATGGTAAGTTTTATTCAGTCACAACCACACAAGCCCTTCTTCACGTTAACTGCCCATGCGAAGATACGATATGAGTTGTATGATGGAGAGCTATATTCAGATGCGACTGGGTAGATCGCAAGATCTACCCAGATCGAGATACATGATGTGACTGAAGGCTGGCAATGTCAATATCCAGGAAGGAAACACCAGAAACACACATACATCCGCCAGTTTAGAGGCAGAACCAACGCTTTCGGTAAAACATTTTGTTTTGGTTCTGCCTCTAACCCGACGCATCATCAGGGTATTTCAGTTCACTGTTGGTCTTGGGCTTTCTTATTATTTATGTTTATGGGTACGTTGGGCAAGCGGGTTGGCGACCGCAGTAGTGTGTCCAATTTGACGAATTTGTTTCCCATCAGCATCACTAACATTCTATATACGAATGAATAGCGACACTGCAATCCCTTAGGCGATTCTTAGGACACCCACGGGAAGTATTGCGGCGATGATAATGCATTTTCATCGCCGTGTCGTCATCACGCGGCGCGGTGGCCATGATGTCTATACATATTTCCAAGATCCTATAACCCGTTAACCTTCAAGTCAAGGGTGAATACTGAATAGGCGCCTTCTGGGTGAACTCACTCCATCGTAGGCCGCGTCTCTGCCCTCAGCTAGTCTGTGACCAATGTGGTTATGAGTAAGACCACATGAAAAGAAAAGCATTTATTAAATATGAATAAGTATTTCAGTTTTTCAGTGGAATTGAACTAGATGCCGATAGAATCAAATAAAATTGTCCTAAATTCCCGTTTTATGTTATATTCTCAGTTGTTTGGTTTATAGGGTTCCTTAGTAAGCTAGGAACCCTTATAGTTTCACCATGTTCGTCTGCCCGCAGCATAGCTGTTTTCGAACATAAACAGCTCCAGAAGAAAAAAATCGTATTCCTCTTTTCTAACTTTTGATCCGCAGGTCCAAAAAATATGAAAGAAATCATGAATTGTTTATATAATAGGTACTTTAAAATAAAACTATTTCGAACATAATCGGCACAGCCGTTTTTGAATAACTACAGAACCCTACAACACAAAGGGTCTCACACAAAGGGATGCGGAAGACCGTGCGAAGTGGAGGAGGAAGAGCCGGAAAGCGGACCCCGGGCTTCGAGGCGCAGGCCCCGAACGCAATCGGGAACTACGCTAGGATGATGATGATGATGATGATGACAGAACCCTTCAACACTGAGCTTGGCCCTACACACTATTGGCCGGTTTTTTCCTTATAAAATAAACCAAGTTCCTTTCCCAGCGTCCCGCTCCGTGGTGGTATGGGCGCGCGCCCGCGACGGCGGCAACCGCGCGGGAACCGCCGGCGTCGCCGTCTACATACTAGCGGCCGCCGAGCGTGCCCCGCGCGTGCAGCCCCCCCCTCCCGCGCTGTTCCTGCGCGAGGACGCCCCGCCCGGCACGCTGCTGGCCGAGCTGCGGCCCGACACGAGCGAGCCCGTGCCGCAGTACCGGCTGGCCCCGGTCAACTACGGCAACCAGGTATACAGACACTAGCGTCCTAGGCGACCAGGTATACAGACACTAGCGTCCACCGAGCGTGCAGCCCCCCCCTCCCGCGCTGTTCCTGCGCGAGGACGCCCCGCCCGGCACGCTGCTGGCCGAGCTGCGGCCCGACACGAGCGAGCCCGTGCCGCAGTACCGGCTGGCCCCGGTCAACTACGGCAACCAGGTATACAGACACTAGCGTCCTAGGCGACCAGGTATACAGACACTAGCGTCCACCGAGCGTGCAGCCCCCCCCCTCCCGCGCTGTTCCTGCGCGAGGACGCCCCGCCCGGCACGCTGCTGGCCGAGCTGCGGCCCGACACGAGCGAGCCCGTGCCGCAGTACCGGCTGGCCCCGGTCAACTACGGCAACCAGGTATACAGACACTAGCGTCCTAGGCGACCAGGTATACAGACACTAGCGTCCACCGAGCGTGCAGCCCCCCCCTCCCGCGCTGTTCCTGCGCGAGGACGCCCCGCCCGGCACGCTGCTGGCCGAGCTGCGGCCCGACACGAGCGAGCCCGTGCCGCAGTACCGGCTGGCCCCGGTCAACTACGGCAACCAGGTATACAGACACTAGCGTCCTAGGCGACCAGGTATACAGACACTAGCGTCCACCGAGCGTGCAGCCCCCCCCTCCCGCGCTGTTCCTGCGCGAGGACGCCCCGCCCGGCACGCTGCTGGCCGAGCTGCGGCCCGACACGAGCGAGCCCGTGCCGCAGTACCGGCTGGCCCCGGTCAACTACGGCAACCAGGTATACAGACACTAGCGTCCTAGGCGACCAGGTATACAGACACTAGCGTCCACCGAGCGTGCAGCCCCCCCCTCCCGCGCTGTTCCTGCGCGAGGACGCCCCGCCCGGCACGCTGCTGGCCGAGCTGCGGCCCGACACGAGCGAGCCCGTGCCGCAGTACCGGCTGGCCCCGGTCAACTACGGCAACCAGGTATACAGACACTAGCGTCCTAGGCGACCAGGTATACAGACACTAGCGTCCACCGAGCGTGCAGCCCCCCCCTCCCGCGCTGTTCCTGCGCGAGGACGCCCCGCCCGGCACGCTGCTGGCCGAGCTGCGGCCCGACACGAGCGAGCCCGTGCCGCAGTACCGGCTGGCCCCGGTCAACTACGGCAACCAGGTATACAGACACTAGCGTCCTAGGCGACCAGGTATACAGACACTAGCGTCCACCGAGCGTGCAGCCCCCCCCCTCCCGCGCTGTTCCTGCGCGAGGACGCCCCGCCCGGCACGCTGCTGGCCGAGCTGCGGCCCGACACGAGCGAGCCCGTGCCGCAGTACCGGCTGGCCCCGGTCAACTACGGCAACCAGGTATACAGACACTAGCGTCCTAGGCGACCAGGTATACAGACACTAGCGTCCACCGAGCGTGCAGCCCCCCCCCTCCCGCGCTGTTCCTGAATCCATATAGCGAGAAGAGCGCGATGCATGATACATAGCTCTGTCTCACTCTAACTATATGCGCGAAGCGCATATAGCGAGAAGAGCGCGATGCATGATACATAGCTCTGTCTCACTCTAACTATATGCGCGAAGCGCATATAGCGAGAAGAGCGCGATGCATGATACATAGCTCTGTCTCACTCTAACTATATGCGCGAAGCGCATATAGCGAGAAGAGCGCGATGCATGATACATAGCTCTGTCTCACTCTAACTATATGCGCGAAGCGCATATAGCGAGAAGAGCGCGATGCATGATACATAGCTCTGTCTCACTCTAACTATACAGACACTAGCGTCCTAGGCGACCAGGTATACAGACACTAGCGTCCTAGGCGACCAGGTATACAGACACTAGCGTCCACCGAGCGTGCAGCCCCCCCCTCCCGCGCTGTTCCTGCGCGAGGACGCCCCGCCCGGCACGCTGCTGGCCGAGCTGCGGCCCGACACGAGCGAGCCCGTGCCGCAGTACCGGCTGGCCCCGGTCAACTACGGCAACCAGGTATACAGACACTAGCGTCCTAGGCGACCAGGTATACAGACACTAGCGTCCACCGAGCGTGCAGCCCCCCCCTCCCGCGCTGTTCCTGCGCGAGGACGCCCCGCCCGGCACGCTGCTGGCCGAGCTGCGGCCCGACACGAGCGAGCCCGTGCCGCAGTACCGGCTGGCCCCGGTCAACTACGGCAACCAGGTATACAGACACTAGCGTCCTAGGCGACCAGGTATACAGACACTAGCGTCCACCGAGCGTGCAGCCCCCCCCTCCCGCGCTGTTCCTGAATCCATATAGCGAGAAGAGCGCGATGCATGATACATAGCTCTGTCTCACTCTAACTATATGCGCGAAGCGCATATAGCGAGAAGAGCGCGATGCATGATACATAGCTCTGTCTCACTCTAACTATATGCGCGAAGCGCATATAGCGAGAAGAGCGCGATGCATGATACATAGCTCTGTCTCACTCTAACTATATGCGCGAAGCGCATATAGCGAGAAGAGCGCGATGCATGATACATAGCTCTGTCTCACTCTAACTATATGCGCGAAGCGCATATAGCGAGAAGAGCGCGATGCATGATACATAGCTCTGTCTCACTCTAACTATACAGACACTAGCGTCCTAGGCGACCAGGTATACAGACACTAGCGTCCTAGGCGACCAGGTATACAGACACTAGCGTCCACCGAGCGTGCAGCCCCCCCCCTCCCGCGCTGTTCCTGCGCGAGGACGCCCCGCCCGGCACGCTGCTGGCCGAGCTGCGGCCCGACACGAGCGAGCCCGTGCCGCAGTACCGGCTGGCCCCGGTCAACTACGGCAACCAGGTATACAGACACTAGCGTCCTAGGCGACCAGGTATACAGACACTAGCGTCCACCGAGCGTGCAGCCCCCCCCTCCCGCGCTGTTCCTGCGCGAGGACGCCCCGCCCGGCACGCTGCTGGCCGAGCTGCGGCCCGACACGAGCGAGCCCGTGCCGCAGTACCGGCTGGCCCCGGTCAACTACGGCAACCAGGTATACAGACACTAGCGTCCTAGGCGACCAGGTATACAGACACTAGCGTCCACCGAGCGTGCAGCCCCCCCCTCCCGCGCTGTTCCTGAATCCATATAGCGAGAAGAGCGCGATGCATGATACATAGCTCTGTCTCACTCTAACTATATGCGCGAAGCGCATATAGCGAGAAGAGCGCGATGCATGATACATAGCTCTGTCTCACTCTAACTATATGCGCGAAGCGCATATAGCGAGAAGAGCGCGATGCATGATACATAGCTCTGTCTCACTCTAACTATATGCGCGAAGCGCATATAGCGAGAAGAGCGCGATGCATGATACATAGCTCTGTCTCACTCTAACTATATGCGCGAAGCGCATATAGCGAGAAGAGCGCGATGCATGATACATAGCTCTGTCTCACTCTAACTATACAGACACTAGCGTCCTAGGCGACCAGGTATACAGACACTAGCGTCCTAGGCGACCAGGTATACAGACACTAGCGTCCACCGAGCGTGCAGCCCCCCCCTCCCGCGCTGTTCCTGCGCGAGGACGCCCCGCCCGGCACGCTGCTGGCCGAGCTGCGGCCCGACACGAGCGAGCCCGTGCCGCAGTACCGGCTGGCCCCGGTCAACTACGGCAACCAGGTATACAGACACTAGCGTCCTAGGCGACCAGGTATACAGACACTAGCGTCCACCGAGCGTGCAGCCCCCCCCCTCCCGCGCTGTTCCTGAATCCATATAGCGAGAAGAGCGCGATGCATGATACATAGCTCTGTCTCACTCTAACTATATGCGCGAAGCGCATATAGCGAGAAGAGCGCGATGCATGATACATAGCTCTGTCTCACTCTAACTATATGCGCGAAGCGCATATAGCGAGAAGAGCGCGATGCATGATACATAGCTCTGTCTCACTCTAACTATATGCGCGAAGCGCATATAGCGAGAAGAGCGCGATGCATGATACATAGCTCTGTCTCACTCTAACTATATGCGCGAAGCGCATATAGCGAGAAGAGCGCGATGCATGATACATAGCTCTGTCTCACTCTAACTATACAGACACTAGCGTCCTAGGCGACCAGGTATACAGACACTAGCGTCCTAGGCGACCAGGTATACAGACACTAGCGTCCACCGAGCGTGCAGCCCCCCCCTCCCGCGCTGTTCCTGCGCGAGGACGCCCCGCCCGGCACGCTGCTGGCCGAGCTGCGGCCCGACACGAGCGAGCCCGTGCCGCAGTACCGGCTGGCCCCGGTCAACTACGGCAACCAGGTATACAGACACTAGCGTCCTAGGCGACCAGGTATACAGACACTAGCGTCCACCGAGCGTGCAGCCCCCCCCTCCCGCGCTGTTCCTGAATCCATATAGCGAGAAGAGCGCGATGCATGATACATAGCTCTGTCTCACTCTAACTATATGCGCGAAGCGCATATAGCGAGAAGAGCGCGATGCATGATACATAGCTCTGTCTCACTCTAACTATATGCGCGAAGCGCATATAGCGAGAAGAGCGCGATGCATGATACATAGCTCTGTCTCACTCTAACTATATGCGCGAAGCGCATATAGCGAGAAGAGCGCGATGCATGATACATAGCTCTGTCTCACTCTAACTATATGCGCGAAGCGCATATAGCGAGAAGAGCGCGATGCATGATACATAGCTCTGTCTCACTCTAACTATACAGACACTAGCGTCCTAGGCGACCAGGTATACAGACACTAGCGTCCTAGGCGACCAGGTATACAGACACTAGCGTCCACCGAGCGTGCAGCCCCCCCCTCCCGCGCTGTTCCTGCGCGAGGACGCCCCGCCCGGCACGCTGCTGGCCGAGCTGCGGCCCGACACGAGCGAGCCCGTGCCGCAGTACCGGCTGGCCCCGGTCAACTACGGCAACCAGGTATACAGACACTAGCGTCCTAGGCGACCAGGTATACAGACACTAGCGTCCACCGAGCGTGCAGCCCCCCCCTCCCGCGCTGTTCCTGAATCCATATAGCGAGAAGAGCGCGATGCATGATACATAGCTCTGTCTCACTCTAACTATATGCGCGAAGCGCATATAGCGAGAAGAGCGCGATGCATGATACATAGCTCTGTCTCACTCTAACTATACAGACACTAGCGTCCTAGGCGACCAGGTATACAGACACTAGCGTCCTAGGCGACCAGGTATACAGACACTAGCGTCCACCGAGCGTGCAGCCCCCCCCACCGGCCCTGTTCCTGCGCGAGGACGCCCCGCCCGGCACGCTGCTGGCCGAGCTGCGGCCCGACACGAGCGAGCCCGTGCCGCAGTACCGGCTGGCCCCGGTCAACTACGGCAACCAGGTATACAGACACTAGCGTCCTAGGCGACCAGGTATACAGACACTAGCGTCCACCGAGCGTGCAGCCCCCCCCTCCCGCGCTGTTCCTGCGCGAGGACGCCCCGCCCGGCACGCTGCTGGCCGAGCTGCGGCCCGACACGAGCGAGCCCGTGCCGCAGTACCGGCTGGCCCCGGTCAACTACGGCAACCAGGTATACAGACACTAGCGTCCTAGGCGACCAGGTATACAGACACTAGCGTCCACCGAGCGTGCAGCCCCCCCCTCCCGCGCTGTTCCTGAATCCATATAGCGAGAAGAGCGCGATGCATGATACATAGCTCTGTCTCACTCTAACTATATGCGCGAAGCGCATATAGCGAGAAGAGCGCGATGCATGATACATAGCTCTGTCTCACTCTAACTATATGCGCGAAGCGCATATAGCGAGAAGAGCGCGATGCATGATACATAGCTCTGTCTCACTCTAACTATATGCGCGAAGCGCATATAGCGAGAAGAGCGCGATGCATGATACATAGCTCTGTCTCACTCTAACTATATGCGCGAAGCGCATATAGCGAGAAGAGCGCGATGCATGATACATAGCTCTGTCTCACTCTAACTATATGCGCGAAGCGCATATAGCGAGAAGAGCGCGATGCATGATACATAGCTCTGTCTCACTCTAACTATATGCGCGAAGCGCATATAGCGAGAAGAGCGCGATGCATGATACATAGCTCTGTCTCACTCTAACTATATGCGCGAAGCGCATATAGCGAGAAGAGCGCGATGCATGATACATAGCTCTGTCTCACTCTAACTATATGCGCGAAGCGCATATAGCGAGAAGAGCGCGATGCATGATACATAGCTCTGTCTCACTCTAACTATATGCGCGAAGCGCATATAGCGAGAAGAGCGCGATGCATGATACATAGCTCTGTCTCACTCTAACTATATGCGCGAAGCGCATATAGCGAGAAGAGCGCGATGCATGATACATAGCTCTGTCTCACTCTAACTATATGCGCGAAGCGCATATAGCGAGAAGAGCGCGATGCATGATACATAGCTCTGTCTCACTCTAACTATATGCGCGAAGCGCATATAGCGAGAAGAGCGCGATGCATGATACATAGCTCTGTCTCACTCTAACTATATGCGCGAAGCGCATATAGCGAGAAGAGCGCGATGCATGATACATAGCTCTGTCTCACTCTAACTATATGCGCGAAGCGCATATAGCGAGAAGAGCGCGATGCATGATACATAGCTCTGTCTCACTCTAACTATATGCGCGAAGCGCATATAGCGAGAAGAGCGCGATGCATGATACATAGCTCTGTCTCACTCTAACTATATGCGCGAAGCGCATATAGCGAGAAGAGCGCGATGCATGATACATAGCTCTGTCTCACTCTAACTATATGCGCGAAGCGCATATAGCGAGAAGAGCGCGATGCATGATACATAGCTCTGTCTCACTCTAACTATATGCGCGAAGCGCATATAGCGAGAAGAGCGCGATGCATGATACATAGCTCTGTCTCACTCTAACTATATGCGCGAAGCGCATATAGCGAGAAGAGCGCGATGCATGATACATAGCTCTGTCTCACTCTAACTATATGCGCGAAGCGCATATAGCGAGAAGAGCGCGATGCATGATACATAGCTCTGTCTCACTCTAACTATACAGACACTAGCGTCCTAGGCGACCAGGTATACAGACACTAGCGTCCTAGGCGACCAGGTATACAGACACTAGCGTCCTAGGCGACCAGGTATACAGACACTAGCGTCCACCGAGCGTGCAGCCCCCCCCTCCCGCGCTGTTCCTGCGCGAGGACGCCCCGCCCGGCACGCTGCTGGCCGAGCTGCGGCCCGACACGAGCGAGCCCGTGCCGCAGTACCGGCTGGCCCCGGTCAACTACGGCAACCAGGTATACAGACACTAGCGTCCTAGGCGACCAGGTATACAGACACTAGCGTCCACCGAGCGTGCAGCCCCCCCCTCCCGCGCTGTTCCTGAATCCATATAGCGAGAAGAGCGCGATGCATGATACATAGCTCTGTCTCACTCTAACTATATGCGCGAAGCGCATATAGCGAGAAGAGCGCGATGCATGATACATAGCTCTGTCTCACTCTAACTATATGCGCGAAGCGCATATAGCGAGAAGAGCGCGATGCATGATACATAGCTCTGTCTCACTCTAACTATATGCGCGAAGCGCATATAGCGAGAAGAGCGCGATGCATGATACATAGCTCTGTCTCACTCTAACTATATGCGCGAAGCGCATATAGCGAGAAGAGCGCGATGCATGATACATAGCTCTGTCTCACTCTAACTATATGCGCGAAGCGCATATAGCGAGAAGAGCGCGATGCATGATACATAGCTCTGTCTCACTCTAACTATATGCGCGAAGCGCATATAGCGAGAAGAGCGCGATGCATGATACATAGCTCTGTCTCACTCTAACTATACAGACACTAGCGTCCTAGGCGACCAGGTATACAGACACTAGCGTCCTAGGCGACCAGGTATACAGACACTAGCGTCCACCGAGCGTGCAGCCCCCCCCTCCCGCGCTGTTCCTGAATCCATATAGCGAGAAGAGCGCGATGCATGATACATAGCTCTGTCTCACTCTAACTATATGCGCGAAGCGCATATAGCGAGAAGAGCGCGATGCATGATACATAGCTCTGTCTCACTCTAACTATATGCGCGAAGCGCATATAGCGAGAAGAGCGCGATGCATGATACATAGCTCTGTCTCACTCTAACTATATGCGCGAAGCGCATATAGCGAGAAGAGCGCGATGCATCATACATAGCTCTGTCTCACTCTAACTATACAGACACTAGCGTCCTAGGCGACCAGGTATACAGACACTAGCGTCCTAGGCGACCAGGTATACAGACACTAGCGTCCACCGAGCGTGCAGCCCCCCCCTCCCGCGCTGTTCCTGCGCGAGGACGCCCCGCCCGGCACGCTGCTGGCCGAGCTGCGGCCCGACACGAGCGAGCCCGTGCCGCAGTACCGGCTGGCCCCGGTCAACTACGGCAACCAGGTATACAGACACTAGCGTCCTAGGCGACCAGGTATACAGACACTAGCGTCCACCGAGCGTGCAGCCCCCCCCTCCCGCGCTGTTCCTGAATCCATATAGCGAGAAGAGCGCGATGCATGATACATAGCTCTGTCTCACTCTAACTATATGCGCGAAGCGCATATAGCGAGAAGAGCGCGATGCATGATACATAGCTCTGTCTCACTCTAACTATATGCGCGAAGCGCATATAGCGAGAAGAGCGCGATGCATGATACATAGCTCTGTCTCACTCTAACTATATGCGCGAAGCGCATATAGCGAGAAGAGCGCGATGCATGATACATAGCTCTGTCTCACTCTAACTATATGCGCGAAGCGCATATAGCGAGAAGAGCGCGATGCATGATACATAGCTCTGTCTCACTCTAACTATATGCGCGAAGCGCATATAGCGAGAAGAGCGCGATGCATGATACATAGCTCTGTCTCACTCTAACTATATGCGCGAAGCGCATATAGCGAGAAGAGCGCGATGCATGATACATAGCTCTGTCTCACTCTAACTATACAGACACTAGCGTCCTAGGCGACCAGGTATACAGACACTAGCGTCCTAGGCGACCAGGTATACAGACACTAGCGTCCACCGAGCGTGCAGCCCCCCCCCTCCCGCGCTGTTCCTGAATCCATATAGCGAGAAGAGCGCGATGCATGATACATAGCTCTGTCTCACTCTAACTATATGCGCGAAGCGCATATAGCGAGAAGAGCGCGATGCATGATACATAGCTCTGTCTCACTCTAACTATATGCGCGAAGCGCATATAGCGAGAAGAGCGCGATGCATCATACATAGCTCTGTCTCACTCTAACTATACAGACACTAGCGTCCTAGGCGACCAGGTATACAGACACTAGCGTCCTAGGCGACCAGGTATACAGACACTAGCGTCCACCGAGCGTGCAGCCCCCCCCTCCCGCGCTGTTCCTGCGCGAGGACGCCCCGCCCGGCACGCTGCTGGCCGAGCTGCGGCCCGACACGAGCGAGCCCGTGCCGCAGTACCGGCTGGCCCCGGTCAACTACGGCAACCAGGTATACAGACACTAGCGTCCTAGGCGACCAGGTATACAGACACTAGCGTCCACCGAGCGTGCAGCCCCCCCCTCCCGCGCTGTTCCTGCGCGAGGACGCCCCGCCCGGCACGCTGCTGGCCGAGCTGCGGCCCGACACGAGCGAGCCCGTGCCGCAGTACCGGCTGGCCCCGGTCAACTACGGCAACCAGGTATACAGACACTAGCGTCCTAGGCGACCAGGTATACAGACACTAGCGTCCACCGAGCGTGCAGCCCCCCCCCTCCCGCGCTGTTCCTGAATCCATATAGCGAGAAGAGCGCGATGCATGATACATAGCTCTGTCTCACTCTAACTATATGCGCGAAGCGCATATAGCGAGAAGAGCGCGATGCATGATACATAGCTCTGTCTCACTCTAACTATATGCGCGAAGCGCATATAGCGAGAAGAGCGCGATGCATGATACATAGCTCTGTCTCACTCTAACTATATGCGCGAAGCGCATATAGCGAGAAGAGCGCGATGCATGATACATAGCTCTGTCTCACTCTAACTATATGCGCGAAGCGCATATAGCGAGAAGAGCGCGATGCATGATACATAGCTCTGTCTCACTCTAACTATATGCGCGAAGCGCATATAGCGAGAAGAGCGCGATGCATGATACATAGCTCTGTCTCACTCTAACTATATGCGCGAAGCGCATATAGCGAGAAGAGCGCGATGCATGATACATAGCTCTGTCTCACTCTAACTATACAGACACTAGCGTCCTAGGCGACCAGGTATACAGACACTAGCGTCCTAGGCGACCAGGTATACAGACACTAGCGTCCACCGAGCGTGCAGCCCCCCCCTCCCGCGCTGTTCCTGAATCCATATAGCGAGAAGAGCGCGATGCATGATACATAGCTCTGTCTCACTCTAACTATATGCGCGAAGCGCATATAGCGAGAAGAGCGCGATGCATGATACATAGCTCTGTCTCACTCTAACTATATGCGCGAAGCGCATATAGCGAGAAGAGCGCGATGCATGATACATAGCTCTGTCTCACTCTAACTATATGCGCGAAGCGCATATAGCGAGAAGAGCGCGATGCATGATACATAGCTCTGTCTCACTCTAACTATATGCGCGAAGCGCATATAGCGAGAAGAGCGCGATGCATGATACATAGCTCTGTCTCACTCTAACTATATGCGCGAAGCGCATATAGCGAGAAGAGCGCGATGCATGATACATAGCTCTGTCTCACTCTAACTATATGCGCGAAGCGCATATAGCGAGAAGAGCGCGATGCATGATACATAGCTCTGTCTCACTCTAACTATATGCGCGAAGCGCATATAGCGAGAAGAGCGCGATGCATGATACATAGCTCTGTCTCACTCTAACTATATGCGCGAAGCGCATATAGCGAGAAGAGCGCGATGCATGATACATAGCTCTGTCTCACTCTAACTATATGCGCGAAGCGCATATAGCGAGAAGAGCGCGATGCATGATACATAGCTCTGTCTCACTCTAACTATATGCGCGAAGCGCATATAGCGAGAAGAGCGCGATGCATGATACATAGCTCTGTCTCACTCTAACTATATGCGCGAAGCGCATATAGCGAGAAGAGCGCGATGCATGATACATAGCTCTGTCTCACTCTAACTATATGCGCGAAGCGCATATAGCGAGAAGAGCGCGATGCATGATACATAGCTCTGTCTCACTCTAACTATACAGACACTAGCGTCCTAGGCGACCAGGTATACAGACACTAGCGTCCTAGGCGACCAGGTATACAGACACTAGCGTCCTAGGCGACCAGGTATACAGACACTAGCGTCCACCGAGCGTGCAGCCCCCCCCACCGGCCCTGTTCCTGCGCGAGGACGCCCCGCCCGGCACGCTGCTGGCCGAGCTGCGGCCCGACACGAGCGAGCCCGTGCCGCAGTACCGGCTGGCCCCGGTCAACTACGGCAACCAGGTATACAGACACTAGCGTCCTAGGCGACCAGGTATACAGACACTAGCGTCCACCGAGCGTGCAGCCCCCCCCTCCCGCGCTGTTCCTGCGCGAGGACGCCCCGCCCGGCACGCTGCTGGCCGAGCTGCGGCCCGACACGAGCGAGCCCGTGCCGCAGTACCGGCTGGCCCCGGTCAACTACGGCAACCAGGTATACAGACACTAGCGTCCTAGGCGACCAGGTATACAGACACTAGCGTCCACCGAGCGTGCAGCCCCCCCCTCCCGCGCTGTTCCTGAATCCATATAGCGAGAAGAGCGCGATGCATGATACATAGCTCTGTCTCACTCTAACTATATGCGCGAAGCGCATATAGCGAGAAGAGCGCGATGCATGATACATAGCTCTGTCTCACTCTAACTATATGCGCGAAGCGCATATAGCGAGAAGAGCGCGATGCATGATACATAGCTCTGTCTCACTCTAACTATATGCGCGAAGCGCATATAGCGAGAAGAGCGCGATGCATGATACATAGCTCTGTCTCACTCTAACTATATGCGCGAAGCGCATATAGCGAGAAGAGCGCGATGCATGATACATAGCTCTGTCTCACTCTAACTATATGCGCGAAGCGCATATAGCGAGAAGAGCGCGATGCATGATACATAGCTCTGTCTCACTCTAACTATATGCGCGAAGCGCATATAGCGAGAAGAGCGCGATGCATGATACATAGCTCTGTCTCACTCTAACTATATGCGCGAAGCGCATATAGCGAGAAGAGCGCGATGCATGATACATAGCTCTGTCTCACTCTAACTATATGCGCGAAGCGCATATAGCGAGAAGAGCGCGATGCATGATACATAGCTCTGTCTCACTCTAACTATATGCGCGAAGCGCATATAGCGAGAAGAGCGCGATGCATGATACATAGCTCTGTCTCACTCTAACTATATGCGCGAAGCGCATATAGCGAGAAGAGCGCGATGCATGATACATAGCTCTGTCTCACTCTAACTATATGCGCGAAGCGCATATAGCGAGAAGAGCGCGATGCATGATACATAGCTCTGTCTCACTCTAACTATATGCGCGAAGCGCATATAGCGAGAAGAGCGCGATGCATGATACATAGCTCTGTCTCACTCTAACTATACAGACACTAGCGTCCTAGGCGACCAGGTATACAGACACTAGCGTCCTAGGCGACCAGGTATACAGACACTAGCGTCCACCGAGCGTGCAGCCCCCCCCTCCCGCGCTGTTCCTGCGCGAGGACGCCCCGCCCGGCACGCTGCTGGCCGAGCTGCGGCCCGACACGAGCGAGCCCGTGCCGCAGTACCGGCTGGCCCCGGTCAACTACGGCAACCAGGTATACAGACACTAGCGTCCTAGGCGACCAGGTATACAGACACTAGCGTCCACCGAGCGTGCAGCCCCCCCCTCCCGCGCTGTTCCTGCGCGAGGACGCCCCGCCCGGCACGCTGCTGGCCGAGCTGCGGCCCGACACGAGCGAGCCCGTGCCGCAGTACCGGCTGGCCCCGGTCAACTACGGCAACCAGGTATACAGACACTAGCGTCCTAGGCGACCAGGTATACAGACACTAGCGTCCACCGAGCGTGCAGCCCCCCCCTCCCGCGCTGTTCCTGAATCCATATAGCGAGAAGAGCGCGATGCATGATACATAGCTCTGTCTCACTCTAACTATATGCGCGAAGCGCATATAGCGAGAAGAGCGCGATGCATGATACATAGCTCTGTCTCACTCTAACTATACAGACACTAGCGTCCTAGGCGACCAGGTATACAGACACTAGCGTCCTAGGCGACCAGGTATACAGACACTAGCGTCCACCGAGCGTGCAGCCCCCCCCTCCCGCGCTGTTCCTGCGCGAGGACGCCCCGCCCGGCACGCTGCTGGCCGAGCTGCGGCCCGACACGAGCGAGCCCGTGCCGCAGTACCGGCTGGCCCCGGTCAACTACGGCAACCAGGTATACAGACACTAGCGTCCTAGGCGACCAGGTATACAGACACTAGCGTCCACCGAGCGTGCAGCCCCCCCCTCCCGCGCTGTTCCTGAATCCATATAGCGAGAAGAGCGCGATGCATGATACATAGCTCTGTCTCACTCTAACTATATGCGCGAAGCGCATATAGCGAGAAGAGCGCGATGCATGATACATAGCTCTGTCTCACTCTAACTATACAGACACTAGCGTCCTAGGCGACCAGGTATACAGACACTAGCGTCCTAGGCGACCAGGTATACAGACACTAGCGTCCACCGAGCGTGCAGCCCCCCCCTCCCGCGCTGTTCCTGCGCGAGGACGCCCCGCCCGGCACGCTGCTGGCCGAGCTGCGGCCCGACACGAGCGAGCCCGTGCCGCAGTACCGGCTGGCCCCGGTCAACTACGGCAACCAGGTATACAGACACTAGCGTCCTAGGCGACCAGGTATACAGACACTAGCGTCCACCGAGCGTGCAGCCCCCCCCTCCCGCGCTGTTCCTGCGCGAGGACGCCCCGCCCGGCACGCTGCTGGCCGAGCTGCGGCCCGACACGAGCGAGCCCGTGCCGCAGTACCGGCTGGCCCCGGTCAACTACGGCAACCAGGTATACAGACACTAGCGTCCTAGGCGACCAGGTATACAGACACTAGCGTCCACCGAGCGTGCAGCCCCCCCCTCCCGCGCTGTTCCTGAATCCATATAGCGAGAAGAGCGCGATGCATGATACATAGCTCTGTCTCACTCTAACTATATGCGCGAAGCGCATATAGCGAGAAGAGCGCGATGCATGATACATAGCTCTGTCTCACTCTAACTATATGCGCGAAGCGCATATAGCGAGAAGAGCGCGATGCATGATACATAGCTCTGTCTCACTCTAACTATATGCGCGAAGCGCATATAGCGAGAAGAGCGCGATGCATGATACATAGCTCTGTCTCACTCTAACTATATGCGCGAAGCGCATATAGCGAGAAGAGCGCGATGCATGATACATAGCTCTGTCTCACTCTAACTATATGCGCGAAGCGCATATAGCGAGAAGAGCGCGATGCATGATACATAGCTCTGTCTCACTCTAACTATATGCGCGAAGCGCATATAGCGAGAAGAGCGCGATGCATGATACATAGCTCTGTCTCACTCTAACTATATGCGCGAAGCGCATATAGCGAGAAGAGCGCGATGCATGATACATAGCTCTGTCTCACTCTAACTATATGCGCGAAGCGCATATAGCGAGAAGAGCGCGATGCATGATACATAGCTCTGTCTCACTCTAACTATATGCGCGAAGCGCATATAGCGAGAAGAGCGCGATGCATGATACATAGCTCTGTCTCACTCTAACTATATGCGCGAAGCGCATATAGCGAGAAGAGCGCGATGCATGATACATAGCTCTGTCTCACTCTAACTATACAGACACTAGCGTCCTAGGCGACCAGGTATACAGACACTAGCGTCCTAGGCGACCAGGTATACAGACACTAGCGTCCTAGGCGACCAGGTATACAGACACTAGCGTCCACCGAGCGTGCAGCCCCCCCCTCCCGCGCTGTTCCTGCGCGAGGACGCCCCGCCCGGCACGCTGCTGGCCGAGCTGCGGCCCGACACGAGCGAGCCCGTGCCGCAGTACCGGCTGGCCCCGGTCAACTACGGCAACCAGGTATACAGACACTAGCGTCCTAGGCGACCAGGTATACAGACACTAGCGTCCACCGAGCGTGCAGCCCCCCCCTCCCGCGCTGTTCCTGAATCCATATAGCGAGAAGAGCGCGATGCATGATACATAGCTCTGTCTCACTCTAACTATATGCGCGAAGCGCATATAGCGAGAAGAGCGCGATGCATGATACATAGCTCTGTCTCACTCTAACTATATGCGCGAAGCGCATATAGCGAGAAGAGCGCGATGCATGATACATAGCTCTGTCTCACTCTAACTATATGCGCGAAGCGCATATAGCGAGAAGAGCGCGATGCATGATACATAGCTCTGTCTCACTCTAACTATATGCGCGAAGCGCATATAGCGAGAAGAGCGCGATGCATGATACATAGCTCTGTCTCACTCTAACTATATGCGCGAAGCGCATATAGCGAGAAGAGCGCGATGCATGATACATAGCTCTGTCTCACTCTAACTATATGCGCGAAGCGCATATAGCGAGAAGAGCGCGATGCATGATACATAGCTCTGTCTCACTCTAACTATATGCGCGAAGCGCATATAGCGAGAAGAGCGCGATGCATGATACATAGCTCTGTCTCACTCTAACTATATGCGCGAAGCGCATATAGCGAGAAGAGCGCGATGCATGATACATAGCTCTGTCTCACTCTAACTATATGCGCGAAGCGCATATAGCGAGAAGAGCGCGATGCATGATACATAGCTCTGTCTCACTCTAACTATATGCGCGAAGCGCATATAGCGAGAAGAGCGCGATGCATGATACATAGCTCTGTCTCACTCTAACTATATGCGCGAAGCGCATATAGCGAGAAGAGCGCGATGCATGATACATAGCTCTGTCTCACTCTAACTATACAGACACTAGCGTCCTAGGCGACCAGGTATACAGACACTAGCGTCCTAGGCGACCAGGTATACAGACACTAGCGTCCTAGGCGACCAGGTATACAGACACTAGCGTCCACCGAGCGTGCAGCCCCCCCCTCCCGCGCTGTTCCTGCGCGAGGACGCCCCGCCCGGCACGCTGCTGGCCGAGCTGCGGCCCGACACGAGCGAGCCCGTGCCGCAGTACCGGCTGGCCCCGGTCAACTACGGCAACCAGGTATACAGACACTAGCGTCCTAGGCGACCAGGTATACAGACACTAGCGTCCTAGGCGACCAGGTATACAGACACTAGCGTCCTAGGCGACCAGGTATACAGACACTAGCGTCCACCGAGCGTGCAGCCCCCCCCTCCCGCGCTGTTCCTGCGCGAGGACGCCCCGCCCGGCACGCTGCTGGCCGAGCTGCGGCCCGACACGAGCGAGCCCGTGCCGCAGTACCGGCTGGCCCCGGTCAACTACGGCAACCAGGTATACAGACACTAGCGTCCTAGGCGACCAGGTATACAGACACTAGCGTCCACCGAGCGTGCAGCCCCCCCCCTCCCGCGCTGTTCCTGAATCCATATAGCGAGAAGAGCGCGATGCATGATACATAGCTCTGTCTCACTCTAACTATATGCGCGAAGCGCATATAGCGAGAAGAGCGCGATGCATGATACATAGCTCTGTCTCACTCTAACTATATGCGCGAAGCGCATATAGCGAGAAGAGCGCGATGCATGATACATAGCTCTGTCTCACTCTAACTATATGCGCGAAGCGCATATAGCGAGAAGAGCGCGATGCATGATACATAGCTCTGTCTCACTCTAACTATATGCGCGAAGCGCATATAGCGAGAAGAGCGCGATGCATGATACATAGCTCTGTCTCACTCTAACTATATGCGCGAAGCGCATATAGCGAGAAGAGCGCGATGCATGATACATAGCTCTGTCTCACTCTAACTATATGCGCGAAGCGCATATAGCGAGAAGAGCGCGATGCATGATACATAGCTCTGTCTCACTCTAACTATATGCGCGAAGCGCATATAGCGAGAAGAGCGCGATGCATGATACATAGCTCTGTCTCACTCTAACTATATGCGCGAAGCGCATATAGCGAGAAGAGCGCGATGCATGATACATAGCTCTGTCTCACTCTAACTATATGCGCGAAGCGCATATAGCGAGAAGAGCGCGATGCATGATACATAGCTCTGTCTCACTCTAACTATATGCGCGAAGCGCATATAGCGAGAAGAGCGCGATGCATGATACATAGCTCTGTCTCACTCTAACTATATGCGCGAAGCGCATATAGCGAGAAGAGCGCGATGCATGATACATAGCTCTGTCTCACTCTAACTATATGCGCGAAGCGCATATAGCGAGAAGAGCGCGATGCATGATACATAGCTCTGTCTCACTCTAACTATATGCGCGAAGCGCATATAGCGAGAAGAGCGCGATGCATGATACATAGCTCTGTCTCACTCTAACTATATGCGCGAAGCGCATATAGCGAGAAGAGCGCGATGCATGATACATAGCTCTGTCTCACTCTAACTATATGCGCGAAGCGCATATAGCGAGAAGAGCGCGATGCATGATACATAGCTCTGTCTCACTCTAACTATATGCGCGAAGCGCATATAGCGAGAAGAGCGCGATGCATGATACATAGCTCTGTCTCACTCTAACTATATGCGCGAAGCGCATATAGCGAGAAGAGCGCGATGCATGATACATAGCTCTGTCTCACTCTAACTATATGCGCGAAGCGCATATAGCGAGAAGAGCGCGATGCATGATACATAGCTCTGTCTCACTCTAACTATATGCGCGAAGCGCATATAGCGAGAAGAGCGCGATGCATGATACATAGCTCTGTCTCACTCTAACTATATGCGCGAAGCGCATATAGCGAGAAGAGCGCGATGCATGATACATAGCTCTGTCTCACTCTAACTATATGCGCGAAGCGCATATAGCGAGAAGAGCGCGATGCATGATACATAGCTCTGTCTCACTCTAACTATATGCGCGAAGCGCATATAGCGAGAAGAGCGCGATGCATGATACATAGCTCTGTCTCACTCTAACTATACAGACACTAGCGTCCTAGGCGACCAGGTATACAGACACTAGCGTCCTAGGCGACCAGGTATACAGACACTAGCGTCCTAGGCGACCAGGTATACAGACACTAGCGTCCACCGAGCGTGCAGCCCCCCCCTCCCGCGCTGTTCCTGCGCGAGGACGCCCCGCCCGGCACGCTGCTGGCCGAGCTGCGGCCCGACACGAGCGAGCCCGTGCCGCAGTACCGGCTGGCCCCGGTCAACTACGGCAACCAGGTATACAGACACTAGCGTCCTAGGCGACCAGGTATACAGACACTAGCGTCCACCGAGCGTGCAGCCCCCCCCTCCCGCGCTGTTCCTGAATCCATATAGCGAGAAGAGCGCGATGCATGATACATAGCTCTGTCTCACTCTAACTATATGCGCGAAGCGCATATAGCGAGAAGAGCGCGATGCATGATACATAGCTCTGTCTCACTCTAACTATATGCGCGAAGCGCATATAGCGAGAAGAGCGCGATGCATGATACATAGCTCTGTCTCACTCTAACTATATGCGCGAAGCGCATATAGCGAGAAGAGCGCGATGCATGATACATAGCTCTGTCTCACTCTAACTATATGCGCGAAGCGCATATAGCGAGAAGAGCGCGATGCATGATACATAGCTCTGTCTCACTCTAACTATACAGACACTAGCGTCCTAGGCGACCAGGTATACAGACACTAGCGTCCTAGGCGACCAGGTATACAGACACTAGCGTCCACCGAGCGTGCAGCCCCCCCCCTCCCGCGCTGTTCCTGCGCGAGGACGCCCCGCCCGGCACGCTGCTGGCCGAGCTGCGGCCCGACACGAGCGAGCCCGTGCCGCAGTACCGGCTGGCCCCGGTCAACTACGGCAACCAGGTATACAGACACTAGCGTCCTAGGCGACCAGGTATACAGACACTAGCGTCCACCGAGCGTGCAGCCCCCCCCTCCCGCGCTGTTCCTGAATCCATATAGCGAGAAGAGCGCGATGCATGATACATAGCTCTGTCTCACTCTAACTATATGCGCGAAGCGCATATAGCGAGAAGAGCGCGATGCATGATACATAGCTCTGTCTCACTCTAACTATATGCGCGAAGCGCATATAGCGAGAAGAGCGCGATGCATGATACATAGCTCTGTCTCACTCTAACTATATGCGCGAAGCGCATATAGCGAGAAGAGCGCGATGCATGATACATAGCTCTGTCTCACTCTAACTATATGCGCGAAGCGCATATAGCGAGAAGAGCGCGATGCATGATACATAGCTCTGTCTCACTCTAACTATACAGACACTAGCGTCCTAGGCGACCAGGTATACAGACACTAGCGTCCTAGGCGACATGGTATACAGACACTAGCGTCCACCGAGCGTGCAGCCCCCCCCTCCCGCGCTGTTCCTGCGCGAGGACGCCCCGCCCGGCACGCTGCTGGCCGAGCTGCGGCCCGACACGAGCGAGCCCGTGCCGCAGTACCGGCTGGCCCCGGTCAACTACGGCAACCAGGTATACAGACACTAGCGTCCTAGGCGACCAGGTATACAGACACTAGCGTCCACCGAGCGTGCAGCCCCCCCCCTCCCGCGCTGTTCCTGCGCGAGGACGCCCCGCCCGGCACGCTGCTGGCCGAGCTGCGGCCCGACACGAGCGAGCCCGTGCCGCAGTACCGGCTGGCCCCGGTCAACTACGGCAACCAGGTATACAGACACTAGCGTCCTAGGCGACCAGGTATACAGACACTAGCGTCCACCGAGCGTGCAGCCCCCCCCTCCCGCGCTGTTCCTGCGCGAGGACGCCCCGCCCGGCACGCTGCTGGCCGAGCTGCGGCCCGACACGAGCGAGCCCGTGCCGCAGTACCGGCTGGCCCCGGTCAACTACGGCAACCAGGTATACAGACACTAGCGTCCTAGGCGACCAGGTATACAGACACTAGCGTCCACCGAGCGTGCAGCCCCCCCCTCCCGCGCTGTTCCTGCGCGAGGACGCCCCGCCCGGCACGCTGCTGGCCGAGCTGCGGCCCGACACGAGCGAGCCCGTGCCGCAGTACCGGCTGGCCCCGGTCAACTACGGCAACCAGGTATACAGACACTAGCGTCCTAGGCGACCAGGTATACAGACACTAGCGTCCACCGAGCGTGCAGCCCCCCCCTCCCGCGCTGTTCCTGCGCGAGGACGCCCCGCCCGGCACGCTGCTGGCCGAGCTGCGGCCCGACACGAGCGAGCCCGTGCCGCAGTACCGGCTGGCCCCGGTCAACTACGGCAACCAGGTATACAGACACTAGCGTCCTAGGCGACCAGGTATACAGACACTAGCGTCCACCGAGCGTGCAGCCCCCCCCTCCCGCGCTGTTCCTGCGCGAGGACGCCCCGCCCGGCACGCTGCTGGCCGAGCTGCGGCCCGACACGAGCGAGCCCGTGCCGCAGTACCGGCTGGCCCCGGTCAACTACGGCAACCAGGTATACAGACACTAGCGTCCTAGGCGACCAGGTATACAGACACTAGCGTCCACCGAGCGTGCAGCCCCCCCCTCCCGCGCTGTTCCTGCGCGAGGACGCCCCGCCCGGCACGCTGCTGGCCGAGCTGCGGCCCGACACGAGCGAGCCCGTGCCGCAGTACCGGCTGGCCCCGGTCAACTACGGCAACCAGGTATACAGACACTAGCGTCCTAGGCGACCAGGTATACAGACACTAGCGTCCACCGAGCGTGCAGCCCCCCCCTCCCGCGCTGTTCCTGCGCGAGGACGCCCCGCCCGGCACGCTGCTGGCCGAGCTGCGGCCCGACACGAGCGAGCCCGTGCCGCAGTACCGGCTGGCCCCGGTCAACTACGGCAACCAGGTATACAGACACTAGCGTCCTAGGCGACCAGGTATACAGACACTAGCGTCCACCGAGCGTGCAGCCCCCCCCCTCCCGCGCTGTTCCTGCGCGAGGACGCCCCGCCCGGCACGCTGCTGGCCGAGCTGCGGCCCGACACGAGCGAGCCCGTGCCGCAGTACCGGCTGGCCCCGGTCAACTACGGCAACCAGGTATACAGACACTAGCGTCCTAGGCGACCAGGTATACAGACACTAGCGTCCACCGAGCGTGCAGCCCCCCCCTCCCGCGCTGTTCCTGAATCCATATAGCGAGAAGAGCGCGATGCATGATACATAGCCCTGTCTCACTCTAACTATATGCGCGAAGCGCATATAGCGAGAAGAGCGCGATGCATGATACATAGCTCTGTCTCACTCTAACTATATGCGCGAAGCGCATATAGCGAGAAGAGCGCGATGCATGATACATAGCCCTGTCTCACTCTAACTATATGCGCGAAGCGCATATAGCGAGAAGAGCGCGATGCATGATACATAGCCCTGTCTCACTCTAACTATATGCGCGAAGCGCATATAGCGAGAAGAGCGCGATGCATGATACATAGCTCTGTCTCACTCTAACTATATGCGCGAAGCGCATATAGCGAGAAGAGCGCGATGCATGATACATAGCTCTGTCTCACTCTAACTATATGCGCGAAGCGCATATAGCGAGAAGAGCGCGATGCATCATACATAGCTCTGTCTCACTCTAACTATATGCGCGAAGCGCATATAGCGAGAAGAGCGCGATGCATCATACATAGCTCTGTCTCACTCTAACTATATGCGCGAAGCGCATATAGCGAGAAGAGCGCGATGCATCATACATAGCTCTGTCTCACTCTAACTATATGCGCGAAGCGCATATAGCGAGAAGAGCGCGATGCATCATACATAGCTCTGTCTCACTCTAACTATATGCGCGAAGCGCATATAGCGAGAAGAGCGCGATGCATCATACATAGCTCTGTCTCACTCTAACTATATGCGCGAAGCGCATATAGCGAGAAGAGCGCGATGCATCATACATAGCTCTGTCTCACTCTAACTATATGCGCGAAGCGCATATAGCGAGAAGAGCGCGATGCATGATACATAGCTCTGTCTCACTCTAACTATACAGACACTAGCGTCCTAGGCGACCAGGTATACAGACACTAGCGTCCACCGAGCGTGCAGCCCCCCCCTCCCGCGCTGTTCCTGCGCGAGGACGCCCCGCCCGGCACGCTGCTGGCCGAGCTGCGGCCCGACACGAGCGAGCCCGTGCCGCAGTACCGGCTGGCCCCGGTCAACTACGGCAACCAGGTATACAGACACTAGCGTCCTAGGCGACCAGGTATACAGACACTAGCGTCCACCGAGCGTGCAGCCCCCCCCTCCCGCGCTGTTCCTGCGCGAGGACGCCCCGCCCGGCACGCTGCTGGCCGAGCTGCGGCCCGACACGAGCGAGCCCGTGCCGCAGTACCGGCTGGCCCCGGTCAACTACGGCAACCAGGTATACAGACACTAGCGTCCTAGGCGACCAGGTATACAGACACTAGCGTCCTAGGCGACCAGGTATACAGACACTAGCGTCCACCGAGCGTGCAGCCCCCCCCTCCCGCGCTGTTCCTGCGCGAGGACGCCCCGCCCGGCACGCTGCTGGCCGAGCTGCGGCCCGACACGAGCGAGCCCGTGCCGCAGTACCGGCTGGCCCCGGTCAACTACGACAACCAGGATGCTTAGCCAAGTTGCCAATCGCTAGCGCTTAGTAGCGTATCGTAGCTTTCCCTCTCTATCACTCCTTCATATTAGTCTGACAAAGACAGATAGCTGCCTTTCGCTTATGATTGACGATTAAGCGCTAGCGATTGGCAACTTGGCTAAGCACCCAGGTAGCGCCGCCAGTTTCAAACATGTCCATCCCTCTCATACACGCACGTTGGTGCGAAAGAGTTAGATGGAGAAGCGTTAGCTTATAGTACAGGTATAAAATATATAAAAATAAAATAAAGCAAATCGCAGATTTGTCAACCTTTTATCACCAATGACAATGCCCTGTGCGGTCTTATGGGAGGGGTTGAATATTTCTTGTCAAAACTGTCGCACTAAAATAGTTAAAATATTTTAACACTTTCATTACGGACGAGTGCTACGCGCTACGCTCGTAGCCGATCCCGTGATTTTTCCGCTTTGTAGCGAAAATTGACCTCCAATAGAGAACTCCCCTCGGGAGTACCCCGCACTCAAAGTATTAAACCATTGCCATTATTTATTGTCATTAGTTTAGTTTAGTTTGTTTATTAATCTCACAATATACAAAGTCACTTAAATCTACGCATGGTACATTCTAGGATTTTATATTGAGATTGTCAGTTTCTTCAAGATACAAAAAATATTTAACTGGCATTGGAATATCATATTAAAACGTCAAGACATTCAAAATATTCATAATACAAAAATAATAATAAAGGATGTCACCAACAACAATTCCAGTAACAATTTAAATACACTCACACAATATTTCTCCCGCAGTTCGCTCTCGACGAGCTCGGCCGTCTAGTCCTGTCCGCGCCGCTGGACCGTGAATCGGCCCGCGAGCTGCCCATCGGCATCGTCTGCGAGGGCCCAGGCTCCCCCGCTCCAACTACACTGCTTCAAACAACGCTACATGTGTTGGATGTCAATGAGCACGCTCCCACGTTCCATTCGCAGCCGTATGTTGTCCATTTGGCTGAGAATACGCCGCCACATTCAACAGTCGTAAGATGTAAGTAACTAGAATACGTAGAAGTTTGATTTTGAAAGGCTCGAGTTAAATAACTGTCTGCGAGGGCCCAGGCCCCCCCGGTCCTACTACACTGCTGCAAACAAGACTGCATGTGTTGGATGTTAATGAGTATGCTTCCACGTTCCATTCGCAGCCTTACGTGGTCCATTTGGCTGAGAATACACCGCCACATTCAACAGTCGTAAGATGTAAGTAACTAGAATACGTAGAAGTTTGATTTTGAAACGCTCGAGTTGAATAACTGTCTGCGAGGGCCCAGGCTCCCCGGTCCAACTACGCTGCTGCAAACAAGACTGCATGTTTTGGATGTTAATGAGCATGCACCGACATTCCATTCGCAGCCGTATGTTGTGCATTTGGCTGAGAATACGCCGCCACATTCAACAGTCGTAAGATGTAAGTAACTAGAATACGTAGAAGTTTGATTTTGAAGCGCTCGTGTTAAATAACTGTCTGCGAGGGCCCAGGCTCCCCCGGTCCAACTACGCTGCTGCAAAAAGACTGCGTTTTGGATGTTAATGATCATGCTCCGACGTTCCATTCGCAGCCTTACGTGGTCCATTTGGCTGAGAATACGCCGCCACATTCAACAGTCGTAAGATGTAAGTAACTAGAATACGTAGAAGTTTGATTTTGAAAGGCTCGAGTTAAATAACTGTCTGTGAGGGCCCAGGCTCCCCCGGTCCAACAACACTGCTGCAAACAAGACTGCATGTGTTGGATGTTAATGAGTAGCTCCGACGTTCCATTCGCAGCCTTATGTGGTCCATTTGGCTGAGAATACGCCGCTACATTCAACATTCGTAAGATCTAAGTTATTGTCCTATATAAATTACTCTTTGCACGCTAAATGAATGACGTTCTAAATAAAGCGTTAGAAGTTTATTATAAAACTAAGTGAATTTAACCTTGATATGGCGTTCTCAAGATAGCGTTAGAAGTTTGAAGGTGAAATGCCCGATTTAAACATGTGAGCCTGTGTGAGCCCTAGATTTATACAATTAAATTACCAGTAAACTAACCCCCTCAATCATAAACGTCTGCTAACTTAATAAGCCGCTAATAATTGTTTGTCCCTTTCGGTCTTAATAATGTGTCCATAAGCGGAAAAGGGACAAACAATACTTAGCGGCTTGTTAAGTTAGCAGACGTTTATGAATAAGGGGGTAATAGAGTACGATGTTTTTACACTAACGACTTTCAATTGTTGCTGTCTGCTAAACAGGCGCCCACCTGGTTTATACTGATCAGTATAAACAAGATCAGTTCCTGTGTAAAACTCATATTTTTGTCATCACACTTGCACAACTATCTAAAAAAAAGATATTTTGCTATTCCAATAAAGTTATCCACAGCGTATTAATATTTTCTTCGGTTACCGCGAGGATTACATATGAAATAAAACTATGAAAACGGATAAACTCGCGTATATTAACTAATTTTAACTTCATTCCGACGTTTCGAACACTTTACGAGGTTCGTGGTCTGTGGATATTAATATTTTTGTGTATCCACAGTAATGGCGACAGACCCCGACGCCGGTTCCAACGGCGAAGTCCAATTCTCCCTCGGCTCGGGTGGCGACGCGTCACTATTTTCCCTTGACGCCCGCACCGGCTGGGTGACCACCCGTGTCCCACTAGACAGAGAGGCGCGGGCCGAACTACGCGTCCCGCTCATCGCTAGTGATCTGGCGCCGCAGCGGAGGTCTGCCAGGGGCACACTCGTGGTTCGACTACAGGTACACTGTTGATTTTGCTTCTGTGTAGGATAATTCGGTGCTTCAATGATAGACGAACGGTTTGTATAGATAATTGTATAATCAGCTTCTACAAAATTAATGTAGATATGAACGGCTTAGTTTAAAGGGTTTTTTTTTGGTACAACAAAACACTTGATCGTAGGGTTACCACATAGGTAATACCTTAGAAGATGGTATGTGCTCCTCTCGCTAGTGAACTGGCGCCGCAGCGGAGGTCTACCAGGGGCACGCTCGTGGTTCGACTACAGGTACGCTTGTCTCGCTCGCACCAGGCTTACGCCGCGGGCGCTAGACAGAGAGGGGGCCGAGCTACGCGTCCCGCTCATCGCTAGTGATCTGGCGCCGCAGCGGAGGTCTGCCAGGGGCACACTTGTGGTTCGACTACAGGTACGCTTGTGTTGATTTTGTTTCCACAGTGTAGGATAATTCGGTGCTTCAATGATAGACGGACGGATTGTATGGTCAAAGTCAAATAATTCTTTATTCAAATTGGAATAGCAACAAACTCTTGAATCGTCTACGTATTAAAACTACTTCCGGTTCTAACCCTATTACTGACCCGAGAAGAACCGGTAAGAAACTTGGCGGGACTTGTTTTTTCAAACAATCATGGTACATCTTACAACTAACATGCAAAAAAACTAAAACAAAATTGATTTTAAATAAATTTAAATATAATAATAATAACAAGAGTTGTAAAGTCTCTAAAAAATCAGAACATTTATATGTAATAATTTATAGAGAAGTAAAGGTTTCCCTCCGAATAGGTATATAAACATTATATAATTCACGTTTGGAGATGTACAAGGTCTCCAAGCGTAAATTATCGTAATCGAATGTTATGAAATCAACAAAATAATAATTGAATCCTAATTTACTCACGCTGTGAATAATTGTACAAGATATTGTGAACTGTTTTGTGTTTTTTTTTACTTTTTTTGGCAGTGCAAAACACTTGATCGTTGCGTCGCAGGCTTACGACTCGGGCGCTAGATAGAGAGGCAAGGGCAACACTACACGAGAGCGATTATCTTTTGTTCGTTATTATAGCCGCTATGCTATCTCGCTTTTTGATTGGTCGACAATTAAAAATATTTGAAAACACACCCATTTTGGAACCTTCCTTTTGTTATTTCCGTTTTGAAATGTAAATGTTGCAACTGCTTCACACAATGTTTTGTGGTTCACACAATTTTATTAAGTTATAAAATAAGATAGGTGAAGGTTATTCAACTACAGGACTGGATCACTTAAACACTAGCGTTCGTGTATATGGATTTTACTTGTCATATTTTCAAATTATCATTATGAGTTATGGTAACGCAACAGTGATCGCTATTTCCTATTTCATAAACGAATGATTGGTGTATCTATTACAAACATTTCTACGGTTAATCCCACAATGTCGTAACAGATGTGCTTACCATAGAAAAAAATTACTGCGAAAGACTCTGGTTGTCACGGGATTCGAACCCGATTCCTCTGGATTGCCGGACCAACCACATTACACTAGATGATCTTCCGCGAATCACAGCGAATTTAGTCAATGGTATTGTTAAACTTATCACTAGCGACATCTGTACTTAATAATTAGAAGGTACTACAAACTTAAGCTACTCAAAGACGTTTACCATAATCGTCCGCAAAATCGACAACTCTTCGTTGCATTAATTTTGCTATAGAGAGCGCAGTAATCAATTCATGATTAGAAAACATCAATTTGTTGCTGTTTTTAACCGACTTCAAAAAAGGAGGAGGTTCTCAATTCGACTGAATTTTTTTTTTGTTTTATGGTATGTTACCCGATATCTCCGAGAATAGTGAACCGATTTTAAAATTTCTTTTTGTGATCGAACGTGTATTACTCCGAGATGGTCCCGTTGGCACCAAGCGGCGGTCTGACGATGGGATCTTTGAGAAATCGAGGGATCTCTTCAATTGTTATAGGTACATGTATGGCGCTTTTGGTAATTTTCATTCATTTACAAGAATTTGCATTCAGAAAGTAGGATTTGAGGAAACCAATGATGGAAACAAATCGGGAATCTTGGAGAAACCGGTTGAAGTCGGTTTTAAAATTTTAAATTTGTTAGCTTTAAATGTTGTTTTCAGGACTATAACGACTGCCCGCCCCGCTTCGAACCGGACACATACTCTGCCTCTGTACCCGAAGACGCGGCAGCCGGAACCGTGGTCGCCAAGCTCACGATCACTGATGCTGACGCCACCACCTCCCCTCTATCCTTCTTAGTGGCCTCTGGGGACCCGAGGGCCAGGTTTCAACTGAGGCCGTCAGGGGAACTGCTGGTAGCGAGGCCGTTGGATAGAGAGTTGGAAGAGAGTTATGAGCTGAGCGTTGTTGCGACGGATGGGAAGTTTGATGCAAAAGCTACAGTCCATGTGACGGTTACTGGTATGTATTCTGTGTTCATAGTTGCAAGATATCTTTATTATCCAGGTCATGGTGGTTAGACAAGTTGCCAATCGCTAACGCTTAATCGTCAATCGTAAGCGAAGGGCAGCTAACTGTCTTTGTCGCACTAATATGAAAGAGTGACAGAGAGAGAAAACTACGATACGCTACTAAGCGTTAGCGATTGGCAACTTAGCTAAGCAATCTGGTCAGGTAGTATAAGCCTACCATTATTGGTTCCTACATTTCGCAGACCGTTTCATTTTATTGACACCGTTTTTTGCCTGAGGGTCAATAATGTAGAATATGTTTTAGAGGAGACCACTTTTACTCTTCTCCGCATGATTTCATTAACTTTATAGAGATAAGTATGATCTGTTAAAGCTCTATGGAGTGACATGAGCCCTATGGATTGATAGATTATTGTACA
The DNA here is from genome assembly GCA_025490895.1 of Thaumatotibia leucotreta. Lineage (NCBI taxonomy): Eukaryota > Metazoa > Arthropoda > Insecta > Lepidoptera > Tortricidae > Thaumatotibia > Thaumatotibia leucotreta. The sequence goes on from JALPQI010000264.1 coordinate 43,821, forward strand.
TTGTGCATCAAGGGAGGAAAGTACGGAATTACTAACGAGAGTGTTAGAAGCCCTACGCCGTTAGGCGGAGGGCTTTTATGACTCGAGTTAGTATTCCGCTTATCAACCGTGATGTATACAGTGTTTTTCATCACACTTTATGCATCACCGTCGATAAGCGGAATACTAACTCGATTCATTAAAAGCCCTCCGCTTACGGCGTCGGACTTCTAACACTCTCTAGTAATTCTGTACTTACCTCCCTTGATGCACAATGTACTATTACCATTATGTATTCATAACCCTAAAACTGACGTAACCTCCAGATGTAAACGACAACCCGCCATACTGCACCCGCCACCGCTACCGCACACCGCTGCCAGAAAACGCAGCGGTCGGAACGCGCGTGACCGCGCTGGAGACGACCGACGCCGACCTGCCGCCGAACGACGCCCTGCGGTATTTCCTCGAGGGAGAGGCCAACGAGGACTTTACCATCGATAAGGTAACGGCAGTAACAATACATTTGTCAGAAAAAAAAAAAAAAAAAAAAAAAAAAAAACGCAGCGGTCGGAACGCGCATGACCGCGCTGGAAACGACCGACGCCGACCTGCCGCCGAACGACGCTCTGCGGTATTTCCTCGAGGGAGAGGCCAACGAGGACTTTACCATCGATAAGGTGACATTGGCCGTGTGGTGACGGCAGTAACAATACATTTGTCACCACCCCAACTCTACCTGCGGGTGTCTTAAGAGTCCACTAAGGGATTGAAGTATCACTGACCATTCTACAAGATTGATGATGGGCAGCAGCGTCATCATAGTGGACACACTACTACGATCGCCAATCCGCTTGCCCAGCGTGGTGATTATGGGCATTTACCTCCTAATGCGTCTATACGCATAGTTAATAGGAGAGGTTTACCTTCAGCAGTGGATTGATATAGGCTGATGATGTGAATGTAACATAACAGAAAACGTGGCGTTCGGAACGAGAGACACGAGCGTGGCCGCGCTGGATACGACCGATACCGAATAGAGTAACGTAAAAAAAGTACCATATACTTATTCTGCAAATTATGGTTATCCTGAGATAATTTAATACGTCGGTCAAATAGTTCTTTCGCCTCACATAGCAGACCCCAAAATAGTAGATAAAGATTAATAATGATACAGTTACTTGTATTAACTGTTAGAAAGAGAATGAGGAACACCTACTAAGAATTGGAATACTTAGCTGTGTTTAGAACAACGTGATTGATTTAACCAAGCGTTACTTGTTTCGCCAATTCAGATATCGGCGACGGGTAAAATATTTAGATTTTTTTGTTGGTTGAACGATCTTGCGGTCTACAAATGTCCAATATATACATTGAATATTGTAAATGTATTGTTTTATAATTGAATAAATACTATGCATAAACTTGCAAAAAAAATCTAATTTATATCTAAATTGTTACCTATTTAAAACAAACCATTTTCCCACAGGAAACGGGCGAAGTACGCGTAGCCCGCCCGTTAGACCGAGAGACTCGTGCGTCATACTCGCTCTCCATGCACGCCCAAGATCGCGCGAGAGTAGCGTGGAGATGTTCTTCCGAGCTACTGGTGACGTTGAGTGACGTTAATGACAACGCTCCTCGGTTCTCTGTGGAGCTTTACTCTGTGACGCTACCGGAGGATGCGGAGTTGGGTACTTTAGTTGCCAAGGTAAGACCACTTTAAACAATGATTACATGGTTAATATTGTGCTAGAATAGATACTGTGACGTTAGGTCACATCGTGGAATTGGGTACTTTAGTTGCCAAGGTAAGACTACTTTACACAATGATTGTGATAAAGATTGTGTTAGAGTAATGAGTCATACTCGCTCTCCATGCACGCCCAAGACCGCGCGCGAGTAGCGTGGAGATGTTCTTCCGAGTTGTTGGTGACGCTGAGTGACGTTAATGACAACGCTCCTCGGTTCTCTGTGGAGCTTTACTCTGTGACGCTACCGGAAGATGCGGAGTTGGGTACTTTAGTTGCCAAGGTAAGACTACTTTAGACAATAATTTCATGATACAGATTGTGTTAGAATAGTGTGTCATAGTCGCTCTCCATGCACGCCCAAGATCGCGCGAGAGTAGCGTGGAGATGTTCTTCGGAGCTATTGGTGACGTTGAGTGACGTTAATGACAACGCTCCTCGGTTCTCTGTGGAGCTTTACTCTGTCACGCTACCGGAGGATGCGGAGTTGGGCACTTTAGTTGCCAAGGTAAGACTACTTTAGACAATAATTTCATGATAAAGATTGTGTTAGAATAGTGTGTCATAGTCGCTCTCAATGCACGCCCAAGATCGCGCGAGAGTAGCGTGGAGATGTTCTTCGGAGCTACTGGTGACGTTGAGTGACGTTAATGACAACGCTCCTCGGTTCTCTGTGGAGCTTTACTCTGTAACGCTACCGGAGGATGCGGAGTTGGGTACTTTAGTCGCCAAGGTAAGACCACTTTAAACAATGATTATACATGGTTAATATTGTGCTAGAATAGATACTGTGACGTTAGGTCACATCGAGGAATTGGGTACTTTAGTTGCCTAGGTAAGACTACTTTACACAAAGATTGTGATAAAGATTGTCTTAGAGTAATAAGTCATACTCGCTCTCCATGCACGCCCAAGATCGCGCGAGAGTAGCGTGGAGATGTTCTTCGGAACTACTGGTGACGTTGAGTGACGTTAATGACAACGCTCCTCGGTTCTCTGTGGAGCTTTACTCTGTGACGTTACCTGAAGATGCGGAGTTGGGTACTTTAGTTGCCAAGGTAAGATATGTACCACTTAAGACAATGATTGTGATAAAGATTGTGTTAGAGTAATAAGTCATAGTCGCTCTTCATGCACGCCCAAGATCGCGCGAGAGTAGCTTGGAGATGTTCTTCGGAGCTATTGGTGACGTTGAGTGACGTTAATGACAACGCTCCTCGGTTCTCTGTTGAGCTTTACTCTGTAACGCTACCTGAAGATGCGGAGTTGGGTACTTTAATTGCCAAGGTATGTTTCTGTAGTTTAGACTATTATTACATGATAAAGATTGCTTAAAGTAGCGTGGAAGTGCTCTTCGGAGCTATTGGTGACGTTGAGTGACGTTAATGACAACGCTCCTCGGTTCTCTGTGGAGCTTTACTCTGTGACGCTACCTGAAGATGCGGAGTTGGGTACTTTAGTTGCCAAGGTAAGACTACTTTAGACAATAATTTCATGATAAAGATTGTGTTAGAATAGTGTGTCATAGTTGCTCTCCATGCACGCCCAAGATCGCGCTACTTGCGTGGAGATATTCTTCCGAGTTGCTGGTGACGTTAATGATAACGCTCCACGTTTTTCTGTGGAGCGTTACTCTTTCACGCTGTCTGAAGATGCAGAGTTGGGTACTTTAGTTGCTAATGTAAGACTACCTACTTTAAACTTTTAATTGTGATAAAGATTGTGTTAAAGTAGCGTGGAGATGTTCTTCCAAGCTACTGGTGACGTTGAGTGACGTTAATGACTACGCTCCTCAAATCTCTGCTGAGCTTTACTCTATGACACTACCTGAACATTATGAATCGTAAAATCATCTAAATGTTGATAACCATGGCTGCAAACCTTACACGATTTTAATTTCTCAATAACAGTTCATATTTCATAATAGTGGAAGCGCACAATAGGTTTCTTTAATCTATTTTTTCTCAAACATGCAATGAAATGTTGTAGTTACGTGCCTAAAAAGTGGCCAGGAAGTACCTCGTTGCCGGCCTAGGCCGGCAAGTGCCTCTTTTTTAATTTTCATTTGACATAGGGTTGTGACCTGGCATCTTGGCTTTTAGCCAATAATTATCTGTAAGTAATATTAGTATAAAAAAAATGATTGGCAAATATTTGCAGTTATAATTAGGTATTTAAATTATAAAATTTGAAATAAATGTACAACAAAATAATACTCAACATAATCAAAATAATATTTAAAAAGCAGTATTATACGGCGCGATCCGTCGGCCCCGATCACCACATGCGATTAATTGGACCCAACCGACCGCGTCGTCTAATACCGCTTTTTAAAAGTAAAAAATTGCAACTTTCAAACAGTGTCGGTGTCGTATTTGACTTTTGTTGTGTTTCAAAGACTTAGTAAAGTAGTTGACTTATACTTTCTTAGAAAGAAGATACATTTTTTTGTTTCATTTCATTGCATGTTTGAGAAAAGCATTATACATACCTCGGCCATGAAGTGACGGGTTGCCGTCCGAATACTATCCGGCCTCGCTTCGCTCGGCCGTCTACATATATTCGGCCGGCAACCAGTCACTTCCCGGCCTCGGTAGTAATGTACTATTTCTCCAATATGCTCGGAAATGTTCGCATTAATGTAGCAAAAACGAAACGCGAAGTACCTTCTTATGTACCAGCTCAAATTAAAAAAAAAGATTTTCATTATTGTACAGTTTTTGCGGCCGCGAAATTGTACTAAAATCCATTAATGTATTGTTTTTTACTTCTTAAAAACTACTTTTGGACTTTGAAAAAAAATGCATACAGCCAAATTCTAAAGCCACGACCAAACGCCTGGTCTGGATAGAGCGAGAGACGGCGATCAAATCTATGGCCGTCTCGTTCTATCATGAGTTACAAACGCCTCGGTGTGTCAGGTCGTGTAGGTAAGGTTTAATGAAACCATAGATATCGTTACTATTTTTTATGAACGACCATGCATTAAAAAAAAGTTTAGGCGGGAATCATAAGAGATTTTTTCTTTTCAATTGTTATTCAATTTGCAAGAAAATATTTTGTTTTATTTCCTTGCATGTTTGGAGAAAAGTCCTATATGTGCCTCGGACGGAAATAGAATTTCGTGGATTCGTATGTAATTGTCGGCCTCAGCTTCGCTTCGTCCGACAAAAAATACTCATCCACGAAATTCGCTTTCCCGGCCTCTGCAATAATGTACTATTATCAAATTCGGTTCCACCTTTTTTGTCGAATAATGTCGCGAGGCACCGACACCGTCCAATGTCATCTTATAATGTTCCTACGTCTGAACTGATAGTCTAACCAACGTAATACCAGCGTTGGACTATAATTTACAGCCCAGCATTATGCTGAATAGGGAATAAAATTGTGGCATTTGCGTGACAAATAAATATTATGGTCATTATTTGGGCGTTTGTTCCAAATCATTTTCGTGGTCACACTTTTCGCGATAACGGCTATTATTTTAACTTCGTATCTGGTTATCTTGTAAATGTACGGGACATCTAACAAATAACCGAAATTCACCATTAAGCCTACAGCCAATTCTTAGAAAAAGTGTCCACGAAATAAGGTGGTTGAAACGCTTCAATAAGGACTCATTTTTAACAACGACTTGATGATTACGAACTAATAAAACATGGAAGCCGCACGCCGTACTAAATTGCCTTTCAAAAACGGGCCAAAATTTTAGTGGACAACTGTCACTCCCTCTTCAATGCATCACGGTAATGAATTTCAATATCAACCTATAAAAACTTAAACCGCCATTTAAAAATAGTTGTGATTGGTTCATCAAAGTTTTGATTGGCTATATTCTATAAACGTTTGTCAAAGATGTTGCGCCGAAATATGCGCGGTGTTAAGAAAAGCGCTATGTCCTGCCCATCTTGGCACAATTGAACAATTGGTTTTGGGGGTATTTTTGAGCTGGCGTTAGATATCTATGTTATATATCGGTCGCAGCTTGATGATAATCCGCATCGGAATCAACAGAGAATTAAGCTATACTCAGTTAATTTGTTATCTTCAGCCGTTCTAACCTTTACACATCTCCCAGGTTCACGCCACAGACCCTGACCTAGGCTCCAACCGTCTCATCACCTACTCCTTCGTGGAGGAGGAGGGTGGTGACGGGGGGGTGTTGAGAATTAAGCTATACAGAGTTAATTTGTTATCTTCAGTCGTTCTAACCTTTATACATCTCACAGGTCCACGCCACAGACCCCGACCTAGGCTCCAACCGTCTCATCACCTACTCCTTCGTGGAGGAGGAGGGTGGCGACGGGGGGGTGTTGAGAATTAAGCTATACACAGTTAATTTGTTATCTTCTGGCGTTCTAACCTTTATACATCACAGGTTCACGCCACGGACCCCGACCTAGGCTCCAACCGTCTCATCACCTACTCCTTCGTGGAGGAGGGTGGTGACGGGGTGTTCTCGCTGGACGCCGCCAGCGGGGTGGTGACGCTGCGGGCGGCGCTGGACCGGGAGGCGGCGGCCGAGCATAGGGTGCTGCTGAGAGCTACGGATGGGGGGGCGCCGCCTAAGTCTTCTACTGCTGCTTTAAGACTGACAGGTAAACTATAAATTTAGCCTAATAAGTGTACTTTTTAAAATGACTCTGTGAGCACTGTTGGACAGATAAGATAGACCAATGGTGAACCGATCTACTTTTTAGAATAAAAAATCTTCCAAATTAGTCTGTTCAGTCAAGTGCAAAAATAAGTATCGAAAGAATCCGCTCATAAATACGTTACGACGTTCTTATTACACAGAATTAGAGTGAACTGGGACATATTTTTGAACATTTTTGTATATACTTTATTTTGTCTTTGACTGTTCAAGACTTGGTAAAACTTTTTTACGTGACACAGTAGGCGTAATAAACAGATAAAAGTGCAGCTTTTTGGATAGAGAGGTGCCTTCGTCGCATAAAGTGTGTTTAAGAATACGCCGCCCAAGTCTTCTACTGCTGCTTTAAGACTGACTGGTACGTAAAAAACTATCAATTTTGTCTAATAACTGTACTTTTTAAAATGACACTGTGAGCACTGTTGGGCAGATAAGATAGACTAATGGTGAACCGATCTACTTTTTAGAATAAAAAATCTTCCAAATTAGTCTGTTCGAGACTTGGTAAAACTTTTTTACGTCACAGTAGGCGTAATAAACAGATAAAAGTGCAGCTTTTTGGATAGAGAGATGCCTGCGTCGCATAAAGTGTGTTTAAGAATACGCCGCCCAAGTCTTCTACTGCTGCTTTAAGACTGACTGGTACGTAAAAAACTATCAATTTTGTCTAATAACTGTACTTTTTAAAATGACACTGTGAGCACTGTTGGGCAGATAAGATAGACCAATGCTGAACCGATCAACTTTTTAGAATAAAAAATCTTCCAAATCAGTCTGTTCAAGACTTGGTAAAACTTTTTTACGTCACAGTAGGCGTAATAAACAGATAAAAGTGGAGCTTTTTGGATAGAGAGGTGCCTGCGTCGCATAAAGTGTGTTTAAGAATACGCCGCCCAAGTCTTCTACTGCTGCTTTAAGACTGACTGGTACGTAAAAAACTATCAATTTTGACTAATAACTGTACTTTTTAAAATGACACTGTGAGCACTGTTGGGCAGATAAGCTAGACCAATGGTGGACCGATCTACTTTTTAGAATAACAGATCTTCTAAATTAGTCTGTTCAAGACTTGGTAAAACTTTTTTACGTGACTCAGTAGGCGTAATAAACAGATAAAAGTGCAGCTTTTTGGATAGAGGTGCCTGCGTCGCATAAAGTGTGTTTAAGAATACGCCGCCCAAGTCTTCTACTGCTGCTTTAAGACTGACTGGTACGTAAAAAACTATCAATTTTGACTAATAACTGTACTTTTTAAAATGACACTGTGAGCACTGTTGGGCAGATAAGATAGACCAATGGTGAACCGATCTACTTTTTAGAATAAAAAATCTTCCAAATTAGTCTGTTCAGTCAAGTGCAAAAATAAGTATCGAAAGAATCCGCTCATAAATATGTTACGACGTTCTTATTACACAGAATTAGAGTGAACTGGGACATATTTTTGAACACTTTTGTGACTTTATTTTGTCTTTGACTGTTCAAGACTTGGTAAAAATTTTTACGTGACACAGTAGGCATAATAAACAGATAAAAGTGCAGCTTTTTGGATAGAGTTGCCTGCGTCGCATAAAGTGTGTTTAAGAATACGCCGCCCAAGTCTGCTACTGCTGCTTTAAGACTGACTGGTACGTAAACCGTCTCATCACCTACTCCTTCGTGGAGGAGGGTGGTGACGGGGTGTTCTCGCTGGACGTCGCCAGCGGGGTGGTGACGCTGCGGGCGGCGCTGGACCGGGAGGCGGCGGCCGAGCATAGGGTGCTGCTGAGGGCTACGGATGGGGGGGCGCCGCCTAAGTCTTCTACTGCTGCTTTAAGACTGACTGGTACGTAAAAAACTATAAATTTTGTCTAATAACCAGACATCGGAATTCTGGTAGCATTTTTGAGCTGTCATAGGGACTTCTCGTTTATCGACTACCGATTATACATGTGAATATCGATAAATACAGAATACAATGTAAAATAATTATGATTACAAATAAAAGTAAACAACAGGCGTTCTTATCGCTAATGAGCGATCTCTTGTAGATAACCTTTGGATACCAACTGCTATCAGAATTCCGATGTCTGCTAATAACTGTACTTTTTAAAATGAAGAGTCATTTTAAAAAGTACGTTTAAACGTACGTTAGTGAGCACTGTTGGGCAGATAAGATAGACCAATGGTGAACCGATTTACTTTTTAGAATAAAAAATCTTCCAAATCAGTCTGTTCGAGACTTGGTAAAACTTTTTTACGTGACACAGTAGGCGTAATAAACAGATAAAAGTGGAGCTTTTTGGATAGAGAGGTGCCTGCGTCGCATAAAGTGTGTTTAAGAATACGCCGCCCAAGTCTTCTACTGCTGCTTTAAGACTGACTGGTACGTAAACCGTCTCATCACCTACTCCTTCGTGGAGGAGGGTGGCGACGGGGTGTTCTCCCTGGACGCCGCCAGGCGCCGCCTAAGTCTTCTACTGCTGCTTTAAGACTGACAGGTAAACTATAAATTTAGCCTAATAAGTGTACTTTTTAAAATGACACTGTGAGCACTGTTGGGCAGATAAGATCGACCAATGGTGAACCGATCTACTTTTTAGAATAAAAAATCTTCCAAATTAGTCTGTTCAGTCAAGTGCAAAAATAAGTATCGAAAGAATCCGCTCATAAATACGTTGCGACGTTCTTATTACACAGAATTAGAGTGAACTGGGACATATTTTTGAACATTTTTGTGTATACTTTATTTTGTCTTTGACTGTTCAAGACTTGGTAAAACTTTTTTACGTGACACAGTAGGCATAATACACAGATAAAAGTGCAGCTTTTTGGATAGAGAGGTGCCTGCGTCGCATAAAGTGTGTTTAAGAATACGCCGCCCAAGTCTTCTACTGCTACTTTAAGACTGACTGGTACGTAAACCGTCTCATCACCTACTCCTTCGTGGAGGAGGGTGGCGACGAGGTGTTCTCCCTGGACGCCGCCAGCGGGGTGGTGACGCTGCGGGCGGCGCTGGACCGGGAGGCGGCGGCCGAGCATAGGGTGCTGCTGAGGGCTACGGATGGGGGGGCGCCGCCTAAGTCTGCTACTGCTGCTTTAAGACTGACTGGTACGTAAACCGTCTCATCTTCGCCTCCTTATGTGTGTTCTATCGTCTGTACAATGGGTTGTGCTCTGAAGAACTGTTCGACATGATGCCAACGTCCACTTTTCATCATCGCACCGCTCGCCACCGACTGGGCGCTCATCCTCACACCTTGCAACCTAAATGGTCGCGCACCGTGCGGTTTCAGAGGAACTTGTTCCCGCGGACGGTCCGTCTGTGGAATGAGCTCCCTGCCGAGGTTTTCCCGTTGGACTACAGTATGGGGTTCTTCAAAAGAGGAGTGTACAAGTTCTTATTGGGTCGGCAACGCGCATGTGACACCCCTGGGGTTGCAAGCGCCCATAGGCTACGGTGACTGCTTTCCATCAGGCGGGCCGTATGCTTGTTTGCCGCCGACGTGGTATAAAAAAAAAAAAAAACACCTACTCCTTCGTGGAGGAGGAGGGTGGTGACGGGGTGTTCTCCCTGGACGCCGCCAGCGGGGTGGTGACGCTGCGGGCGGCGCTGGACCGGGAGGCGGCGGCCGAACATAGGGTGCTGCTGAGGGCTACGGATGGGGGGGCGCCGCCTAAGTCTTCTACTGCTGCTTTAAGACTGACTGGTACGTAAAAATTTTGTCTAATAACCAGACATCGGAATTCTGGTAGCATTTTTGAGCTGTCATAGGGACTTCTCGTTTATCGACTACCGATTATACATATGAATATCGATAAATACAGAATACAATGTAAAATAATTATAATTACAAGTAAAAGTTAACAATAGGCGTTCTTATCGCTAATGAGCGATCTCTTGTAGATAACCTTTGGATACCAACTGCTACCAGAATTCCGATGTCTGCTAATAACTGTACTTTTACATTTTAAAAAGTACGTTTAAACGTACGTTAGTGAGCACTGTTGGGCAGATAAGATAGACCAATGGTGAACCGATCTACTTTTCAGAATAACAGATCTTCGAAATTAGTCTGTTCAAGACTTGGTAAAACATTTTTACGTGACACAGTAGGCGTAATAAACAGATAAAAGTGCAGCTTTTTGGATAGAGAGGTGCCTGCGTCGCATAAAGTGTGTTTAAGAATACGCCGCCCAAGTCTTCTACTGCTGCTTTAAGACTGACTGGTACGTAAACCGTCTCATCACCTACTCCTTCGTGGAGGAGGGTGGTGACGGGGTGTTCTCGCTGGACGCCGCCAGCGGGGTGGTGACGCTGCGGGCGGCGCTGGACCGGGAGGCGGCGGCCGAACATAGGGTGCTGCTGAGGGCTACGGATGGGGGGGCGCCGCCTAAGTCTTCTACTGCTGCTTTAAGACTGACTGGTAAGTGTTTTATTAATTTGATTTGACTGGCTGACAGGTGACTGCTGCTTTAAGACTGACTGATAAGTGTTTTATTAATTTGATTTGACTGGCTGACAGGTGACTGCTGCTTTAAGACTGACTGGTAAGTGTTTTATTAATTTGATTTGACTGGCTGACAGGTGACTGCTGCTTTAAGACTGACTGGTAAGTGTTTTATTAATTTGATTTGACTGGCTGACAGGTGACTGCTGCTTTAAGGTGGAATGTCACGGTCAGCTAGGCACTACAACGCCAATAGATGGCGTTATAGGGCATAGGTGGCGCGAATTCTACGTATTTTTATATTTTATGTATGATAATAGAAATATATTTAATAAGTAATATGTTTGCCGCAAATAAACTGCTGTTTCTAATGTGGCCAACTAAATTTCAGGTGAGGTTTAATTTACAAAATAAGTTTATTTGAATAAATACGAAACGCTGCCACGGCTGCGCAGTATGCACACACACATTCAAACCCTTATTCGTTTACGAAACCGATTGCTTATTTCGGAACGTGTATTGAACTTGGATTAGGCTAGTCGGATGACCGTCTGACGCACATTCGTTAGGACCAAGGTTCAAATCTCGTAATTTCAATATATTTTTTACTTTACATTACATGACTTTTTATTTTTTTTAATGATACTTTACATATAATTACATTTTTTTCAGTAATAAATAAATAACCTGTGGCCTATCCCACAAAACTTTACAAGCGTATAATTCTACAAATTTGTATAAATTCCAAAACAAATAATTGTCAATTTTGTAGATTTGTATGCTTGTAAAGTTTTGTGGTATTGGTCCCTGAACTACCAACCTAGGTTTAATTTTGGTGACCTTATATATTTACTCACCAAAAACGTTTTCAGGTGATGTTATGGCATCCAGTTCCGGTATTTTTTGCATGGTCAATCTGAAATAGCCTATACTACTAAAAAACGGGCCTGGATGTCCTAACCTAATAGGTGTCCAATCAGATTGGGACGGAATCTATTCGATGACTTCAGTCAGATAAGTTTTCATATGTAGATATAATTATATTAGATATTTCTAGTCACTTTAATTATTAGATTCCTTCCCATTCCAATCACGTGCGGAATACATAGATAAAGAAAACAGATCAATTTATAAATTCAGTGTTTTATTTACATCATATCATATTATTTTTATTTATTATTTCTGTTTTACGTTTTTCTGGTTTTATACATGGATATAGGAAGATTGCTTGACGTTGTGTGTGTTGCTTGGAAGTGAGCCTGAAGCATCTACACATATTGTGACACCTGCAGTTGGCCCTGGATCTGAAATCAGAATACTCATCGTCAAAATGGTGTGTGATGATTACTGGAATAAAAAAATACATTTCAGCTTTGTCTAGTTAGGTGGTGGTGAACTTGACTGCGAAGTAAGGGAGGGAACCTGGGTTCAAAACAGGTTCAGTGAGTATCTACAAAATGGTTATATTTTTAAAAGTTCAAGGCCTGGAACTCATCATCCCTCGGGAAACTAACGTTTCCGGTATTTATGTAAAAAAAAAAATATTATTCTTATACTTAATGTAATATATATTACTATTTATCTACATGTCAAGTTTCCTTATTCCAATCCGATGAGCAGTTGTTGCGAAAACAATAAACATCGAAACATTTTTGTTATAATAATAGTGAAAATATATAGGTAATAAAAAAACTGTTTGAATACGGGGAGGAAAGAAATCCAGCAAGTCAGCCTCTACAGAACTTACCTTTTGATTTCTCCGTAATATAGTATCATTTCTCCAAGGCTTCGCTTACAAGTTTTTTTCATGCCCGAGTATCGGTGGTTTTTATAGCCTTGCCGGGACGTTTGTGGCTACATAATATACAAACGTATAATAAATCCTCATGTAAATCACTGCACGCTATGAGATATTTCAAACAATCGTAGGCAATTTAGCGTCAATTCGGATTTGTAGATATAAACAAATGGTAAAACGATAAAGTACTGCCGGTGATTTAGAATCGGAGTGACGTTTGAATTTAGTGTTGCCTTGCCAAATAGGTTTTACGTTCAGTTCCTCGAGACTATCATTTAGTACGCAAATCTATTATAAAAACATTAAATGTAACTAGTATGTATAGGTATATTTTCTATAATAAAAAGTCTTTCGTTCGGCTTTTGCGTGGGGATATGGCCTATATGGCAACATTAGCAACGCTTGCGTTTGATATTGTTGAAAAATAAATAACATGCGAAATGCGTTAGGGCAGAGCGGCAACGTAGCATTTTTAGCCAACTGGCAACGCCGCTTTCTAACGCACACACCGAACGCACGATTGGTGTATGACACTGTCATCGTTCACCCACATATTGACAAATCTTTATCAGAATAAAGTACTAATTTAAGCTATTATTCGACCCTTTATATTACAGAAACATAATTTGCCGCAAACAACTATAAAAATGATTGTCGATTTAAGTGATTTCATTGTAAAACTATGCTCCATTTACCCATATTTGAATAAATATATTAGTATGAAAAACGAACCACCTTAAGACTGACTGGTAAGTGTTTTATTAATTTGATTTGACTGGCTGACAGGTGACTGCTGCTTTAAGACTGACTGGTAAGTGTTTTATTAATTTGATTTGACTGGCTGACAGGTGACTGCTGCTTTAAGACTGACTGGTAAGTGTTTTATTAATTTGATTTGACTGGCTGACAGGTGACTGCTGCTTTAAGACTGACTGGTAAGTGTTTTATTAATTTGATTTGACTGGCTGACAGGTGACTGCTGCTTTAAGACTGACTGGTAAATGTTTTATTAATTTGATTTGACTGGCTGATAGGTGACTGCTGCTTTAAGACTGACTGGTAAATGTTTTATTAATTTGATTTGACTGGCTGATAGGTGACTGCTGCTTTAAGACTGACAGCTGGGTATTGTCAGTCGGAAAAACAAAAGTTGTCCACTCGGTGGTCAAAAGTTAACTGCTTGTATTAATCTTTGTTACAATTTTATTGCATAAGGCTGTAGATCGGCGAACCTAATTGTACCATCAATTGGTTTATCAAAAAATTAGTAGAGGAAATCCTTAACTTTAGGTATGTCATATTGATTTAAACTTTCACGATTATCACTCATATTTTAAAGACAAACGGGTCTTAATCGCGTAAACTTACGTTACTTAGTCTGCCTGCGACCACGGGTGTAACGTCATGCCCGAAACATCAGGATATGATTAAACGTAAGTTTGCGCGATTAAGACCCGTTTGTCTTTAAAATTTAGGTATGTCCACCGAAAAAACGATAACTTAAATCTGACAATGACCCAGGTAAAAATTTGCGGACAAGTCTACTTTTTAAAATGATACTGAGAATTGCTGTTGGATAGAGAAGCGGATACGTTCCATAGTGTTGTTAAGAGTTTCTGATGGGAGAAATCTCCTACCGCTGCTTTTAGATTGAAAGGTTGCGGCGCTGTCTTATTCATTTGAATTGCGAACAGATTTACATTTTAAACGACATTTAATTAACATAGTTAACGGAGTTAGGTACATGGCATTGGCAATAAAAAATTCTGGCAAAAGTGATTGCAAAAATGGATAATTGCTTTGAGATTAATTAGTACCTAAATTCTGTTTTTGGCTGACAAGTCTACTTTTTAAATTGACGATTGTTGTGGAATGACAAATTATGACAATAATTTTACTCCGAATAAAACTTACATGAGACTGACACATTTCTCGCAATACTGAGACAGCAAAATTTGATCCTTTGATATACCTGTCACCGTCTGCAGTAACGTACTACATACAATCAATAATCATACAACAGACACTAATAAATAATGTAATGTTTTGTATTTATGATTGATAATCTTTTACGTTACATTTCTTCCATTATCAACATCACTTATCATTCCTCAGTTGCCGACGTGAACGACAACCCACCCGAATTCGAATTCCGCGAATACCGCGCCTCGGCGCCCGAACTCGACGCGCCCGGCACACAGATACTCCTCGTCAGAGCTACCTCCCGCGACACAGGCGTCAACGCCGAGGTCTCATACTCCATCGTCGCCGGCGACGACAGAGAAGACTTCACTGTTAACAGGTCCTCCGGCGCAGTCAGCATCGCAAGACCGCTAGACTACGAGCGCAGACGAGCGTATCTCCTAACTGTTCAAGCTTTAGACGGAGGCGCCCCGCCTTTAGGCGACCTCGCTACTTTAAACATAACCGTCATAGACGCCAACGATAACGCTCCAGTTTTCACCCAAGCGTCTTATAATGCTCGCGTACGAGAAGACGCCGCTATAAACACACGAATATTACAACTGATTGCTGATGACGCTGATGATGGAGCCAATGGAAGAGTTAGTTATTCAATCGCGAGAGGAGATCGCGATGGAAGATTCACTATAGATGAGGATACTGGTTATTTATCTGTAGCGGCCCCGTTGGATAGAGAAACTGAAGATACTTACTCGCTAGAAGTCCGCGCGCGGGATCGCGGCTTGCCAGCGTTAGAGGCATCTGTACGCGTTGCAGTTGAAATCTTAGACGCTAATGATAATCCGCCGCTATTCGAGCGAGCGAATTACTCCGTAGTTGTTCAAGAGGATAGACCATTAGGACACGCTTTGATTAAACTAGGAGTGACAGATGCCGACGCCGCTCCTAACGCGATGCCGTACACTTTCGACTTCCAAGCGGGCAATGAAGCGGGAGCCTTCAGATTAGAACAAGACGGAACTTTAAAAACAGCTGCACGCTTCAACCATCGAGTGAAAGAGCGCTACGCATTACAAGTCCGAGTATTCGACAACGGCGCACCCCCGCTCTACTCAGACGCATGGATACACGTTCGCGTGATAGAAGAATCTCAATACCCACCCGTAGTGACGCCGCTAGAAATCCAAGTTAATTCGTACTTAGATGAATTCCCAGGCGGTGTGCTTGGTCGAGTTGTAGCGTCAGATAGAGACGCGTATGATACTTTGACGTACGCTATCGCAGCTCCAAAGCCACCGCTAGGGTTATTCGAGATTGATAGTTCTGATGGTACGCTTCGCGCCGCGCCTAGATTAGACGTTGGGGAATATAAGTTAAACGTGACAGTTGCTGATGGGAAGTTCGTCTCTCACGCGTTAGTGCGAGTGTCTGTGCTTTTGATATCGGACGCTTTACTAGCGCAAGCGGTTGTGGTGCGTTTTCGTGCGGTCAGTGCGGAAGATTTCGTGTTGAGTCACAGGAAGGGCTTCGTTCGCGCCGTGCGGGAGGCGGCCGACTGTGAGCCGGGAGATGTGTTGTTGTTGGGAGCGCAGCCTGAAGGGGACCATGAGGACTGGGAGGAAGGATCTCGTGCTAGGCGACAGGTTAGTGGACTACACTTTATTAACTCTCCTAATTACTTTGCAAGCCGCTGAATAATGTTTGTTTCCTTTCTTATAAACATATTGATAAGATTAAAAGGAACAAAATAATGTTTAGCGGCTTATTAAGTTACGTAACGTTTTTGAATAAGTGCGTAATTATTTCAAGTATAACTTATGACTTACTTAACATGAAACGATTATTAAAGTCAAAATTTTACTTTGTTATTAACCTTTAACGCCAACGATTGATATATTGGCAGCGCAGGTTCAACGCCAGAGATCGATAAATCTTTAAATCTTGGTCCACAGCTCAATATAGACTCATACGCATGTGCGTAAAATTCAATTTCAGTTTTGACATTTTGTTGACGTGGCGTGTGATCTATTGTATTTGACCTGGCGTTAAAAAGTTAATCCTTTTGCAAATATTTCTCTAGCGTTAAATACTTTTTCCTAACTAGTGCGGAAAAGTAAACTTTGCGCACGCTTCACTTGCGTAAATTTTTCTTTTTAAGGCACTTGTTATGAAAAAAGTAGTTCGATACAACTTCTTTTTAACTCGGGTGATTGTCGCCCCCGTTTCACTCGGGCTCCAACTTTCACCCTCGTCGAAAAAAAAAGTCAAAGTCAAATAATTCTTTATTCAAATTGGAATAGCAACAAACTCTTTTGAATCGTCTAGGTATTAAAACTACTTCCGGTTCTAACCGGTAAGAAACTTGGCGCGAATTCGTTGGGAAAAAATTTGCACTTGCAACGAAATGTACTATTGTTCTTGACAAATAATGATTGAATGTCCTGCTAGCTGTACTCAACAATTTTATTTTATTTTATTTTTATTTTATGTATTTCTACAATATATTACACAGCATTACAGTTTGCACCAAAGCGCTGGCAACAGTAAATTTGTCTTAATCTAAACACAGTAAATTATTCATAATCTAGTCAAGCAAATAACATCATAATAAACAAAACAGAGTAAAAAATATTTAAAAGTAAATGAACTCGACATGTTATTGTTCCACGCAGGTGGCCCGCGACCTAGACGTAGCGTTAGCCGTGCGTTCCACCGGCGGCTGGCTAGCGGCCGACGCGCTACGCCGCCGCCTCCACGCACACCTAGAGCGTGTCGAAGAGCGATCCCGCCTCATCGTCGAAGAGCTAGTGCGGGCCGCGTGCGGGGGCTGCGTGCACGGCGCGTGCGCCGAGCGGGTGGAATTACGAGCAGAACGAGTGCTTGCGGTCATGAGCGATGTGTTTGCGTTAGTGGCGCCCCCGTTGAGACTGAGAGGGGCGTGTGCGTGTGAAATCGGATGGGCGGGGCCAAGGTGCGAAGTTGAAGCAGAGTGCAGCGGGGCGGAGTGTGCTACTGGTGAGTGGACTATGTTTATTATACTTTGTCAGAGTGCTCGCGGTTATGAGCGATGTGTTTGCGTTAGTGGCGCCCCCGTTGAGACTGAGAGGGGCGTGTGCGTGTGAAGTTGGATGGACGAGGTTGAAGCAGAGTGCAGCGCGGCGGAGTGTGCTACTGGTGAGTGAACTATGTTTATTATACTTTGTCACACAGAGTGCTCGCGGTTGTGAGCGATGTTTGCGTTAGTGGCGCCCCCGTTGAGACTGAGAGGGGCGTGTGCGTGTGAAATCGGATGGGCGGGGCCAAGGTGCGAAGTTGAAGCAGAGTGCAGCGGGGCGGAGTGTGCTACTGGTGAGTGGACTATGTTTATTATACTTTGTCAGAGTGCTCGCGGTTATGAGCGATGTGTTTGCGTTAGTGGCGCCCCCGTTGAGACTGAGAGGGGCGTGTGCGTGTGAAGTTGGATGGACGAGGTTGAAGCAGAGTGCAGCGCGGCGGAGTGTGCTACTGGTGAGTGAACTATGTTTATTATACTTTGTCACACAGAGTGCTCGCGGTTGTGAGCGATGTTTGCGTTAGTGGCGCCCCCGTTGAGACTGAGAGGGGCGTGTGCGTGTGAAGTTTGGACGGGGCCACGGTGCGAGGCCGAAGCAGAGTGCAGCGGGGCCGAGTGTGCTACTGGTGAGTGAACTATGTTTATTATACTTTGTCACACAGCACGCGGTTATGAGCAATGTGTTTGCGTTAGTGGCGCCCCCGTTGAGACTGAGAGGGGCGTGTGCCTGTGAAGTCGGATGGGCGGGGCCAAGGTGCGAGACCGAAGCAGAGTGCAGCGCGGCGGAGTGTGCTACTGGTGAGTCGACTATGTTTATTATACTTTGTAACAGAGTGCTCGCGGTTATGAGCGATGTGTTTGCGTTAGTGGCGCCCCCGTTGAGACTGAAAGGGGCGTGTGCGTGTGAAGTCGGATGGGCGGGGCCAAGGTGCGAGGTTGAAGCAGAGTGCAGCGCGGCGGAGTGTGCTACTGGTGAGTGGACTATTATGTTTATTTTTATTTATTTATTTAATCTTTATTGCACAAAAGAAAATCTTATCGTACAAAAGGCGGACTTAATGCCACAGAGCATTCTCTACGTCAATCAACTTTGTCACACAGTCTCTGTTATTAGACGAAAAATTAAATGTAATGTAAGTTTGCTATTATTTCAAGTTACCACATTTTTTACTAACAGAGAATTACTTCTTCCGATTACTTTTGTGTAAAAACGGCTTTAAAAACGAAAGATAATCGCTCTCGTGTAAAAAAAAAAAGAGTCACTGCGACATTTTTTAGTTTACCGCTGAGCTAATAACTACAAATAAGTGTCTCCATGTCTCCGTTCTTTACACGGGAGCGACTTATTTTTATAGCCGGTTTTATAAGCTTGTAGATTTCGATAATTTCTCTCTGTCACTCCAACAAAATCATCATGAGAGTGACAAAGAAGAATCCTTGAAATTTGTTAACTTCGGTGTTTGCGGTAGCAGGCCTGTGCCTTAGCTTTCTATAGAAACTTTGAATTTGTAAACATTTTTACTGACAGAGGTTGTTGGACAGATAGTTTTATTAGCGTGTGACGTTTTAAACATTTGTTTCTGCTAGTGGCGCCCCCGTTGAGACTAGGATAGGTTTTTACGTCTACGGGCCTGGTTCCCGATAACCGAAGACTCATAAAATCATTTATGAATACGGCTATTTTTAAATATAACTAAACGGTTAAACTCACGTATATTTAGTCACAACGCGTGACATTTATATGTTTGTAGTTATTACATCTCACAAAAGTAATTCAATTAGGGTGATCTAGGTAAACTAAACGTTAACCATTAAACGCAGGTCCAAGAATCCTTCAACTCTCGGGCGACGGTTACGCGTGGCTGCGTGTGGAGCGCGGCGCGGTTGCGGGCGAGCGCGTACCGGAGGACGAGCTAGCGGTGTCGCTGCGTTTCCGCACCCGCCGCGCTGCCGGCACGCTGCTGTGGCTCGCTGGGAAGGTCGACTACGCTATAATCGAGGTATGTACAGATGTAGTGAGAAATGACTTGCCTTCGGAAACGTTCGTCAACGTCATGCTGTTTCAGTCTATCTCACTGAGACTGACAGTAATAGCTGTCATGCTACTTTAGTCAGACTCGGTGACACTGCCTGAAACAGCATGTGTTTACGAACGTTTCCGAAGGCAAGTAATTTCTCACTACATCTGTAAGGTTTTAAGGTTACCGTGTGGCGACGGCAGTAAAAATACATTTGTTACCACCCCAACTCTTCTCGCGGGTGTCGTAAGTGCCGATTAAGGGATTGATCACATAAGTGCTCACTTTTACAAGTGTAATGTTGTAGCAGTTGAAAGGAGACAGTCTTCATGTAAAGATGATTAATTGTATTCGTGTGATATTAGAAAATATATATTAATATTAAAAGTACCTATCAAGGAAGCCTAGAATTAAATTATCTCCCACTATTATTGCATGTGATGGAGGTGCGGGTTATGTCAATGTAATCTAAAAAATCCACGTCAGGTGAAGCGTTTTCGAGCAGGGCTCGGATACCGGTTTTTACTCCATACAAAAGAACGGTTAGAATTTCGTTCTTTTTTGTTCTTCGGTATATAAATTCTTTCTTAATGGAGTAATTTAAAAATACGACGTTGGTAATTTCCTAACATTTTGTGTACTACATAAAGAATATTTAAAATATTGGGCTATTTCAAGGTTCTCGAAAAAAACCGGTTCCGAGCCTTGTTTCCAAGTATATTTTTAACCGACTTCAAAAAAGGAGTATGTATGTTACCCGATATCTCCGAGAATAGTGAACCGATTTTAAAATTTATTTTTGTAATCGAACGTGTATTACCCCGAGATGGTCCCGTTGGCACCAAGTTGCGGCCTGATGATGGGATCTTGGAGAAATCGAGGGATCTCTTCAATTGTTATAGCTACATGTATGGCGCTTTTGGTAATTTTCATTCATTTACAAGAATTTGCATTCAGAAAGTAGGATTTGAGGAAACCAATGGAAACAAATCGGGAATCTTGGAGAAACCGGTTGAAGTCGGTTTTTTAAATTTTTAATTTGGTGATTATTTTTGTCCTCAGATAGTAGAGGGCTTCGTCCAATTCCGCATGGAGCTCGGGTCCGGCCCCGTTTCCATCCGCTCCGCCGTTCCCGTGTCCGACGGACACTGGCACTCGCTCCGCGTCGAGCGTCGCGGAGCGGGCGCGCGCGTGACTGTGGACCGACGCGCGGTGCGAGGGGCGGCGCCCGCGCCGGCTGCGTTGCTGGACGCTAGGGCTGATAGGGTGTTGTTGGGTGCCACGCTGGCGAGGCATGCGCATGCTAGCGCGCCAGAACAGGTATGTACCGTGTGTTACCATGACCCGGGCTTTAATGAAAATGGGTAATAATACGCATTACTAGCAATCGTTTTCAATTATTAACATTTGAGAAATAATTGAATTGACCGTACAGTTAATTTTATTTCCTCCGAACGATCAATGTAACGCGTGTACTGCTTAGTTGTCAAACGTTATGAGTGGCTGCGATCTGTCATTGTCAAGTGCAAATTAACGATTCATTTTGAAGTACATTGCTTCTCAATTAACTTTTCTTAGAAAGTTAATTACTTTTAAATTTAGCATTTTGAATCGAATAATGTTCACGGTCTGGCTAAAAATCTGCATCGCATTCCTCGGTTTCAATAAAAGCCAGTCTCATGTTAACACACTGTATACGCGACATTTATTGCCACGATATTGGTCTAAGGCGACCAGCGGCGAGCGAAACCATGAGTTGGAGTTGGATGCCGATATGGGTACGAGAGGGAGAACCATACGTTTTCCGCTAAGCCTTAGACCGATGTCGTGGCCGCGGCATTACACACAGCATACAGAAGACATTTATACACTGTGTTTTTATTGATTTCCGTTAAATTAAAGGCTTATTTAGGTCAAAAATAATATATTTCTCTAAGAAACTAATATCGTAACTCTTACTGTTATTGAGTTATTAAAAAAAAAAAAGTTTAATGACTGAACAAGTTTAGAGCAACATTTATTACAATCCTAATGCTACTTATTTTGACATATGCCGTCAGTCACCTGAAATTAACTTTTGTGTTATTCTTAAGGTTCTCGCACATATACCATTTCAATTATTATGTATAAAAACGAGATTTTTTTTTCAAATTCGACTAAAAGCTATATACCAGGTAGCTCCAATTAACGTACCAAGAAGTCTGTTAAATTTAACGGAATTAAAAAACACGGTGTATAGACACTGAAAAGTAATCCGTCTATCCATGTGCTTCAAATTACTCCATAGACTATAAATATTTTCTCCCCTAACGGCGCCAAGACGGATGTTACCTATCTGTCTTAACGCCATTACGTATTTGATAATATGTATATGCAAGAACATGCATAATAACCTAAAAAAATCTGAAGTATATCAGAACTGAATAAACCATGGAGCAGAACCCCCAATCCTACCCTACTAACCAATTTGTAATATTTTTGCATGTCGTTTTGTATTGATGTCCAAAGAATATAATTATTTTGATACAAATAAACATACTTTGTTTGAATAACATACAGGACCTACACCTACCTTTTTACATACGAAATTATTTAATTAAGAGTTCTCCATTTTCTTTTTAAAATATCCAAGTTACAATAAGATATCTCTCCCAGGTCACCCGCGGCTTCGTAGGCTGCATAACCGACGTCACCCTCGGTGGCACGCTAGTACCCCTAGAAGAGGGCGCAGGCGCCGAAGAAGGGGCCCCAGGTCCCCGTGTGCAGCTAGTACGCCGGGTGCGCGCGAGATTGGTACCCACTTGCGCGCCGCTGGCGCCGCCTACCGCTTGCTCTGGATACCCGTGTCTCAATGGAGGGACGTGTCATGAATTAGCTAATTTGTTGGAAGAGGGAGCAGAAGGCGAAGAGGGATATAGGTATGTTGAAACATATTTTAGTTACGTGTATTAAGCCGACATTTGTTTTTGAAGGTACACGAATGTGAGTTGGAGCGTGCAATAATATTTGGGTTTCTTTGGCCGTAGTTTTACTAGTGACTATTGACAAATTGTTGGAGAGGCCACTAAAATGAAAAAGAGGTTTTTTTTTTATTAGGTCATAACTCCATTGTTATTGAATGTTAGAAAATTTGGTTATCCCGTGTAATTTTTTACCCTGTTTAGAGTATTCGTTACCATCATCACGTTTCATACAAGTAAATCATTATGACAAAAATAGCAATAAGTGAGCGATACAAGTAAACCGAAACCTCCTTAATTTATCCGCATATTTGTTAATAATGTGAGAATGCTAATGACTCGATTGGTGGACCGAAATAATTACACGGGACTACCTACATGTATATCAAAAAGTAAAACTTTGAGCAGTGAAATTGTAGACTTCCCGGCTCGAAGGACCATTTAATGTAAGAGTATTTGCTAACTCTCACATTTAGTTGATAGACTTCTTTATAGTATTTTTGAACACGAAAGACAATTTTACGAGTTTAAAATAGATTTATTCAACTTGATAGGTGTGCACACATATATAATAGCGAACGTCATTAATTCGATGATAATAATGAATAAGGAATAGGCTAGTTGCGAAACTTTATAGGTATAGTTTAACTTTTTTGAGCTGAGCTCGTTCTCTTAAAATTCCAGTAGCCTTGGGTTGTAAACCACAAAGGAAGATAACAAGCACTCAGTAAAGGCAGAATATAACTGCCTTAGAAAGTTAGTATAGATTATCGACTCTATTCTTTGCACAATAGACAACAAAATGTACAAACTAAATAATGGCACGCGACTAATGATCCTGGCGGCACTTATCTCTAAGTGCAGAATGTGGAAACTGTTATTTTTTGGTCAACGCATTGTTATTGTTAAGATAAGGGCACAGAGCCGATAATCTAGTGAACATTTATGGTACCATATTGTCTTTTTTCTACTCAGCAATTTTTTTTCGACTACCTGGCCGTTATAAAATGTAGAAAAAGTAATGAGCGCCATCATTTAGGTTTTTATTTTGTAGTCTATTGTGCATATAATAGAGTCGATATTGTCGATAATCTATACTAACTTTCTACGGCGGTTATATTCTGCTTTTACTGAGCGGTTGTTATATTACTTTGTGGTTTACAACCCAAGGCTACTGGAATTTTAAGAGAACGAGCTTAGCTCATAATAGTTCAAGTATACAAACATAACGCTGATGGTGTAAATAAATGTTTAGATGAATGTGCAATTTACTTGTACAATAATGATTTGTTTATTATTATCTACTCGAGCATTTTCATTTATGCTTTGCGTCTAACTGGTTATTTGATCGTCAGATGCACCTGCCACGCGCGGTTCCTCGGGCGCCGCTGCGAGGTGGACGGCGACCCGTGCGCGGCGCAGCCCTGCCTGCACGGCGGCGTGTGCAGCGCAGCACCGGGGGCGGAGCGCCCCTTCGTGTGCAGCTGCGGCGCGGGGCTCCGGGGGGCTCGTTGTGAGCTGGGGCGGTGGTGCGGGGAGGGCAAGGGCGTGTGCCAGCATGGAGGGGCGTGTGAAGAGGTAAGGCTTAAGATTGTGGTTAGTGTTCGTATGTAAAGACTCGTGATAAAGGAACAATACGCCGAGCGTTCGTGTGCGGCGCAGCGCCGGGGGCGGAGCGCCCCTTCGTGTGCAGCTGCAGCGCGGGGCTCCGGGGGGCTCGTTGTGAGCTGGGGCGGTGGTGCGGGGAGGGCAAGGGCGTGTGCCAGCATGGAGGGGCGTGTGAAGAGGTAAGGCTTGTGATTATGGTTAGTGTTAGTATGTAAAGACTCGTGAAGAAATAAGTAATAAGGTGTCGAGCACCCGTCCGTATACAGCTGCGGCGGCCGGGCTGCAAGCTAGGGCGGTGGTGCGGGGAGGGCAAGGGCGTGTGCCAGCATGGAGGGGCGTGTGAAGAGGTGAGTCAGAACCGTTGAAACCATACTACTGCAGTCCTTAGTATTATGGTTAGTGGGGCAGCATGAAAAGTCTCGTGAAGAAATAAGGAACAATACGCCTAGCGTTCGTGTACAGCGCCGCGCCGGGGGCGGAGCGCCCCTTCGTGTGCAGCTGCGGTGTGGGACTCCGGGGGGCTCGTTGTGAGCTGGGGCGGTGGTGCGGGGAGGGCAAGGGCGTGTGCCAGCATGGAGGGGCTTGTGAAGAGGTAAGGCTTAAGATTGTGGTTAGTGTAACCCCCTTATTCATAAACGTCTGCTAACTTAACAAGCCGCTAAGTATTGTTTGTCCCTTTTGCTCTTATGGACACATTGTTAACACCGAAAGGGACAAACAATTATTAGCGGCTTGTTAAGTTAGCAGACGTTTATGAATAAGGGGGTTAGTATGTAAAGACTCGTGAAGAAATAAGGAACAAAACGCCGAGCGTTCGTGTGCAGCGCAGCGCCGGGGACGGAGCGCCCGTTTGTGTGCCGCTGCGGGGGGCTCGTTGTAAGCTTATGACGGTAGTGTAGTGAAGGGGTGGGCGTGTGCCAGCATGGAGGGGCGTGTGAAGAGGTAAGTCAGAACCGTTGAAACACTACTACTTCAGTCCTTCAGATTATGGTTAATGGGGCAGTATGTAAAGTCTCGTGAAGAAATAAGTAACAAGGCACCGCGATCCGAGGCGCACGCTGCGATTTGGTGTCAGTAGGGGTGGGTATACCAGCATAGAGGGGCGTGTGAAGAGGTAAGGCTTAAGATTATGGTTAGTGTTAGTATGTAAAGACTCGTGAAGAAATAAGGAACAATACGCCGAGCGTTCGTGTGCAGCGCCGCGCCGGGGGCGGAGGGCCTCTTCGTGTGCAGCTGCGGGGTGGGGCTCTGGAGGGCGCGGTGTGAGCTAGGGCGGTGGTGTGGTGGGTGGGGGTGTGCCAGCATGGAGGGGCGTGTGAAGAGGTGAGTCAGAACCGTTGAAAGCCTACTACTGCAGTCCTTCGGATTATGGTTAGTGGGGCAATATGTAAAGACTCGTGAAGAAATTAATAACAAGGTGACGAGCGTTCGTGTGCAGTTGCGGTGCGGGGTTCCGGGGAACTCGTTGTGATTACTGGGGCGGTGGTGTGGTGAAAGGGGGCGTTTGTCAGCATGGAGGCGCTTGTGAAGAGGTAAGTCAGAACCGTTGAAACGCTGCTACTTCAGCGCTTAGGATTATGGTTAGTGGGGCAGTATGTAAAGTCTGGAAGAAATAAGTAACAAGGCACTGCGCTCCGATCTGGGGCGCCGGTGTGGGTCGGGGTGGAAGTATGCCAGCATAGAGGGGCTTATGAAGAAGTAAGCATAACTTAACAGTGTTAGTATGACTTAAAACGGGGTATTTACCATGTAAATTGAAATTTTTAAGCACCCGATATTTCCCTTTAAGGTCCCTTTTGATAGATAACGTTACATTTGTTTTTCATTCTTCTCAAAATGATCACACTGCATTTTTTATTTCTAATGCACATGGCACAGTGTCGTAATTTCAATTCTAATAATGAAGCGCTAGAATTCAAATTAGAAGCAAGTATTGTTTTGGATTATTTTGGATTGGTTGTTCATGATCAGAGATCGTACGATTTCCAGCATTTTTGGTGCAATGTAGTTCAATCAAAGGATATGGTGTAAGTTATTTATAAGGAGATAGTGAGTTAAGGTTCGTTATTGTCTTACAACGTGTTATTACTTGTTTCAACTTAAACTGACCCTTGTATTCCTTTAACTAAACTTCTAGGATTTTCGGTGAAATGTAGTTGAGTTAAAGGAATCCAGGGGTCAATTTTTAGCTGTAACGTGTCATAACACGTTGTAACACAAAGATAAACCTTAACTCGCTATCTCCTTTCGAATAACTTACTTCACATCCCTTAATTTAACTACACTGCACCAAAAATGCTGGAAATCGTACGATGTCTGTTTATGATACGCAACGAATTATGTATGTATGTATGTCTCTAATTATACTTATTATTGCAGGGTGAATGGGGTCCATCGTGTCGCTGCCTGGGCTACTACGGGCCGCGGTGCGAGTACGACGTAGACGAGTGCGCCGGAGAGCCCTGCCTTAACGGCGCCACGTGCCTTAACGAGCCCGGCTCGTTCCGGTGTCTGTGCCCGCCGGATAAGACTGGTGCGTATAACCTCTTCATCTAACCGTCTGTCTATTCTCCGCTTTAAATGTATTCACGATGACCGGTGGGGTCGGCGTGTTCTCGAGTGGCGACCACGCACTGGACGGCGCAGCGTGGGAAGGCCCCCCACAAGATGGAGCAACGACCTGGTAAAGGTTGCGGGTGGGTGTCGTGAGTGTCCAATGGATGCGGACAGCTCACGACCGATCTTTGTGGAACTCTCTGGGGGAGGCCTATGTCCAGCAGTGGACGTCAATTGGCTGATGATGATGATTTAAAATGAAGAACTCCAATTTAAATCAATTCTATTTGGTAACTGGGGTGCCCGCATGAGCAACGGGTGGGCGTGTGCCAGCATGGAGGGGATTTTAAAGAGGTAAGTGGGGTCAGAATCTTTGAAAAGTTACTACTACTGCGAAAGCCCTTCGGATTAAGGCTAATAAGAGGTAAGTGAGGAGTGTCTTTTCAAAATAGTACATTACGACACAAGTGCAAAAAACATGAAATCGATACGAGTTACGAATTTAGATTTTGCACGTGTCTCGTACGACGTTTTTTTAGTGCAGATGGCCCTCCGAAATTTTGAACGACGTAAATTGACACACTTCTCGCATTAGAGCCTAAAAAGGCACCATCTTTTTTTTATGTTGGCTCAACAAAGTGGCTGCACTCCACCTGATCGTAAGTGAAAAGTACTAAAAAGGCTTATTTTCACTTCGTCAGTTCAGTAGAGATTATTTCTAAAATGAAAACGCATATCTATGCAACTGAAATTTCCCTCTACTGATTAAATTAATTAATTCTTTGTATTCATTGTACATTGTGTGAGTTTGTCTATCTAATTTTTCGGTTCTCCACTCAATCTCTCAAAGGTTAGCTGGAAGAGATCCGTTATAGGGATAAGTTCGCCTTTGTACCTAAATTTCTGTATAACTGTTTTTGTAACATATTCTGTGTACAATAAAGTGATTTAATACTACTACTACTAAATTAATGTAATTTAACAGGCATGAACTGCGGCAACCCATTATACTCCGACGCCGTAATGGCTGGCGGCATCGGCGCCGCCAACGCACGATCCCTACGCGACGCATGGCGCTGGGCCGTCGAGGCTCGCTGGCCGCTCGCAGCCGCCGTCGGGGCCTTATTACTACTCCTATTACTAGCCTTATTACCCCTGGCTTTGTTACGAAGACGGACAACCCGCCGGGCGGAAAGTGCGCCTTTGAATAGTGCTAAAGTGCCGCCGCGGACGAAGATGTCGAATTTGGCCGCGGCAAGACCAGCGTCTTGCGCTAGTGCTACAGCTACGCTTAATAACTTGGATACGCTGCGATCTTACGGTATGTTGACTTTAATTACTACTGTTTTTGATCTGAATTCGATTAGTCGTGTTCTAGTGCTACGGCCACGCTTAATAACTTGGATACGCTGCGGTCTTACGGTATGTTGACTTTAATTACTACTGCTTTTGATCTTATTGCCCCTGGCATAGTTAAGTGGAACGACAATCCGCTGATTCCTACTACTGTTAGCCTTATTACCCCTGGCTTTATTAAGACTGACAACCCGCCGGGCGGAAAGTGCGCCTTTGAATAGTGGCCGGCATTTTGTACTAGTGCTACGACTACGCTTAATAATTTGGATACGCTGCGATCTTACGGTATGTTGACTTTAATTACTACTATTTTTGATCTGAATTCGATGAGTCTTGTGTTAGTGCTACGGCCACGCTTAATAATTTGGATACGCTGCGGTCTTATGGTATGTGTTGACTTTTACTGGTCAATTTTATTTTATGAGGGATTTGAATAATATTATTTAAAAAAAAATATTTGTGACATAATCAGACATCGGAAAAATGTGCGTCATTGTTCGCAATAATATGGACATGACTCCTAAGTTGATTGAATAATTAATCATTTAATCATTTTCAGAAAATTACATATTTGACACCGGTAAGTATAAAAACCTTTTTAAATAGTCACCTTAAAGCTTCGAAATCAAATTTCAAGAAATTATTCATTTGATTATTCATTTAATCAATTTTGGAGTCATGTCCATATTATTGCAAGCAATGACGCACATTTGTCCGATCCCTTAACATAATATATTAACACGTTGTTATCTAAAACCGAAATATTGAAAATTTACGATTTCAATCAACGTTAATTCTCAGCGAATGGGGTTGGTGTGACAGAAGTGATAATTATTACCTACCATATTTTTGACGTTATCACTAAAATAAATACTTCAAAATATGGTTC
The DNA here is from genome assembly GCA_025490895.1 of Thaumatotibia leucotreta. NCBI lineage: Eukaryota > Metazoa > Arthropoda > Insecta > Lepidoptera > Tortricidae > Thaumatotibia > Thaumatotibia leucotreta. Next base: position 72,795 of record JALPQI010000264.1, read on the forward strand.
ACAAGTTCAACTCTATCAGCATCAGTTTGTTTTTAGTTAATTTTTTTAATGAATGGGTCTGTTACGAAACGGGATTAATAAAAACAAAAATCACTATCGTTTCCATTACGTTACCTAAGTTAGTCATACAAAATTGTATGGATAATTTTGTAACACACTACGGCGTATTGGTGCACTTACCGAACAGATGTGATGAATTGTACATTACGACACAAGTAGGAAAAACATAAAATTTCGTTTTTGCACGTGTCTCGTACGACGTTTTTTTAGTGCAGATGGCCCTCCGAAGTTTTGGACCTGACGTAAAATTACATATAAATTACGTAAAAATTGTATTACAACATTATTCAATTCCACAGGTTCAGCAGGCGACGAACTGGAAGGCTTACCGCCGGATATCAGAAGGAACCTCAACGTAGAACCCTCGGAACGGAAACCCTGGTCCGAGCAGATGCATCTGCATTCGTTCGTCGACAATAAGATCTATAACGGTACGTCATTCGTTTCATTCATATTCATTTAGTAAAAGTGCTTGGCGCTGTGCCTATTTGAATAAAAAATCGTTTGATTTGACTTACAAGTAAGCCTTCAATATTTTAGTCCCTTACCCCCTTATTCAAAAACGTTTGCTAACTTAACAAGCCGCTAATAAATGTTTGTCCCTTTTGCTCTTATGGACACATTGTTGAAACCGAAAGGGACGAACAATTATTAGCGGTTTGTTAAGTTAGCTAACGTTTATGAATAAGGGGGTAAATAAATAATAAATAAATAAATAATAAATATCTTGGGACATCTTACACAAATCAACCTAGTCCCACGGTAAGCTCAATTAAGGCTTGTGTTGTGGGTACCAGGCGACGATATATATAATACATAGATACTTATAGATACTTAGATACATACACAGCCATGACCAAGGAACAAACATTTGTGATAAATAAATACACAAAGAATGCCCTCGCCGGGATTCGAACCCGGAACCTCCAGCTTCGTAGGCAGGGTCACTACCAACTAGGCTACAGAGGCTTTTGCTTGAATGAAGTGCCTACACATTTTTTTAAAACATTTTTTTACTAGTAAAAGTCTCAGGTTTGCATGTAAACATCATTGTATTAGTTCCTATTTCTGCCACCATTCATTCCTTTTTGAATTATCTCTAGGGAATTTGAGTAGGATTCCAAAAAATCATGATCTTTGAGAATTAACCTCATTAACACATTGAGCGCTAGGAACTCTCGAGGGGAGTTCTCTGTGGGAGGTCCATTTTTGCTACAAAGTGGAAAAATCACGGGATTGGCTACGAGCGTACCGCGTAGCACTCTTTGGCATTGAAAGTGTTAGTTATAAATGTCTTCTAACCTAGCATGCTGATAAGTATTTCAATCCTGGTCATTCCACAGACCTGAAAGGCTGCAAGAATCGTCTCCGGGCGACGTCACCAGTGAGCGCGCGGCGACTCCCAGCGCTGGGAACGGAAGGTGCACTAGTGGGCGGCTACCACTGGGACTGCTCCGATTGGTGCGGTGGCCAGGGGCTGCCGGGTATCTCGGAGGTAAACGCTAAATACTGCTACCATAATTATATAACATTGACATCTAACACTGTCCCATCGAGTTCAAAAATGCTCCCAAAAATAATTGTACAATTGAGCTGAGATGTGCAGGACTATTGTTGTATACTAAACTTTTCTATAAAGTCAATAACTTTTAAAATTAGATTTTTATTAATTATTGCGCTCACGGTTTGGTTCGCATTACTCGGTTTCAATAAAAGTCTGCATGATTGTAAAACATAGTCCAAACGGCAATTTTATAAACTTAAGATGACCCAGTTGCGTTGTGAACGCGGTTTTCTACATAAATAGCTTTACATAAAACAGCCATAAATGTCGATTTCAAATACGGATAACACTTCTCTCACGTTATATTCAATAAGCCTTTGTATCGTATAGGTGCGAACCGGGATCGTTGAGATTCTTACCGCTTTACAAAAATTAGCCGCAATAAACGTTCTGTTTAGTTTTCATTGTAATTTTACAATGCAGATGCTCGTATTGGTTTTTAAATACTCGCTTTGCTCGTGTTTTATAGTCACCAACACTCGTCCTGAAAAAATCATACTTACCACACTTGTATCATAAATAATTTCAGGCTGGCAACAGAAAGTCCAATAGAAAAGTGCCAATTTGTTCCCTTCTAATATGGAAGAAAGGTCCCTATTCTAATAGGCGACGTGATGTTTTTAACCGACTTCAAAAGAGGAAGAGGTTCTCAATTCGACTGATTTATTTTTTATTTTTTTTATGTTGTATGTATGTTACCCGATATCTCCGAGAATAGTGAACCGATTTTAAAATTTCTTTTTGTGATCGAACGTGTATTACCCCGATATGGTCCCGTTGCCACCAAGTTGGGGTCTGATGATGGGATCTTGGAGAAATCGAGGGATCTCTTCAATTGTTATAGGTACATGTATGGCGCTTTTGGTAATTTTCATTCATTTACAAGAATTTGCATTCAGAAAGATTTGAGGAAACCAATGATGGAAACAAATCGGGAATTTTGGAGAAACCGGTTGAAGTCGGTTTTTTAAATTTTTAATTTGGTGATTATTTAATCCCAGGTGGCCGGATCCGAGCGGCCCGACTCCTCGGAGCCGAGCCCTCCATCCCTCCCCTCGCTGCCGTCGCTGCCCTCCCCCCCCTCGGGCCGGCGCGCCCCCCGCCCGCCGGCGCCCTTCGACACGGACTCGCAGGACGACCCGGACCCGGCCCACTTCACCGACGGTGAGTACTGGTCGGGTGTGACCCTCGCCCCCCCCCTCCCCTCCCCCCCCTCGGGCCGGCGCGCCCCCCGCCCGCCGGCGCCCTTCGACACGGACTCGCAGGACGACCCGGACCCGGCCCACTTCACCGACGGTGAGTACTGGTCGGGTGTGACCCTCGCCCCCCCCCCTCCCCTCCCCCCCCTCGGGCCGGCGCGCCCCCCGCCCGCCGGCGCCCTTCGACACGGACTCGCAGGACGACCCGGACCCGGCCCACTTCACCGACGGTGAGTACTGGTCGGGTGTGACCCTCGCCCCCCCCCTCCCCTCCCCCCCCTCGGGCCGGCGCGCCCCCCGCCCGCCGGCGCCCTTCGACACGGACTCGCAGGACGACCCGGACCCGGCCCACTTCACCGACGGTGAGTACTGGTCGGGTGTGACCCTCGCCCCCCCCCCTCCCCTCCCCCCCCTCGGGCCGGCGCGCCCCCCGCCCGCCGGCGCCCTTCGACACGGACTCGCAGGACGACCCGGACCCGGCCCACTTCACCGACGGTGAGTACTGGTCGGGTGTGACCCTCGCCCCCCCCCTCCCCTCCCCCCCCTCGGGCCGGCGCGCCCCCCGCCCGCCGGCGCCCTTCGACACGGACTCGCAGGACGACCCGGACCCGGCCCACTTCACCGACGGTGAGTACTGGTCGGGTGTGACCCTCGCCCCCCCCCTCCCCTCCCCCCCCTCGGGCCGGCGCGCCCCCCGCCCGCCGGCGCCCTTCGACACGGACTCGCAGGACGACCCGGACCCGGCCCACTTCACCGACGGTGAGTACTGGTCGGGTGTGACCCTCGCCCCCCCCCTCCCCTCCCCCCCCTCGGGCCGGCGCGCCCCCCGCCCGCCGGCGCCCTTCGACACGGACTCGCAGGACGACCCGGACCCGGCCCACTTCACCGACGGTGAGTACTGGTCGGGTGTGACCCTCGCCCCCCCCCTCCCCTCCCCCCCCTCGGGCCGGCGCGCCCCCCGCCCGCCGGCGCCCTTCGACACGGACTCGCAGGACGACCCGGACCCGGCCCACTTCACCGACGGTGAGTACTGGTCGGGTGTGACCCTCGCCCCCCCCCTCCCCTCCCCCCCCTCGGGCCGGCGCGCCCCCCGCCCGCCGGCGCCCTTCGACACGGACTCGCAGGACGACCCGGACCCGGCCCACTTCACCGACGGTGAGTACTGGTCGGGTGTGACCCTCGCCCCCCCCCCTCCCCTCCCCCCCCTCGGGCCGGCGCGCCCCCCGCCCGCCGGCGCCCTTCGACACGGACTCGCAGGACGACCCGGACCCGGCCCACTTCACCGACGGTGAGTACTGGTCGGGTGTGACCCTCGCCCCCCCCCCTCCCCTCCCCCCCCTCGGGCCGGCGCGCCCCCCGCCCGCCGGCGCCCTTCGACACGGACTCGCAGGACGACCCGGACCCGGCCCACTTCACCGACGGTGAGTACTGGTCGGGTGTGACCCTCGCCCCCCCCCCTCCCCTCCCCCCCCTCGGGCCGGCGCGCCCCCCCGCCCGCCGGCGCCCTTCGACACGGACTCGCAGGACGACCCGGACCCGGCCCACTTCACCGACGGTGAGTACTGGTCGGGTGTGACCCTCGCCCCCCCCCCTCCCCTCCCCCCCCTCGGGCCGGCGCGCCCCCCGCCCGCCGGCGCCCTTCGACACGGACTCGCAGGACGACCCGGACCCGGCCCACTTCACCGACGGTGAGTACTGGTCGGGTGTGACCCTCGCCCCCCCCCCTCCCCTCCCCCCCCTCGGGCCGGCGCGCCCCCCGCCCGCCGGCGCCCTTCGACACGGACTCGCAGGACGACCCGGACCCGGCCCACTTCACCGACGGTGAGTACTGGTCGGGTGTGACCCTCGCCCCCCCCCTCCCCTCCCCCCCCTCGGGCCGGCGCGCCCCCCGCCCGCCGGCGCCCTTCGACACGGACTCGCAGGACGACCCGGACCCGGCCCACTTCACCGACGGTGAGTACTGGTCGGGTGTGACCCTCGCCCCCCCCCTCCCCTCCCCCCCCTCGGGCCGGCGCGCCCCCCGCCCGCCGGCGCCCTTCGACACGGACTCGCAGGACGACCCGGACCCGGCCCACTTCACCGACGGTGAGTACTGGTCGGGTGTGACCCTCGCCCCCCCCCCTCCCCTCCCCCCCCTCGGGCCGGCGCGCCCCCCGCCCGCCGGCGCCCTTCGACACGGACTCGCAGGACGACCCGGACCCGGCCCACTTCACCGACGGTGAGTACAGTGGCCTATTTCACCATAATTACAAATGTGACAATTGTAAAATATCACTGTTACTGACGTCACAGGCCTCTGTAGGCTACGGCTACCGCTTACTATCGGACGATCCATGTGCTGATTTGCCACCAACTTAAAATGATTACTAATAACCTTATTATATTGCTAATAAACTAATTTTTATTTTCCGAAACCCATAACAATTGTCAGAAGGTTTAGTACAATTTTCATTAAATCTTGACATGAAGTTCGGCTTATGTCGGAATTTCGCTACAATTGTCATGTTTTTTGTGACAATTGTAAATTTGCTTCGCAAAAAAGTAGTTATTTACTGTTGATTTATTTAAGTTCCTGCACTACATTTTATGTTGGTGGCAAACAAACGCACGGCCCTTCCGATAGTAAGTGGTAACTGTAGCCTATAGACGCCCCCGATTGGAGAAACAGAAAATTTACAATTGTAGCACTTGTCAATGTGGTGAAATTGGGGCCTGGTCGGGTGTGACCCTCGCCCCCCCCCCCCCTCCCCTCGCTGCCGTCGCTGCCCTCCCCCCCCTCGGGCCGGCCCATTTCACCGACGGTGAGTGATTTGAACCCTTTGACCACCACAATCGTCCATAGACGACAACGGAAAATCGTGCTTACGACGCCAACGACGGCACTGACCGACAGCTATAGTTGAATTATCGAGAAGATGGAATGCATATGTAGTGGTATCGCGTATTTACAATGTATTGTGTGCTGTGTGTGTTTTATCGACTCATGTATTGGCATTATTCGACTAATAGTAAACCTAATTGTAAAGACACAAGGTTCACTTTAAAAGTGTTGCTTTAGTAACACCACTACAAATGCAATTCCATCTTCTCGATAATTCAACTATACACCAATGCAGTAGAAACTTACGCGGGATGCGGTAAAGTTCTATTTCGCCTAAATAATCGTGAACGCGTGGCGTCTGGAGCTCGACATATTCCTTCGCCGTCTGGCGGTCAAAAGGTTTATTAACATAATCGATGATCGGACTTTAGGATTCTCCTCGGCAAGTCTTCAACAGTAACTTCAAAATTAAACTTTAATTATATTGTTTTTATTTCAAGAAATATGTTGTTATGTATCTAATACAATAGTATTACAGTCATATCAAAATTTATACAAGAAATCCCGCCGAAAAACAACCCAAAAATCCGATCACGATCATTGCCAATATCGCCATTCCACATGGCAATGCCGTAACCTTCTGAGCATGCTACCTAATTGACAGTGATCTGCGGCAATTAACTTTCGGTAAAAGGAGCATTCCATGAAAACATCTACTTTTTGTCGCTTACGATTCGCTATGGTAGCTACCCTAATAAAATTTGCTAGCTGGTAGGAAACACTGTCAATCTTAAAGCCTTGATATGTTATTATTATACTGTAACTCGAATCAGATTGTAGAAAAATTTTTCAAAAGTATTGAAAAGACAGTGTCGCTTACGACACGTTTTTATGGAATGCTCCAAAAAATGTCATGAATTTAATGTCTCGTATTACGCAATTGGATGCTTTTTTTAAAAATATATTTTTTATTTTAATTTCATCATTTATCATCATTAGACAGTTATGGTTGATTATAAATCTGTCTCAATATTTCATTTACTTTCATTTAGCCCTTCATGTTTTAGCATTGGTATACCATACCGCCTTGCTTCTATAGACATAGCATCACATTTAAGTTGTTTTAATTTGCAATTATTATTTATAATTTTGTCATAGCGTCATCATACCTCCTACACCCGGACACGTACCTCCCCCCCTGCGCTGACTCCGTGGAGGGCCCCCCCTCCCCCCCCTCTCCGCGGAGGGAGGCGAGGATACGAAGGGATCCGGACGCCGCTAGTCTTATTACTATGCTCGGTAAGTTTTAATTTGCAATTATTTATAATTTTGTCATAGCGTCATCATACCTCCTACACCGGGACACATACCTCCCCCTCTGCGCGGACTCCGTGGAGAGCCCCCCCTCCCCCCCCTCTCCGCGGAGGGAGGCGAGGATACGAAGGGATCCGGACGCCGCTAGTCTTATTACTATGCTCGGTAAGTTTTAATTTGCAATTATTTATAATTTTGTCATAGCGTCATCATACCTCCTACACCCGGACACATACCTCCCCCCCTGCGCGGACTCCGTGGAGGGCCCCCCCTCCCCCCCCCTCTCCGCGGAGGGAGGCGAGGATACGAAGGGATCCGGATGCCGCTAGTCTTATTACTATGCTTGGTAAGTTTTATTTTGCAATTATTACTTATAATTTTGTCATAGCGTCGTCATACCTCCTACACCCGGACACATACCTCCCCCCCTGCGCGGACTCCGTGGAGGCCCCCCCCTCCCCCCCCTCTCCGCGGAGGGAGGCGAGGATACGAAGGGATCCGGATGCCGCTAGTCTTATTACTATGCTTGGTAAGTTTTAATTTGCAATTATTTATTATTTTGTCATAGCGTCATCATACCTCCTACACCCGGACACGTACCTCCCCCCCTGCGCGGACTCCGTGGAGGGCCCCCCCTCCCCCCCCTCTCCGCGGAGGGAGGCGAGGATACGAAGGGACCCGGATGCCGCTAGTCTTATTACTATGCTTGGTAAGTTTTATTTTGCAATTATCTTAGTTTATCTTTTTTAACAGACTTCAAAAAAGGAAGAGGTTCTCAATTCAACTGATTTTTTTTTTGTTGTATGTATGTTACCCGATATCTCCGAGAATAGTGAACCGATTTTAAAATTTATTTTTGTGATCGAACGTGTATTACCCCGAGATGGTCCCGTTGGCACCAAGTTGCGGTCTGATGATGGGATCTTGGAGAAATCGAGGGATCTCTTCAATTGTTATTTTATTTATTTTTATTTTTGTTTATTTGGTACACCAAACAGACATCGTACAATAAGGATTTAACAAGTAAGCATCAAATGGTATATATGCTAGCACGAGATCCAAAGTAAGTGTACACAACATGAGTTACAAATAAGCGCAAAAATAACTAATTTTCATAAGGTTAGTAATACATAGTAGGTATGTGCGTACAGTCACCTCTAACAATATGTGTTCGTACAAATTCAGAAACGTCTGTGTAAGGTATAGAACAGAACCCCTAACATACTTCTAGAGCCGACCGCACACATCACATTGTGTAACACAGTCAGGTTACTATTAAGACAAAAAGTATCAACATCTGGTAAAAAAAAAGCATAGTTGAATGAGACTAACGTTAAGCTACTAGAAATCAAAATTACAGGTAATATTCCATTCGACAAGTTTCAAGGGGGAAAGAGGATGTCGGCCAAGCATCTCTTAAACTTGGCAAAGTGCGGATTAAACAGGTCTAAACAAGCGTTGTTATTTTTATTTTTATTATTACTATTATTACTATAGGCTATAAGGTCATTGTACTGGCGGCACATTCTAGTAGTAATAGGATTAAAGAAGGAAGTATTATTTCTATAAACTCTAAGTGCGAAAAGCCTTGAGGCACGGCCCCTAAACCTAGGAGTGTTAAAAGTTATGGCAGATAAAAGGGCTGCAGAATCCAATCTAGAGTGTATAATTTTGTATAGGTATAAAAAGTCATACATTTTTCGCCTAGCTTCCAAGGTAGTGATATTAAATTTAATTAACCGATTAGTATACGACTTATATGCACGACCAAGATTAAATTTAAATGCAAGAACCCTTAAGAATAGCTTCTGCACTGCCTCTATGGCCGAGATGTGTACGGAATAATGTGGCGACCAAACCGGGGATCCATAGTCAAGAACACTTCTCACCAGGCTAAGGAACAACGTGATAAAACTATTAGGGTTTTTAAAGGTTTTAGTATTCCTGAAGATGAATCCCAACAACTGCCTGCCCCTACTCACGATGTAATCGTAGTGTGGCCTAAAGCTGAGCTGATCGTCAAATAAAATGCCAAGATCCTTCACGACAGCTTTTCTATCAAGACTCTGACCGGATAGTTCATAGTTATAGAGGAGTTTACTCTTCTTATTTGAAAATGAAATAACGTGGCATTTATCGATATTTAGATACATATATTGCGAAGGCACCATTCAGATACTTGTATAAGATCATTCTGCAACAGTAATCAATCACTAGATGAGTTGATGGAGTTGAAGATTTTGAGATCGTCAGCATAGAGCAAGCTGGGACAAGACAGGTGATCCACAAGATCGTTTATAAAGAGCACAAATAACAACGGGCCAAGATGGGATCCCTGAGGGACACCCGAAGTAATGGGAAGTTCAGGAGAAGAGAAACCCTTGACCGCCACAAGCTGACTCCTATTTTGAAGGTAAGAGTGGACCCATCGAAGAAGACTGCCGTGGATGCCATACAGAGAATGTAATGGTCCACCTTATCGAACGCCTTTGAGAAGTCAGTGTATACCGCGTCAACTTGACCCCTCGAAGAGAAGACGTTACATAAGAAATGTTTGTATTCAAGAAGATTGGAGATAGTGGACCTGTTACTAACGAAACCGTGTTGTTTATCGGACAAAAATGGTTTGACGTGACTATGCAAGAAAGTATGTACTATAGATTCAAAAAGCTTGGCAATACAAGACAGTATACTTATAGGTCTGTAATTTTCACAGGACGATTTGTCGCCAGATTTGTATATCGGAACCAATTTTCCAAGAAGAAGGGAAAACACCCGTGCGAAGAGATTTGTTAAAAATCAAGTGGAGGGGGACACTAAGTTCCTCTCCACAGTTTCTAAGTAATGACACCGGTATCCCATCTGGACCCGCTCCCTTATTGATATCCAAGGAAGCGATTCTCTTCTTTATATCTGTACGACTAATTGTAATGTTTGACAGTACTGGTCTATCCAAAGGGGTGAGATCAGTCGAGTCAGGCGGGCTGTAAGTTTCAAAGACTGAACCAAAATATTCAGAGAAAAGGTTGCAGATACCCTGACCAGATGACGACGAGCACTGCCCATACTTCATGGTTTGAGGTATTGATGATCCTCCTTTTTTTGATTTGATGTACCGCCAAAACGACTTGGTGTCGACCTTAAGGGCATCCTCGACAGATATTAAGAATAATTTATAACATTGAGTAGTGAGACGCTTACATCTAGCACGCAGCAGAGAAAAAGTATCGTAGTCTCTAGGATTGCCATACAACTTGTAACGTTTATGGTATTTGTTTTTTCCTTAAGACAGCGCTTCAATGACTCGTTATACCACACAGGGTAATGGGAGTTTGTTTTTAGTTTTTGCAAAGGAGTATTCTTCTTAATGATTTGGTTTAATATATCGTAAAATATTCGAACACAAACATTAACATCAGCTGAGCGTAACAAGGACGACCAGTCCATCGAGCCCAGCTCAGCTCTGACCCCACCAAAGTCACACTTATTAAAATTAAGACGCTCAACATTACAGGAATCCAAGACCTTGACCTGCACCGAGAATGGGACGTCAATCATAATGGAGGGATGATGCACGTCCAGTTTACTCAATGGTTCCACACTGTAAACTCCAACTGAATCAACGTTGGACAAAACTAGGTCTAAAAAGCGATTGTTTTCATTAGGTATGTTATTATACTGAAGAAGAGAGCACAAGGATATTATTATAGTTTCAAAGAGTAATCTAGATTTTGAGTCCAACGGATCATGAGGAACAAAATGATTAGAGGAGACCGGCCGGGTCCATGTGATGCTTGGTGAATTAAAATCTCCTATTAAAATAAATCTATCGCCAACCTTGGCATTCAGAAATATGTTTTGAATATTATAATAAAAGTGTTGCAGATCTGTAATAGGTAAGTCAGGTGGTAAATAGCAAACGCACACGTGTAAGAATATTCCGTTAGGCTCAGTTGGTAAAATACTTAGCCAGACATCCTCCACCCTACTCTCCCACGAAACCTGCCGTATCACGTTATGATGCCTTTGAGCAGCTATCAGCACACCTCCGCCATCCTTTTTATTTATGCAACTACTGTCACGGTCTCTTCTAAATAGGTTATAACGCGCATCTAGAACTTCTGCGTCAAAGACACCATTGTTTAAATTCGTCTCAGAAAGACATATGAAATCATAATTACAGCTCAACGTCGATACATAGAATTCTGACAACTTTGACCGTATTCGGTTAACATTTTGGTAATAGAAATATGGCATTATCGAAGTAAAATAACTAATTAAAAGTAGTCCAGAGTACGTTACGCAGTGGTGATAGCAAACGATCACACTACGCAGATATCAGACCAAACTCACTGAGAGGGAGAGAAAAAATAAATTCCAGTTAATGAAAATTACTATGTGAAATTAAAGACTATTAATATCCAAAAATAGTTGAAACATTTGTAGTGTATAATCTTTATGTGTATGTATAGTTAAGTAGTAATCAAATAACATAATAACAAATGACAAGCCCAACTGTGCCGGTCTAACTAAGGCAGTTACCCTACCGAGATAGTGATGAAAGCATTCTTAATTTTTAAAGTAGGTACATACATACTCATAGGTCCTGTTATAGGTACATGTATGGCGCTTTTGGTAATTTTCATTCATTTACAAGAATTTGCATTCAGAAAGTAGGATTTGAGGAAACCAATGATGGAAACAAATCGGGAATCTTGGAGAAACCGGTTGAAGTCGGTTTTTTAAATTTTTAATTTGGTGTTTTGTTACAGCGTCATCATACCTGCTCGGTAAATTTTAACGGCTTTTGAGTCTGTAATAGCCGTGTGACCAATAAAAGTCAATAAAAGTCTTAGGCTGACGCAAATATTTAAATACAACAAAAAATAGAATGCCTGTTCCTTTTCTTTGACAAGATACGAAGGCACACGCAACCGGGCTCGCCACAAGTCTTTCGAAATTTCAGAGTGAACAAAGCATTCCTATCCTAGCATGGTTTTTATAATATACTTTAATAAATGTTCTGAAAAATTGCCATAGAGGTAAATTCATCAAAGATGGCACGAAAGGATGGACTAAGTGACAGAAAGTATCCATGAGAGGATTTCAAAATGACAGTAGATACAGCTTGATAAAGCAGGGCCACATACACAATTACACAATGATAGAAGTCATTCATTTCATTTATTCCTTTCGTACCAGCTTTCGTGATTTTACCTGTAGTTATCCATTACGTATACCTCTTTTTAGGGTTTTTAGCAAATGCCAAAAAACTGAACTCTTATCCCACAATGTCGTAACAGATTTGCTTACCATAGAAAAAATGGAAACCATGGAAGGTCGTTTGATGTAATTGGAAGCACGTTGGACCGGTAATCCAAATACAGTTGATTTTTTTCTATGGTAAGCACATCTGTTACGACATTGTGTAATTGCGGATACACATTGTAAAAAGTAACACCAAAATCAATTTGTTTAATCATTAAAACAGATTGATGTTTTGGAACCCTTATGTTTTGGTCATATTTTGTATACAGTCTGTGCGGCTAAGTCCGGCATGTTTTATTTTTGAAGGAAAGTCCGCCATATGCGACTTATACTGTTCAATTAGGGTCGGAAATCAGTTGTTAGACGGACTTTCCTGATAGACGGTCTTACCCGCATTGACTAGGAATAGTTCTCAAAATCCTCCACCAAACGATCTATTTTTCTCATGATATAATAAGTAAAGATATGTTACACCGGCTCTAAAATTGAAGCGCTCAGATTGCGATAATTCTAACAATCGCTCTTAGTCCTACCCAGACCACCGAGAGGTGTGTACCACTGCCGAGTTCTCGCAAATCACATGAACTGCGCCCTAAAATGTCATTTTATGTTATACAATAGTGAAAACCACAAAATAAAATGCAAAAATGCCCTTAGTATCACACATCATGCGCAATTAAACTGAATTATATATATTTTTTCAATTTTATTATTTATTGAATTTATTGAAGCACGCCATTTTGACGTTTTTAACTGACTTAGAGAAAAAGACAAGCTTATGCTGTTTAAGATCGAGAGTAACAAAGATAAAACAATGTTTATCAATAAAAGAATGCACGCGCGATTGTCAAATGCTAGTTGTCTCTTTTTTATTTATTAAATACGAGTATATGTATTTTGCCATCTCTTTTACGCATTTTGAAGTATGAAGATAGGTGTATGTCAACTGTCAATAAATTGTAGGTGTATGATGTAAAGTATTTATTTCGCTCATTTTGTTAGAGTATAACGTTCTTTACTTATATATCATTGATCACACCATGATGTGTGTGGAGGATGCCATTACAGGGCGGGGCCCTTTTTGGCTGTTTCTACTCGCAGGCCGTAACAACGGCCTGGGCTTTCTCGCAGCAAAGCTAAGTTGTTGCGTTCTCTCTTGCGTTCGCGCCACAGTTGGCCTTCTTGGCGTGGAAGATGTCCCAAGATATTTATTTATTTTATTTAATGTACTTATTTCTCCCTCGACAGAGGAGCGGCACTCCCTCCTAGGCGGGTCATGTTCCGACGTGTCGGCACACCTGTGCGAGATCGAGGACAGCGACGAGGAGGCTCCGCCCCCCGCGCCCCCCGCGCGACACACCGATGTGTGACGTCACCGCGGCGGCTAGCCGCCGACTGATTAGTCTTACTTAACCTGATTCAATGTCCAGATAAAATATATCCGGCAAATAACCTCGAGCGTTACGATTACCATACTATTCTGTTTAAACTTTTGGACGCCAACGACTGATTATTTGACACCGCAGGTTCAACGCCAAAGACAGGGTGATCAATCCAAATGGGTCAGTATGGAGGTTTTGGAAACCATAACAGATAGCGAAATCTTGTCTTAGGAACCATGAGATCGATTTTAGTAAAAAGAAATACTGCATTGATGCACTTACAAAAATACGTGTACACGGAATCGAACCTGCACTTTTTGAAATCAGATTTCGCTATCTGTTATGGTTTACAAAACGTCCATACTGACCCATTTGGACTGATCAGCCTGTATAAGTCCAGGTCCACAAGCAATACACGCATAAAGTTCGCATTCAGATTTGACATTTTATTGACGTGGCGTCTAAGTGACAGTTTTTCTAATTGACGAGGTGACAAAAAGGTTAAATCGTATTTTGAAACTTGCCGTATAAGGAATAGTGCTGAACATCGTTTGCAAACAATTTGTACATAGTTAAAGGCCATTCATGAAAACAAAATTTAAATATTTTTTGTGTTACGATGTAAAATTTTCTGTAACGAATTTTGGCAATGAAAGCGACAAATTCAAATGTTGTATGACCGATTAACAAAACGCGCCCACATTTTTTAAATATGACACCTTTTTCGACTGCCAACGCTTGTTGGACACAGTACACACTATAATTAGTATAACTAACTTTCGTAACACAACTGACGCGATTGTCATTTTTCTTTTGATTAAGGCTTTAACCTATGTACAATTTTTTTTACAATCAACTTTATTGATTTTATGTAAGGTTTAAATTTCACTGAAGTGGAGTGTACATTGGGCGTTACGAGGATGAAATCATCATTATCCTTTTAATTAGGCATTTAAAAGAAAATCATAGCTAACTACCACAACACACTGCAGTGACTGGTCTTTCTATTTGTTTGACGGATATATTTTATTCAGCGATGGTGAAACAGGCCCTTAGACATATAGTTTACTGCGAGTTTAGTACGGGACGCAAAAGTATCTCGCGGGCGATACACCTGTCACTGTCTAATTAGTATAGTTAGACAGGGACTGTGGTTCACCCGCGAAATACTGTCGCGTTACTCTTGTGCTAGGCCCGTTGGCAAATATACAGTGTAACTAAAATTGTAATGATCCATTTATGGGGCTATTCAGTATTATGATAAAAATATCATACGATACTGAATGTATATTTAAATGAATCGTTACTTTTTTGTCCCTGCATCTTGTCAGTAAAAAAGACAACTTGAAAAATATTGACGCGAGGAGAATGCTCCTTTTTTAGTGACAAGACTAATTTGCCAGATATTTATATACCTCCTGGGTTTAATCACGCATGTAAAGGTAAATTAACGAATGCTAAAAAATGCATAATGTAGTTGTTATATGCTAATGTATTATGCCCGCAGTTTTAAACACTAACCATCACATATTCAGATCCATGTATTCGTTAATTTATCCCACCGTATCATAGGGGCAAAGCGAATAACAATCATTCTACACCGAAATAAATATATTTGAATATCAGAACGAAAATCACGTGATCAGATTCACTTCAGATACTGAAATTGCTATTGACGATTGACGTATCGATGTAGATTGTCTTGGCCACAAATGATTGAGAATAATAATTCAAGCTAAGAATTAAATCCAGGAAGGTAATAGCCATATATCGCCCTTTGGGCAATGTACTTCGCTGCACTGACTAACATATTTAAGTTCACATTGTATTTTAAATGAAATTGTCATACTACGTAACTTTTATTCAGACTGATTTTTATTATTCGTACTAGTGTGAGTGATATATTTTGATACAGATGTAATGCAAAATCTTATCCCTTCGTATTCTCATGGAATTGTCCGATTAGCTTCAGTTCAGTACAATGGATACTAAAGTTCTCTGTGACAGCAAGATGGATTGGGACGTTTCCGAGAAAAGCAGAAGGGAAAGAATTTTGCATTATATCTGTAGTTAGATGGCAGCTTCTTTTAGGTATAATTCACCAAGCTATTTGCCTTACTTATGCATACAAATAAGGCAAATATCTTGGTTATCCAATGGAATTGTATTAATATTTCGGAAGGTTTTCTTCTATACTATATTAGAATTGTATTATGTTGTCTGCGCAGCTAAAACTTGTCATGTGTACCTATTATTTTAACGGCAGCTTATTATCTATAATAGTAGCTTTAGTTTAGAACATTCACTGTATTCTTTATGAACAAACATGAAAATACGTCAATAGAACAAATCGACTGTATAGTCATCATCAGATATGTCGGAGTAGAAAATGTAATCATTATCATCTGAGCACGTCTAGACATTCAATTGCATGTTAATAGAGATTTTGAGCACCGCAACAGTAAAAAGCTGTGTACCGTAATTTTTAAGAATAATGTTAATTAATAAAATCACAATTTTCGTAATTAGTTAACATTATTCTTGAACGGGACGAACGATTCTTTTGCAAAAACCACTATGTTAATATCTGACGTAGACTTTTATTTCGTATAAAATGATTTATACTTACTATGTCAGTGCGGCAAGCACGCCTTATCCTAAGCTAGCATAAGACTCATTATCGTTTTAAATATTTTTACTGAACCGTTTTGTATTAAAATATAAATTTTAGTGATCGATAGACTTCCGTTGGATGTTATTGAGCAGACATTTACGGCCGTTCCTGACGTGTATAAACAAACATATTTAATATTTAAGTAGGTATATATGAGTACAGTCACCGACAGATGAGAAGTACATTCTGACACCTGTCAGTTAAAAACAGAGGTCGCCATCTTGTGAAGTAAACTGGAAACTTCTATTATCAATTCAATAACCAAGCGATACAGTTCAAGCACGCTCCATTGCACATACTGCCATCTAGTGGTTTAAGTAAAGAACTTATACTAGATATTGACACTTCGTGCCAATAAAACCTGTGCTGCCCTCTGTCGTTCAGGAACGCTAAATATTATAAACCTATAAGTCACTCTTTGGCTAGAAAATGATTGTATTGATTGACATGTGTCAAGATTAACTTCTTAACTGCTGCAGACTGTTTATTGTAAGATATGTACACGGATGTATGTGGGCGTGTGATGATGTATATGTGTGAGTGATATATCTGCGTGTGTGCTGTAATTAACTGTAAATATATACGACCGTCGTAAATAAGTCCCTATGTTTTAGTTTTTGGTATATTTATGATATTTCTACTCAAAAATATGCTTGACTCTTGCCATCAAACAGATTGTTCCATCTTATTTTAAATGAGTGAAAAATATGCCATTTTGTTTATTCCATTCCTTTTGGCACCACTTTTACTAGTGCTGGTTACCACTTTTTCATGCGGAAAAGTTAAATTTTATATTTTATAAAACCATAATCATAAAGCCTGTACGATATAAAATTGAGTAGAAATATCAAAAATATGCAAAATGATAAATGGGAGATACAATTTTTGGAACGGTTAAAACAAGTATGACTTCCTGTCTAATGTATGTTGAATTTTATAAGAAAACATGAAGTTACGCGCACGATATAAGACTTATCGATGGTTTGCGGCCTGACCGGCTCGCGATAGTGAAATGGTGCTCTGAGTATAGTTTCATATCATAACTCTAAACTAAACTATGCATTTATTGAACATTCTCCTTCTAGGCTAGCGAATTTAACTTAAGGAATCTATTTTTATATGTATGAGAAAGGAACAAGCGAGTGGGGACATGTCCCCTTGAGAGGGGCAATGCTCCTTGATTGGGGCACTGCCCCCGCCGCGTACAACACTGTACAACTCGACTATTTATTATTTAATGTATTTCGTTGAATAAGTTTTGACACGACTAATAAACTGAATGAACAATCTTTCTTGTTTCATTTCTCCTTGATTGACAGAAAATACTGTAGGCATTGATCATATTAATAGTAGATTGTTTGACAAGGTTTAGACCCTTAAACTAAGTATTCTCATAAGACAGTTATTCTTTTGAAGAAATGAAGGAATAATGGTCTAGTTGTAATGGTTTTTACTTTTAAACCAGAGTTATACACTGCTTTTCACTTCTATTGTGAGAAAATAGATCATATTTTTGGTAGGTACCAATACGTCCCAATTAACCTTTTCAACGCCTTCCCTCTCGCATCAAATTGTGACATACACGCCAGTATCTCTACTAATGAACAACGAAAATAAACCTTATCTGTCAGCAAGACAGTTACTTTGACTCATATTCGATGACCACTTTAGTGGTTGCTGGCGTGGTAGGCAGGACAACACACGGCCACTTTAGTGGTTCTTTGCGTTGAAAAGGTTAAAATCTTATTTCCAATATAACTAGAGCACAAAATCTGCATCACTGAAGTCACACTTACACAGACCTCTGGTCCCTGTTAAGAACAGCAGCCACCATTTTGTCGAAAAATACAGAACAGATGTAAACAAAGGCAAAGCATGTATGTGCCATGTACCTATATTTAACTCGATCCGAGGAGCTCAACATCACCCAACGTTTGTCGGCTATAGTCCAATCGCGTATGCTCTAATACTTTGGACTTGGACACATCTCTAGGAGCGACTCTATCAACACAACGTGACCATGATTGCTCCGTCAATAGCAAATCGACAAAGACGAAGATATACTTAACCTATAATGTATGTATATAGCAGTAAAATACTCCAAGACAATGCATAATACCTTAGCAAATAATGCTTCCATGCTGCGTAAATAATGAAATGTGGGATTCACGGCCAAAGTCGCCCTGTATAACTTCTTGGTTCCTTTATAGTTTGTTATGATATGAAAGTGAAGGGATGTGTGATATACATGCCGGTCTTGCCCCGCCAGACGCTTTTACTCATAGACATATAAATTGATAGACCGAGTCTATATTATCTGTGGGTGACGCCGGCAATGCCTGTCAACGATGTTTGTTTGGCTATACTAGTGCACCTAAACCGCAAATAGTAAAAGTGATTAAAATAAAGCTTTTCATGTATATTTCTGTTCGATAAGTGCACGGAATGTGATAAAAGTGATGACTTGTGTGGTTCCAGGGTGTAAAAACCGCCAGGGTTACCTGAATGAACAAAATAAAGACCTTACGTTTCACCGGTAATTTAGTTTTGACTTGAATTTTAAGATTTCGAACCTTATTAAGGTAAAAGTAACTGAAAATCTTATTCAATATTTGTTGCCGGATACATGTGTGTAGTTTTGTGAATTAACCATTCGTATTTGCATTCATAATGTAATTATAAATAGTGGGATTCAAATATTTGTATCTCATAGTGTTGCACTTAAGAAACCGATCGTGATATCGATAAATGTATTGATAGCCAACTCAGAAAATGAATCGATGTTTTTAATTTCGAACAGGTTTCCACAGGACATTGAACAAAGGCTATTATGGGTCAAAGATATCAAAAAGGCAGATGACTGGTGCCCTAAAAGTATTCAAAAATATGCTCCGCACATTTTAAGCTGTTGTTTCAGGCAAGGGTACGCGCATAAGTGATTACATTCTGACGTAGTACCCACCATATTTGGTAATCATCCAATGTCATGTCAACCAGAAAGTAAATTAAGTTTAGTTTAATAATGACACTCATGTGATACTTGTGTCGACTGATTAATTATAAAGAAGCCATCATACGAAAATTGTTAGGTATGCTTTAAGGGATGATAAGTTCCATAAAACATGTTATAATGAGGATTTTCTGAAATGCCGTTCACCAGGGCGGCAGCACTGAGGCGTCAGGTCCAGAAACTTGTCTAAATTCTCAGAGCACCTATAGTTTCGTGTTTAAATGATTTGTACGTGTTAATAAAATTATGTAAAAAAATAAAATGACCTTCTAGTTAGTTTTTCTTTGAGGCTAGATAATTGTGTTTCTTAGCGGGACCTTACCGCTACGTTTTAGACAGAACACTTCTTATGACATTTTAATTAAAGAAAATATTTCAATAATTTTGTGTTTTTATTTTTATCCTAAAAAATAGATTTAGAAATCATGACATATCAAGGATCGCAGAAGATCGTGATTCTGAGTAAGAAATAAGGTTTATTCCTACTGTATTCGCTACCTAATTTGGTAAAAATATTATTATTGCCGATAAAAGCATACGATGAAGACTGGACAACACTAATAGTAATGACATTTTATCTAGTCAGGTTGGTAACATTGTTCAAGAAAATGGAGTCGTTGATATAATTCAAGACCAAGGAGAGCTACCTTATTTGTCTCTTTTTCCTTATGGAATACATCTTGAGATGGTAAAGGATGACAATAGTTTGTTCAGGTATGTCTTAATACACGGAATCTTCCCTATATTTAATCTGTGCTTTTACTTTCTGTGCAGACTCCATATTATATTGCTTTATTCATTAAAACGCACGATGAGATAAGCAAGTGTATTTGGTACAATTCGGACCGTGATTTGACATTGACAGTTAGGCAGTATGGCTTAATGCTATTGCCTGTCCGCAAGAACTACGAAGAAAAAAAATGACATTTGACATTGGCATTTGAAATTGTCAGTATTGTCAACGCCACTCACGTGTATTTTATTTAGTATGCGAAATTTGTGTTTTTATCTTCGAAAATAATACATTTACAAACATGTCGTCTTGGAAAAAAGCTGCGAAGGCCCACCAGAAGACACACAGAGAGCGGCATCAGCCGGAGGCGCGCAAGCATCTAGGCCTCCTCGAGAAGAAATCAGATTATAAGAAACGAGCTAAAGATTATCATGACAAGGGCAAAACCCTTAAATTACTTCGTAAAAGGACGCTGGACAAGAATCCTGATGAGTTTTATTTTCATATGATCAACTCTAGGGTCAAAAATGGTGTAAGTTTGCATTATACATTGTGGCTCAATTCATGTGGAAGAAACAGCATTCATTTTGGATTAAAATAAATGTTAACTCTAAATTTACCTTATGAATACATTTATATAAATAAATAAATAATAAAATAAATATAACGACTCTCTCGACTTCTTCCCATTAATTTATGTGTTATCTATGGTTTCATTTAGAAATACTACACTTTTGTGACTTGGATCACACCAAATCCATCAGCCAACGCAGTTCAGTTGACGGTGACCATGCTTAAAAAGCTGGGGACCCTCCAGGATTCGGTCTTGGCGAGGGTGTTTATTTGTGGGCTTATGACAAATATTTCTTTCTTGGTCATGGTTGTTTTCAATGTATTTAAATAGTTACTATTGTATGTATGTTTTATTTATATTGTTGCTTAGTACCCACAACGCAAGCATTAAATAAGCTTACTGTGGAGCTAGCTTGATTTGTATTAGACTGGCCCATGATATTTACCACCCTTAATTTGGCAACATCCAAAATACTATAGAATGGTATTTGACTCACATTTTGTATTTTCTTTTAAACCAACATTATTACAACCATCCCTTATTTCAGGTGAATTAAGGGTTAAAGAAAGTTATTGATAAATTGCTTGGAATCCAGTAAATGAACAATCTATAATATGCATAATTTGTAGGAGCACCATGAGCTGCAGAAAGATGCAGAGCATACAGCGGAGCAGGAGAAACTGATGCAGAGCCAAGATGTGAAGTACATCAACATGAAGCGCACCATGGAGAGCCGCAGGATTGCTCGATTGCAGGTATTAACTGGCTAAGTTTAAGCTGTGTGATTGTCATTTATTTAGCTTTTGGCCTTACAATGTTTTTGATGCATCACATAGCCAGGTATCTGGCACTAGTTTTTAGGGTTCTGTATCAAAAGGGCAAACGGGAACCTATAGGCTCTGCAGACTTTCTGTCCATCGGTCAGTGGGCTACATCTCGTTAATCGTGATTGTTAGATAGTTGTAATTTTCACTATCTTTCTGTCTATAGCAACAAATACAAAAAGTCAAATAAAATAGATTTTTAAATGGGCTCCCATACAACAAACATGATTTTTTACGATAAAGGGATAATGGTTTTTTTTACCTATGCTATTTTGTAATTTGAGAGTATTTGCCGAGCTAAATATAAATTACAGTAGCTGATAATTTGACATTTTCATGAAATACTCATGTATCCAGTTTCTTATAGTTTTCAATAATCACAGTTTATAGAATTTGTCAACAATTTAAACAAAGCTTGTACTAAAAATGTGTTTGATTTGTTCTACAATTCCATTATCTTTGAACTACTAGGTCCATGTGTTATTTCATCAACACCATTACAATAATTGGAGCAATAAAGTATTGCTTGAACATTTTTCGGAAGTTCGGTTTGCCGTGATTTTATATTCACCAGCAGAACACAAATGTAACTAATATAATGTATTCTTCGAAACCAAAATTTTATGAGCGTATTTTTTCCAGTCTGAACTCCACATGACTGACATAGCGCACTCTGCAAGAAATACACACACATTCTTCGTGGAGTCTGATGAAGAGCAGGACTTCGACTTGGCCAAGAGGCTGGATACCCACCCGTCGCTGATTGGACGCAAATCCAACAGGCCCCGTCTAGCTGATCTGGATAAGATACAGCTGCCTGATGTTGATGAAGAGGTTGGTATCATACATAATCAGCTTATTACAGTCCACTGCTGGACACTGGCCTCTCACAGTACCTATGCCCATAGTTGCTACACTGGGCAAGCGGATTAGCGATCGCAGTAGTCAATTATGATGACGCTACTGCCTGTCATCAATCTTTGTTAAATGAATGGTCAGTGACACTTCAATCCCTTACTAGACTCTTACAACACCCATGAAGAGTTGGGGTGGTGATAATTGTATTCTTACTGCTGTCACCACTCGGCTAAATTGTATAATATTTCATACAATATGTGAGGAGTATCTTTTCAAAAGGGCTTTTTTTTTCGCTCTGTCAACTCAACAAGGGCTATTTTGTCTATGCTTTCTTAAGAGAAATATTTTTTCCTAACTAGTGCGGAAAAGTTAACTTTGCGCACGCTTCGCGTGCGTAATTTTTTCTTTTTAAGGCACTTGTTATGAAAAAAGTCGTTCGATACACAAGGGACGAATTTTTCATAACAAGTGCGTCAAAAAGAGAAATTACCGCGCGTGAAGCGTGCGCAAAGTTCGTTTTTGCGCACTAGTTAGAAAAAATATTGTTTTGCACTTGCATCGAAATGTACTATTATTAGCGATGTGGAAATAAGCCCTTTTGAAAAGACGTTCTTTATTAAAATATTTATATTTGAAACTAGCAAATAAACTAATCATCTATGACTTTCAGACAATCACGATACTAAAGAAGAAGAAAAAGAATGTATATAACGAGTTGTCAAAGAGGATCGACAGGGAAAAGGAACTCACAGTGATCCAGCAAAAAATGGAAATCAAGAAACATGTCCAAAGTGCCCGCAAAGTCAAGAAACTAAAGCCCAAGAGAGTCAAGAAAGGCTCCAAGTCTGCCGCTCCGGTCTATGAATTCACATATGTCAGGAAAAAATAAAACTGTTTGTATGAAATATTGTCTTTATTTTGTTTTTAATAAATAGTAATTGTCATTCAAATGCATGGTATTTGTAAATTATAAATAATTAGCACTTTAGTGAAAAACCATAGCCAACTTTTGCTATAGTTAAGATTTTTTTTGCTTTAAACCAACATTTTGGTTTGACTTTTAGAGTTTACGATTTTTCACTAAAATACTTTTTAATAATACTGAATTTGGCTAAGGCTTTTTTCACCAATATATTAAAAACTGTCTTCTGATTTTAAAATATTACAGTCACATATCCGTAATCCGTTAGGATAATAAGCTCAAAAAAATGTAAACACCTACTCGTACACTTTGTCTTAAAGCAAGTGTCCCACAACGAGCTAGGAAGCGAAGAGCTATCTGCGGAAACGAACAAAAGATACGCGCTCGAGTGTGAGCAAAAGAGACACGGCGACATTTATAGCTCATAGCTGAGCGAGTAACTATAAACATCGCCGTGTCTCTTATTTGCACGGGAACACTTTTTTGTTCGCTTTTAGATATAGCCAATAGCTTTATCGCTCGAGGCGGGACCGGTGCCTTTAAAGGTAGTGCAAATTGATATTATTGAGCTCTTTCATATTTTGTAAAACCTCTTATTATACAACAAAAAATAAAATATTTTATTAATTATCTCCAAAAATACTGTTTTCTCTAATATCGAATATACTCTTGTCTAATCTCATTATTTTAAAAATATATCCAGCCTTAAAATTTGTGCCAATTTAAATCTTAAAACTATTGATAGACAAAATAAATATGCGTGAAATAGTTCAAGATATTGTAGTTGCAAATTTATCAGTTGTACTAGATAGATATCCATATATTATGTACGGTTGAATTTGCGCTTACAATATATGGCATACTATTTTACGCGTATTTCCTGTCTATGCTACTTAAATCACATTATCACATCCATATATTACATTAAATTGTTCTCTCACATCACATTTCGAATAAGTTCACTAGGTACAGTCTGGCAAACTAATTCGGTCACTAAAAAGGAAAGAAATACACATGATATAACTACCCTACACGGTTCTATGTAACGAAAATGTAATTAAATCTGGACTAAGGCACTGGTCTCCCCGCGACCTACTAAGCAATGAACTATCGGCTATAAACACAAACAAAAGATACGCACTCCCGTGTAAATAAAAGAGACACGGCGATACTCGCCCAGGCCCCAATTTCACAACATTGACAAGTCCGACAATTGTAAATCTACGGTTTCTCCAATAGGGAGCGTCTATAGGCTACAGTTACCGCTTACCATCGGAAGGGCCGTGCGTTTGTTTGCCACCAGCATAAAAATTAGTGCAGGAACTTTAATAAATCAGCAGTAAATAACTACTTTTATGCGAAGCAAAATTACAATTGTCACAAAAATCACGACAGTTGTAGCGAAATTCCGACATAAGCCGAACCTCATGTCAAGAATTAATGAAAATTGTACTAAGCCTTGCGACAATTGTCACGGGTTTTGGAAAATAAAAAGTAGTTTATTAACGATATAATAACGTTATTAGTAATAATTTTATGTTGGTGGCAAACAAGCACATGGACCGTCCGACAGTAAGCGGTAGCCGTAGCCTACGGAGGCCTGTGACGTCAGTAACAGTGATATTTTACAATTGTCACAATTGTAATTATGGTGAAATAGGCCACAGCTATCAGCTATCACCGCCGGGCGAGTTTCGTCGTGTCTCTTTTTTTTACACGGGAGTGCGTATGTTTTGTTCGTGTTTATAGCTTAGTAGTTCGGGGTGAGACCAGTGCCGTGAGACCAGTGCCTAAGTGTCAGTGTGACAAATTCAATTTCAAGCTGACAAAATTGGAACATAGACCCTTTTAATATTGAGGCAGCGATATGCCAACAGCTTTTGCCTACATTTTTTAAACCTTCCCAATTTTGGCGTGTCAACTTTTGGGCATACGCATGTCGAATACAAGTACGATTACCATACACAGTCTTGGCCGATTTGCATACAATTACAAAAACTTGTTTCGGACGAAACTGCACTTAAAAACTAAAATGATTAACTAAATAAGTACAAATGACTTCAACATATAAAACTACGTCTTAACTTAAGGCGGTAACTCTCCGGTAACTTAAGATTATAATATACGAAAGTTTAGTGAAAGACATCTCTGCAAAATGTATTTCAGCCTTAAATCACTTTTCTTTTGTACATATAGTTCCATATCCATCAGTTTTAAAATTAGCTGTAGTTTGGATCTGGTAGGATTGTAATGGTCCATATGTTTATCGTGTGTCGTCGTTTCAGTCACGTTCGTAAAAATACGCAAGTACGAAAGTGATAGCATTATAAACGGTAAAACTAGGACCATCATACGCCACGAACGAATAGTTATCGATATAAGATTTTGTATGTAGGTAACTAGATACATACTAATATTATGTTAAAATCATCATTAGATCTATTTCACTAAACGGTATATGCTCCCTTTTGGCACCAACCATATTACACATACACCACATGCCTGCCATCTTGTGGACTACATCGCAAACATATTAACATTTCCATCAAACTCTATCCCGCGTCCCCCTTAGGAGGTCTTGCCATATCTTGGCTTAATTTGAAAACTTATACTAGAAATTAACAGGGTTTTCCTGTGATAGTTAAGTAAATCACCACAACACACACTTGTGTTCCGGGTTCATGGGTGATCCGAGCGGGCATTGCCACGCCTCTGCGAATTCTTTGGAGTTACTTAAAGTGCCTATGACTCGTATTTTGTTGGGGCTGTGCACGCCTTCCACCATTTTGGATTTGAGGGCCCCGATTGTGGAGTTTCCGCACCATATCTGTGGAAAATAAGTTAATGAATATGATGGCGTGGTTTCAGTGACAAATTAATATTATTCAACACTTCATATTCAGACTTGGCGATGAAAAGGTGCACGGCTTGAGTGCGCGCCGTCTTAATTTATCGAATGCTCGATGCGCCTTTGTCGCATGCCAACATTTTCGGATGCCTGGCAACCTCATACTTTTATTCGACGACCATATTAGGCCAGCGACCAAATGTAATTGCCGCTGCAAGCCTTAAACTTTGACTCGTGAAGCCCAGGAAAAAGCAGGCCGGACAGCGTGTCGCGCTGCGAGTAATGCACCGTTGTCGATTAGCATCTTAGTCTATCTTACCTGCTTTATAGGTATAATACTGGTGCATTCCACGAAAAAGTCCACCGATGTCCTGTACGAATACAGTTTTTCTCAAAATTGTGGGTATATCGAAGTTCTCTTTCGTGACTAAAGGAATAAAAAATTACTCAAAAATATATGTAATAACGAATAACTCAGAAAAAAAATCAAATTATTAAAATATACACGCGTTTGTACGGGATAGCCCATGGAATGCTCCTACTATACCTGTGCGAAGCCTAAGAACAGCTGTTCAAGCCGGGCAGTGTGTTTCTGCGGTAGACGCGCTCCCAATTCTTTAAAGAAAGTGAATATTCTCACTTGTGCAAAGCCCAAGAAGAACAGCTGTTCAGGCTTGTACTGCGGCAGGCCGGGCAGCGTATTCCGCCGCCGAGCTCTCAATTTTTTTTTAAAGTGCTAGACCTGTGGGCAACCTCACCTGTGCGAAGCCCAAGAAGAACAGTTGTTCAGGCTTATACTGCGGCAGGCCGGGCAGCGTATTCCGCCGAGCGGCGAGCTCCCAATTCTTTAAAAAAGTACCAGACCTGTGGGCAACCTCACCTGTGCGAAACCTAAGAAGAACAGTTGAGGCTTGTACTGCTGCAAGCCGGGCAGTGTGTCTCGGTGGTAGGCGCGCTCCCAATTCCTTAAAGAAAGTGAATATCCTCACCTGTGCGAAGCCTAAGAAGAACAGTTGTTCAGGCTTGTACTGCGGCAGGCCGGGCAGCGTGTCCCGTCGCGCCGCGGGCTCCCTGCGACTGAGCAGGCGGTATGCGTGGAGCGCCGCGCGGAGGCCGCCGTTGTCCGCGATGTTCTCGCCCTGCGTGTTGAACCCGTGCACCTGCACACGGATATATTCAAATTCAAATCTTTATTTCCAGGATTACGCCCGTAAGTGTTAGTAACAAAAAATCTTTAAACTATGATTACATTTACATTTACGACCTATTCTAGGAGTTATATACATATATACACATACATCATCAGCCTATGATAGTACCTATAGTACACTGCTGAACGTAGGCCTCTCCTATTAACTATGCGTATAAACGCATTAGGCAACAAAAGCTAATATTTATTTCTGGTCTCTTCGATAGTCAAATTTGTCCCATACGAACACGGTTTTTCTCAAAATTTTGGGTTTATCGAAGTTGTCTTTCTTGACCAGAGGAGCGAAAATTGCTCGAAAATATAAATAATAATAACTAATAACTCGGGAGAAAACTCAAATTGTCGGAATATACACGCGTTTGTACGGGACAGCCCATGGAATGCTCCATCACATCATATCATCAACCTATAATCAGTCCACCGTTAGACATAGACCTCTCCTATTAACTACGCATATAGACGCATTAGGAGGTAAATGCCCATAAACGCCACGCTGAGCAAGCGGATTGGCGATCGTAATAATGTGTCCAGTATGATGACGATGACGCTAGTCGGTCAGACACATTTCAATCCCTTAGTCAACTCTTACCACAACCACAGGACTTGGGGTGATGACAAATGTATTCTTACTGCCGTCATCACACGACCTAATAATGAATAGCACTCAAGCTTTGACTACATTACTAAAGTCTCTAAATGAGCGTCGAGTCTTAGAATGACAGTGTCTCCAACAACTCTAGTATTTACTGGTTGGGCAGCTGAAACAGATGTTAAAGACTATACTGATCGATGATACAGGACACCACTGCCTTAGGTTGTCCATCTTGTAGCGCCGTCCAGCGATACAACTGCCATTTCTCAGCGTATAAATAGGCAGCTGCGGCAAATTGTAGCAACTGTAGATACTTAATTGATGACTCGAGGCACTACTGCTTCAGGTTGTCCAGTGGACAACCGACCAGCAATAGGTACAACTGCCATATCTCACCGTATAGTTGGGCAGCTGCGGCAGATGGTACCGACTGTACTGGTCGATGATGCAGGACACGCGGCCGTGGTAGTGCTCCAAGGTTGCCGCCGACCACCACTGTTTCAGGTTGCCCATCTCGTCGTAACGCCGGCCTGCGAATAAACAACCAGTATTTTATCGGTGGCAAAAACATCAGTCCACTGCTGAACGTAGGCCGCTCTTATTAACTATGCGTATGGACGCATTAAGAAGCAAATGCCCATAAAAGCCACGCTGTATTGGCGATCGCAGTAGTATGTTCACTATGATGACACTGCTGCCCTGATACAACCTCCAATAACAGAATGGTCAATGAGGCTTCAATGACACCCGCGGAAAGTGTTGGAGCGGTGACAAATGTATGTACCTACCTATTACAATGAATTCAATTAGTTCTACATACAACATTTAAGCAGAAGTCATCAGAGTGTCTTACCAAAATTACAATCGTTTATTGAAAATGTAAAATAAATGCGGTAGATAAATTAACGCTCACATACATTTTCATTCGATCTTTCGTTATTCTATACCTGTTTTGGAAAAAAAAACTGAAGTTTTGCAATATCATAGTATCTATTGTTGAAGGAATTCTAATCCTATATCGTAATTATATGGCAGTGTCTTTACACGACTCCAATAGGTCTATTATTTACCTTGATCGTCAAATCCGTGTGTCACTTCGTGCCCCATGATGGCTCCGATCGATCCATAGTTGATTGCTCTAGAAAGAGGAAATATACATTTTAGTCATAGGGATCTCGTACTAACATCGAATTTATTAATTTCCATAAATATATGAATGATAGATGATATTGACATGATTATGAGATAGATATAAATATCACAGGGGTCAACGAAGAGAAAATAAGAAAGGAGAAATCATCATCATCATATCAGCCGAAAGACGTCCACTGCTGAACATAAGCCCCCCCCCCCCCCAAAGATTGCCATAACGCTCGCTCGGAGGCTCTACTGAGGTCAACGAGCATAGTACTCAAGTCCTCTAAGGTCTCAGCCAAGACTACTATATCGTCAGCGAATCGAAGTTGAGTGAGGTACTCGCCGTTTATGTTGATACCCAGCCTTCTCCAGTCCAGAGTCTTAAAAACATCCTCCAGTGCAGCGGTAAACAGCTTAAGGGAGATGAAAACTTAGGGAAGGAGAAATAAAAGTAAAAAACATAAAAGCACTTACTCTATTCCATTGCCATAGAACGGTGGTTGCAGTATTCCAGCAGGGAATGCTGAAAACAGAACAGAAATGAAACCACCTGTATATTTTAAACTCTCAGTTTTTTTTTGCTTCTGAACTACAAAACTAATATCATAAGATAATTTTGTACTAATTAACCTAATTTCATAGCTCAATAAAGCTAGTGTTATCGGTACTTTAGATGCATACATAACCCAAGAATACATACTATCAACTAATGATAATTTGATATAACACATAAATAAATTCCCTCAATGGGAGTCAAACCCAGAACTTAGCTTCCCAGTCGTTACCGACGGAGGCCGTATCACAATTCACAATCAGTTTCAAAGATAAGTTTCAGTTCATAAGGTGAAGGTCACTTACTGACTGAGTTGAGAGTAGCCGAATAGAAAGCGTTGACCGTCGTGGCGGTGGCGACCCATCTGCAAAAAAAAACGTTTTCTATTGCGAAACATGGTCTGGCTTGCAATTGTTTTGGTAAGTCCATGAACCGTTAACACAGAATTCAGAATTTTCGTAATTTAAATATAGTTAGACAATTATAATTATACAATACAGCGACTGAATTAGATACTGTTTGAAAAAAATCATAACTTCCATGTATAGGAATTTACCACCCAATTTCATCATGGGGCCCCAGCGCACGCAAATTGTTTGCTAAGATCGCGAAACGTCTGGTTGACGTAACTAAAGACCGAGGAGCTGGCGACTTCCTCGCACAACGCATCGGTATTGCGATCCAGCGAGGAAATGCCACCAGCATCCTCGGTACAATGCCACAAGGGCCAATCTTATATATAGGTTAGGTTAAGTAGTTAGATTTAATTTATGTACATAAATTGTAATTTTGAGAAAAGCACTATACCTACAAATCTTGGCGAGAAACAAGGTTACAGGCCGCGTATATCTATCTATTATTTACTTGGCCTGTAACCTTTCGTTTCCTGTCCTCTATAGTAATGTAGGTACTATTATGTAGTTCTATCTATTGTCTTCTTTATTTTGGCGTGTGCCAAGAATGCAATGTAAGATCTACAAGAATGTGTATTCGTGAAATTAATAGATTTTTATATTAATGTACAGAATTGTTTAATTTTGGAATGGTTCAGGTTTTCATACCTGTCCCTATCGGGTGTCTCTCGCAGTGACTCCAGGGATTTCTTGACGGCAGCCCGCGTTAGTTTCAAATAGGTCTCGAACAGGCTGTCTGGTACCACTTCCGCCTGGAAAATATATATTCCCGATTTAATTAGAGGTAAAGCAAATAAGAAATGGCCGTGCGGTGACGGCAGTAAGAATACATTTGTTACCACCCCAACTCCTTCGAGTGTCGTAAGAGTCGACTAAGGGATTGAAGTGTCACTGACCACTATTTGATAAAATATTGATGATGGGCAGCAGCGTCATCATAGTGGACACATTACTGCGATCACCAATCCGCTTGCCCAGCGTGGCGATTATGGGCATTTACCTCCTAATGCGTCTATACGCATAGTTAATAGGAGAGGCCTACGTCCAGCAGTGGACTATCATAGGCTTATGATGTATGATGTAAAGCAAATAAGAAAAGAGAGGAAATATTCCTCATTCGAGTTGAATCATCAAGATCTCTCTATAACTTATATTAAGGTAGTGACAATTTTCTGATGAGTCTGACCTGGTTTAGTTCAGTCTATTGATGGAGTTTACTAGTGCAATTAATTTGTAATCGTGTACACTTGCCCTCTTATTCATAAACGCCTCATGACTTAACACCTTCGCTACGGCAATTAGCTTAACTCGTAATTAACCATACCTACTTTGTAAGGGGTCGAAAAACCCCCTGCCGCAGTGAACGTGTTAACAAACTGCTAAGTTTTGTTTGTCCTTTTCGCTCATAAAGACATATTGATAAGACCGAGAGGGACACACAATTCTTAGCCACTTGCTAAGTCAGGAGACTTTTATGAATAAGGGGGTTAATTTGCATAAGTAATATTAACCTGAAGAGAAAGCGGCACCGATGCCACCCAACACAGGCATTTGTTGTTTCCATCGCCTTCACCATCATCATCATTTGGCCTTGAAAGGCTATTATATCAGACCATACAAGCACTGTTAGGAGGGGAGACAGCGTTTCTCATGGCTGTGTAGGCCACTACGGGAGCGACAAACACGACCACAACTCTGACAGATGTAGTGGGCCTGTGGACCGGTGCCGCGCTGATGACGCTTGGCGCGCTAACTAGCAAGTGTCTTAAACCAAACATCGTCATGGATATTACCCCCGTCTAATACCAGTTTGCGCCACTTATCTCTATCCTCGGCAAGTCACCTTACATTACTGACAAAGTGTGTTTTATGGAAAGATTCCTAGTTGGTACACTCACATGTTTGTAGTGTTTATCCAGCTGTTCCTGCGTGAGAAGCCAGGCAGGAAATCCGACGAAGTTCCTGATGGCGCTGAGTTTGTTCAGGGTCTTCAGTCTGGTGGTGGAATCCATCCAGTCTAGCTCCTTCACGGCCGCGGCGAAAGCTGAGCGTACGTCTTCCACCATCTCTATAGCCTGGAAAAAAAACAATAAGTATTTAAGAAAGATTCAGGATAATACAATAATACAATATATGTCCATGTAAGCATACATCATCACCCATTTCACTTCATCTCTCTCACTCGCACAGAAACGCACACACTAATACACACACACACACGCAATCACACACGCGCGCACACATAGGTGAATGGCATGCTCTTTTTTGCATGTATACTATTTAGATTTAAGATATAACCAAATGTAACTATCCTACTACTTTGCTATGGGAAGGAACTGGCTCTCAGGACACAGGGAAACCTAATTTGAGAGCCAGAACTACCAACTATTATGTACTTATGAACTTGCAAATTATTGTTATTATATTATTATTATTAATTTCAAAGAGATTCAAATAGACGGATTGGTCTTTCCCCAAGTCCGTTTTAATACCTATTAAAAATATCCTGGATTTTGTGTGACCCGGCGAAGGTCGCAGTAGTCCGTTGGATGCGGGTGGCACAGGACTGGTTAATGTGGCAATTTTTAGGCGATGACTATGTGCAGCAGTGGACGTCTTTCGGATATGATTATGATGATGGATTTAGTGTAACTAATTATGCTTATGGGTTACTAATTTCTGTTTACAGCTTAATCAAAGTGCCGTTTCACATTCAAATAACGCTGTGGGTCTCTGTAATTCGCATTGGCATTGGTCGTGCAATATTTGGTGTTCATTTCAGTAGGCCGATCAAAGCTCAACGTACTTAAAGTCATGTTTTGAATCTCTAATAACTTTATTAAACCCTTATTTCCTTCTTGAAATCTGGTTAAAGTGCCGCTTCACGTACAAATAATTGAGCGCGACTCCAAAATCCTCAAAATTGACATTGACCGTGCAACTATTCCATCTTGGGGTCCGCTGCTGCAGGCCGATCGAAGCTCAACTGAACTCCTGTCACGGATCTGAGGGTCATGATCGAAACCACTAATAATATCATGAAACCTGCTTTAAAGTGACTCCAAAATTCGCATTCACATTGACCGTACAACACTTCCATCTTGGGATCCGCTACCACAGACCGTTAAAAACTAAAGAGAATGCGTAGCCGATCTGAAGGTTAAGAGTAGAATCACTAGTAACTTGATGAAACCCGTACCTTCTGCCTTGAAGTCTGATCAAAGTGCCGCTTCACGTACAAATAGCTCAACGCGACTCCAAAATTGGCGTTGACATTGGCCGTGCAACTCTTCCACCTCGGAGTCCGCTGCTGCAGGCCGAAGACGGCGCGGCTAAACTCGAAGCCGAGGTCGCGGAAGGCACTCAGGGTCATCGGGGCCACGGTGGAGAAGACACTCCACCAGAGGAAGCGTTCTGGAATTGCAGAAAATAATCAACATGGTGCATTTTCATCGTCTACCGTTATGGGTCATCAGCAGCCTTTGATAGTCCACTGCTGGACGTAGGCCTCTCCTATTAACTATGCGTATAAACGCATTAGGAGGAAAATACCCATAATCGCCACGCTGGGCAAGCGGATTGGCGATCGCAGTAATGTGTCCACTATGATTACGCTGCTGCCCATCATCAATCTTTTATCAAATAATGGTCAGTGACATTTCAATCCCTTAGTCGACTCTTACGACACCCGCAGGAGGGGTTGAGGTGGCGACAAATGTATTCTTATTGCCGTCACCACACGGCTGACCGTTATGGGTGCCTACGAATGTGTGAGCAGGCTTATATTGTCATAGCTTTGGAGTGCATGTGTGCATACTTGAGCACCATGGCCACTCCGATACACATAACTGATGGCGACTGAACATGAATAACTAACTAGGTAAGTCTGAGAGTGAGGTCAAGGAGACATCTACAATACCTAATACTCAGTAAAAACTTTAAAATCGAATTTACATTGCCCGGTCATTGAAAAGGAGCCAGATGGCGCGTGTTGCTGCCTTCGAATTATGAAATGGTAAGTAACTTTGCTGTTTTTATTCACATTCATCAACTCCGGGTCCTATTATGCCCTGGCCACGACATTGGTCTAAGGCGACCGCGGCAGCGGCGAGCGGGGCGGCGAAAACGGTCTAAGCGGTGAGCATGCCACGACAACGGTCTAAGCGCCTAAGCGGTGAGCGAATGGGACTTAATCAAAGGACGCAAAATATCATTATCAAAAGTGGCCCTTCAGTGTCTCGAAATTATTATTTATAAATTATTTTGTCAGAAATCCTATTTAATATACAATAATATTAAACTTACCGCTCTGATTCGGAAAATGTTCTTTTATTTCTTCCCATAACCGTTTTATTACATGCCGCAACTTGTGTTGCGAATGCTGTGCCATCCACAAGGCAGGCATATTTAAAATTTTACTTATAAACGCCTCTGTGTCCAACATCGCGGAGCGAATAAAACAAAATATTTTGATCTTTAAAATTCCGCCCGATACGAGCCGCCGCTAAGACCGTTCGCGCCGCTCGAAGTCGTGGCATGGCTCAAACCGCCAGTGCGTTTAATCTCACCGCCCGCCGCGCCGCTGGTCGCCTTATGCCCTGGCCACGACATCGGTCTAAGGCGACTGGCTAAGGCGACCAGCGGCGAGCGAATTAAACAAAATCAAGACCGCTAAGGAAGCATGCCACGACAATTCGCTGTGGGCTAAATCGCGCGCGAATTTACTTGCGCGACCGGCTAAGGCGACCAGCGGCGCGGCGGGCGGTGAGATTAAACGCACTGGCGGTTTGAGCCATGCCACGACTTCGAGCGGCGCGAACGGTCTTAGCGGCGGCTCGTATCGGGCGGAATTTTAAAGATCAAAATATTTTGTTTTATTCGCTCCGCGATGTTGGACACAGAGGCGTTTATAAGTAAAATTTTAAATAGGCCTGCCTTGTGGATGGCACAGCATTCGCAACACAAGTTGCGGCATGTAATAAAACGGTTATGGGAAGAAATAAAAGAACATTTTCCGAATCAGAGCGGTAAGTTTAATATTATTGTATATTAAATAGGATTTCTGACAAAATAATTTATAAATAATAATTTCGAGACACTGAAGGGCCACTTTTGATAATGATATTTTGCGTCCTTTGATTAAGTCCCATTCGCTCACCGCTTAGGCGCTTAGACCGTTGTCGTGGCATGCTCACCGCTTAGACCGTTTTCGCCACCCCGCTCGCCGCTGCCGCGGTCGCCTTAGACCAATGTCGTGGCCAGGGCATTAGCCGGTCGCGCAAGTAAATTCGCGCGCGATTTAGCCCACAGCGAATTGTCGTGGCATGCTTCCTTAGCGGTCTTGATTTTGTTTAATTCGCTCGCCGCTGGTCGCCTTAGCCAGTCGCCTTAGACCGATGTCGTGGCCAGGGCATTAGCCAGTCGCCTTAGACCAATGTCGTGGCCAGGGCATTAATTAGGAGTAAAGACATACCTGTTCAGGAACATCACATTAAATATTATTGTGCATACAAAATTGTACCTACACAATCTAGAGACTGAATTTTGAAATACCCCATTGAAAAATCATAGCATAGTTATCCTAATACAGTTGCACAGCTAACCTTTCAGGTCAGTACTCCTGAATTGAGATAGGCATCGACAAACAGTGCGTGACGGAATTTCCATGCTACTAACACATCCCACACAATACTCTATTGACGAATGCCTATACAAATATGATTAGATCGAAATAGATTGGGCAATTTGGTCGCTTTGTGTTGCTTTACAGAGGCTTGTATTTAACACTACATCATAATTTAGCATATTTTCAATCGACGTTTTGGATGAAGGGTTCTTGGAAAAATCGGTTGAAGTCGGTTTTTTTAAATTTCAATTTTGATTATTGCTAAAAATGTGATGCACTTTTGTGGTGGAGTAGATCTTTTGTAAGTAGTACCACATACTATTGCTTATTCTGTGCTTTAGGGTAGTAGGCAGCCAAATCCTGATCCTGCATCCTGTCAAATCCTGCATCCAAAGAGTGAATTTGTCCGATACTAATGAGACTTATTATCAAACCGGAATCAGAAGGGGAATCGAAAGTAATGCTGACACAACATTTACCAAGAAAAGACTCGTTTATAGATGTAGCGAGTGATTAATAAATCTATTGTTTCTAAGCTTCTGCACTTAAACTATGAATATGACTATGAATATATCCTAGATTGTCAACAACATTTTCGAATATCGAATTCTAATCGCGGTTTGATAATACCGATGATGACGGGTTTGGCGTTGGTCAGTAGTGTGGCCAGTTTCTGCAGATACAGGAGGTCCATCACGATGACTGTGACTTGCTCGAGGTCACACTTGTGTTTAGAACACCAGGACACACTCGTGTTTGGACAGAACCTACCTATGATGACGGGTTTGGTCTCCGTCACCAGCGTGGCCATTTTCTGCACCTAAGGGAGGTCTATCACGATGATTGCGTCATACTCTAGATCACACTTGTATTTAGAACACCAGGTTACAGTCCGGTTGGGATTGAACTTCTGATGATGACGGCTTTGGGCTCGTCAGCGGCGTAGCCAGTTTCTATAGGTAGGTACAGAAGGTCCATCACGATGACTTTGCAGACTGCGACTTGGTCTAGATCACACTAGTATTTAGAACACCAGGTTAATAGTTCGGTTGGGACTGAACCTACCGATGATGACGGGTTTGGTCTCCGTCAGCAGCGTTGCCAGTTTCTGCAGGTACGGGAGATCCATCACGATCACTCTGTCGGCATCCTGTTCCAGCGTCACATTCGTGTTGGAGAACACCAGGTCTAAGTACTTCTGCCAGTCGTGCTGCAAACATACATTCGTAATTTAACGTTTATTTTTGTTTGAATTTAAACGATCGTGAGACAGAATAACTATAAATATAATTAAACGGTTAAACTTGGTTCAAGTATTTAGTTACTTCGCGCGACATATTTTGGAGAGCCTAGGTCTCCATGAACAAGCAATGAGACCGCGTTTTTACTTTTAGTTTAAATTACCTACACACCGAGCGGGTATATTGTGCGTTAATTGCGTGCAATGGGTTTGCCATGTCCACGTTAGGGATGAAAAATCCGCACAAAACTAAAAACGTGCGCTTGTACACCTTAAATCATCATCATCATCAGCCTATGATATTCCACTGCTAGACGTAAGCCTCCCCTATTAACTATGCGTATAGACGCAGACGCATTAGGAGGTAAATGCCCATAATCGCCACGCTGGGCAAGCGGATTGGCGATCGCAGCAATGTGTCCACTATTATGACGCTGCTGCCCATCATCAATCTTCTGTCGAATAATGGTCAGTGACACTTCAATCCCTTAAGGTGGGTCCACACTTGTGACATTTTGCCGAACATTATTCCGTGACCGTAACAGTAACACGTGTCAGTACCGTTAATGTGGACGTATTTTGTACGCGAACAATTTGTTACAAGTTGCAGTACGGCACAATCCATTCCGAACACTCAAAGAACTGTTTTGACACATACTATGTATGACCAGTCTGCAGGACAATGTATGGAAGTTACGATCTACTAACCGGGCCTAGTGTGGACGCTGGTCTGTGTACTGTCACGCATCGAAGTCACGTGTTACGGGCCGATCCATCTCGAGTCGGTTTTCTTCAAAGCATGTTCGCTATTTTCCCCGACCTGTGACGTGACCACGACACGTCCACATTTGCATTTATGACACGCGTACAAGTACGCCAGATGACACAGACACAGCCATGGGCTAGGAATGGATCACGTCGTGACCTGTCCGGCGGTACGTCCCCCGCCCGCACCTCGCCGCCGCCTCGGTAGTCCATCATAGATAGACAACCAACGACCGACTCTTGTACCGATGTCATGCCACGCAGTCTGGTTCGCCAACGTGTGTCTACACACTTGTGACATTTCATCGTACACGGTGTGTAACCGTATCAGCACGATCACGGAGCGTCCACATTGAGCGTAACATGTTCTGTTGCAATGTCACGTAGTCCGGTCCGTCGTATTGTTACAAGTGTGGACCCACCTTTAGTCGACTTTTACGACACCCGCAGGAGGAGTTGGGGTGGTGACAAATGTATTCTTACTGCCATCACCACACGGCTATATATACCTTAAATACCTTTGGTATTATGGTACGCGATCTGTAAAACGGCAACGTTTTGCTATTTAGCTTCGTTATAAAACAAAATAATTGAGCTGGGAAGTGAACGTACATCCTTCCACTGAGCCGGGCCGCCGGCGGAGCCCTGCACCAGCTGCCGCACGCTGACCTCGTGGAACAGGTGGGTGCCACTCCTGCGCACCTCCACCGGCGTCATTATCTGGAGACACAAGCTACTATCAGAAAAGGAAGGTATACCCTGAGAGGTGTCAAAGTCAAACGGTTCTTCATTATAATAAACATAGCAGCAAGCACTTCCGAATCGAATACGAGTACAGGTGTAGTGAGAAATTACTTGCCTTCGGAAACGTTCGTAAACACATGCTGTTTCAGGTAGTGTCACCGAGTCTGACTGAAGTAGCATGACAGCTATTACTGTCAGTCTCAGTGAGATAGACTGAAACAGCATGACCGAACGTTTGACGATGAACGTTGACGAACGTTTCCGAAGGCAAGTCATTTCTCACTACATCTGTACAGTCAAGAGCAAAAGTAAGTGATCATTCTTGTTCGATTATAGACCTTATTCCATTGTGATAAGGCACAAGGTGATCACTTACTTTTGCTCTTGACTGTACAACATATCAAGTTTAGAAAATAAAATTACTTCCTCTTCTAACCCTACATCACCGGCACAACGCCAGTGGGCCGATTATGGCAGAAATTTTATCATTTATCGCGACCAGCAGGCTTAGCACATGATTGGTGCGACAGTATGTCGCCGCGAGATAGATCTCCTGTCCTTCACTAGCTATATTAACAAAAGAGGGACGGATAGACTATCTCGCGGCGAGATACTGTCGCGCCAATCATGTGCTAAGCATACTGTGTCATATTCGCACTTAGTTCATTAGGTAGAACGTCACAGCAATCTTATTCATTCTCACGATATAAACAAGACTATCATAGCTTATCTGCGGCCCTAGCGCTAGTAAATCTGGTGATTTACAGTAGTCAACGTTACACGTCTCTTATAATTTTTTTGGGTAAAAAGATACGATGTGCTAGGGCAGCTGGTTTGCTAAGTAATATAACGAAATCAGACACGTTAGCGGCCAAGTGTACCAGATAATTTCCTTGGTGTATTTAAGCAGGGCAGTATTTTTAAGTTTGTGGCTGTATATTATTACGGATTAAGCCAACAACAAAGAATAACGGCTTCATTCATAAAACCGGGAACTTCAAAATTCGTTTTGTAAAGGACTCGACTCTCGAACATTCCAATGAAGGCACCGTTAGGGTGAAGACACATTTATCGGCATGCTTACGCATTTTGTTAAAAAAAATTGGCCGTTTAGTATGAAACTTGTAAGCATGCGTACGCGTGCGGAAAGCTGGACGCCGTCCCATACTAAACTGACATTTTGTATAGACAAAACGCGTACGGAGTGTTATGGAGATTGATTTAGAAATTGAAGACCGTACCCCTCCCGTATTGGTTGCTCCCATACCTTAGCTAAGCTTTTGCTGAAAGCCACGATGTCATCAGCGAAGGCCGACGCGTTGGTCGCCGGGTCCGCGAGTGCGATCATCTTCTTGATGTAAGTGTAGTATTGGTCGAGCTCGTGCGCGAACTGGTCGGGAGCTAGGAGGTAGCGCTCGCTGAAGCCTGGGGACACCTGCTCGATCTGAAAGCGTAAATAATACTTTTATAGAACGGCGGTAGAAAACAAACATACCTACTACCGGTCCGAGTGATGGGTGTCTCTGGAGATTTGCAACACCAAGAGTACCGTAAAACCACCTAAATATGGTCCAAGTGGCCCAAAACTTAATCGATTTCCATTAAGTGTCATTGTTATATTAATCGTGTTATTCATAGGCAAAAACTCCTAATTTTAATAGTAAAACAAAATTTAGACAAAGCAAAAAAGAAGATTGGGACTAATGCTTACATAGTTAGCAGTTGGGTGGTTTCACGATTAATATGTATTCAAATATCTGAGGACAATGTCATAAATCGGCCTAATTCTAAGAGTTAGCCTCTCAATAACATTGTCTGTATCACCATTACTAAGTTTTAATTGATAGTTAAGTAAGTATCAATTAACTCATAATTAGAAAAAAAATCGCGATTTCTTGGTTGTCTTCATAGTGAAGGTTGCTTTGCGTGCCCGTCCCTAGTACCCTGTTCACTCCTGTTCCACGACCCACGACCCACGACCCAGATGTCACCCTGTATATGAGTGGTAAAGTATACTTACGACTTACTTACTTACTGGCTTGGCTCAGTGACCCAAAGAGGATCTTGGCCTCCGAAACGAGAGCGCGGTAAAGTATAGTGATAATTTTATCTGACGGATATATTTATCCAGGGTTTATCCGAAACGAGAGCGCGGTAAAGTATAGTGATAATTTTATCTGACGGATATATTTATCCAGGGTTTGTGAAACAGGCCGTAAGGCCCGTGTTGCAAATGCAAACACTAGACGAAATTATTTACTAGGGACTAAAATGTTCAAACATAATTCAATAAGAAATATTCGTGATACATGCCTTTACTGGGATCCGGGTTTATAAGCAAGGAAGGTAACACGTCGTCTAGGTTATAAACGCCATCATTAAGTACCTATGCATTTAAAGTACACACCTGTGTATTGTAATGTAGTTACAATGGTAACCGATCGCTTTGCTCAATGGCTGTGCCGTGGTACAGTTTTACAAAACTAACATTGATAGTGGTCTGAATGGCTTATAGAAAATGGTGGTAGGTATGGTCCTTTTTGCAGATGTAAGGGCAATAACTCGTAAGAATTACGCCCACGATAATACATGTAAATAAAAAAATCAAGAAGTGACAGAAATACAATAGTGAAAAGTCACAGCGTGACTCTTCATAAACGTTTTACAATACGAGATTTGTGGGTGGAAGCTGCATACATCATCTGTCCATGTGTCCATGTTTGGATGATTAAGGTACTGTTCAAACAATCGTCGGCTGACAACCAAAATTTACTATAAAAACTGTCACTAAGTACTCTTAGCAACCTCGTCTGTCAGTATTGAATCAGACCTGAGATACGAGTTTTATTTCAAGTTTTTTACGAAGGTAGACTGAGCTCTCAGCCCAGCTGATGGAAAGCAGGAACTGAGGCCCATGGACATAGTGACCAAAAATCGCCTATGCGCTGCCTACCCTGAGGAGTTAGATGGATAGCCTCTATACGCCAGTAATTACACCGCCTAACTATCTTACCCAAACTGGAACACAGTACCTACTAACTATTTAGCGGCAGGTTAACGGGTAAAGCGGTGGTAGCTATCCGGGCGGACCCTGCACGACGTCCTACCACCAGCATTTAGGTATTTTTATTTAGTCTAGTGGTTGTCAACCGACGAAATAATAATGACTGAATAAATTAGACGATAATAACATCATATTATTTCAAGTTCAAGTCCCCAAATCGATATTATGACTTTCCTCGAAAGAGTACGGCCCTACAGTTAGATGGAAGTTCCCAAGAAGATGAACATACGGAAAATAAAATAACTTCTAAGCGAGATTTTTTCCGAGAACTGTTGTTATCCTTATCAATATTGTTGATCGGAGAGATAAATGTACAACGTAAATAGGTAGGTACCTACTTGTATTTTTTCTGTTGCGTCTCGTAAGAACAATAAACAAAGGAGTCATATTTGCGTCAATTAAAAGCGGGTTATTCCATAAATCCTTAGTTAAAAATAGAACCACATTCATCATTTCATTTTTATTAATGTACCTACCTAGCTATTACCTACAGGTCGAATTAATATAAAAACTTGGGAACTTTTGGTTGTTTCAAACGAGCACGAAATACGTACATCGAATATTGTACCTAATATCAAAGCTTATTTACTTACAAAACGAAGTTATTAGCTGATGATTGTGATTATGCTTCGTAAGTGAAAGTGAACTTGGTATATTTTCTTTGATATATGACATCTTATGGTACTAAAGTAGGAACACTAATATTATAGGTAGGTAATTGTATCAGAGTTGAGGTGAATTATATCTTACACACACATATAAATAAAGTACCTTCCTTACTAATTGCAAAGAAAATAGTGAATTAAAGAATACTTTCCATCCATCTTAAAGATACAATTAGATTTGCTATCAGTACCAAGGTACGAAAAAATATCTCTAATTTCAATTCCTCTTGTGTTGACACGTTTGTGTGCGTGACCTCAACTCTCATGGAACTACCTATACAAGTAGTACCTATATAAATAAAACACATAATATAAAACAAAATATCGAATACAATTTTATTTGTCCCACAAAAACTAACGAGGCTATTTTCGCGGTAACCCCAAGTATCAAAATAGCACTTTACGGTATTATTTAAATAAAACTTGCGCACTTGTTTCTGATAAGGATCATTCATCGTCATGCTGACTTTTGGCTCGTCCTTAGAGGTTAACAAACTATATGGTGGTATTAAATGCTTCTGACAAAAAATAAGTACTACACAGTGGATATACTTACACGTTTTTTGTAAGGTTTTTGGAATCGTATTACAAGTACTATTAAATTTATTTTATAGTTCAATTTGTCGTAAAAACTGCATGTCATTGTCATACAGGCCATAAAAATGTCGATCGTCTTATTTCGGAACGGGCGACCACGAGTAGGTACCACGACTCGACGTCGACCAGCAAAGTCGACACATAACATATGACGAGAGCTTTGATAGGTAAGTCTTCGTTATGTTGTCTCTCGTTATTCTTATACAATGAAAAGGTATAGTTGTATAAGTATTAAGTAGCTTTAGTTATTAATGTTCTTGCCATTGTGAAAAGTACATGAAAATACTACTAATAATTTAAGATTGTCAATAAGTACCACTGTAGTATTTAACACTGTTGTAGATAGCACCTATTCTTAAGAATGAATGTAAATGTAACATTTCCTTCGCCCATCAGGGCTCATGTTTCAGATGTAATATGTTATTCATGAGTGCAATTTAATAAATGCTAATAATATTAACAAGTATACACCTGCGGCAGTTCTAGAAAATGGTCGTGCCTTGCTCTATTGGGATCGATCTATCATCACGGACCAGGCGCGGATCCAGGGGGGGGGGGCAATGGGGGCACTTGCCCCCCCCCCTCACGCTGGACTTATGTATGGCTAGGTGGTGTTTGAAGTGTAAAATACTATCATATCATAGGGCAGTGCCCCCCCCTCAACGAAGTCCTGGATCGCAGTGCCCCCCCCTCAACGAAGTCCTGGATCCGCGCCTGTCACGGACAGGACTATTGTAGCCAATAAGCCTGACATCGTGCTGATAGATCGATCGCAACGCCGGGCAATGCTCATCGACATCACCGTCCTCCATGACGAGAACCTCGTGAAGGCCGAGAAGGACAAAGCCACAGTAAGTAGGTACCTAGACATGGCTCACGAAGTGGGGGACATGTGGGAGGTTGATTCGGCGATAACTGTACCGATAGTTGTTTCTGCGAACGGTCTCATAGCGAAGAGTCTCGATCAACACCTCAAGAGGCTCTCACTAGGTGGCTGGATCAACGGTCAGATGCAGAAGGCGGTAATCCCGGTCACGGCGCGCATATTCAGGCGGTTCCTCTCCCTGCAACCCCTAACCACCGGCAGCTTGGGCCTGCGCTGCTGTCGGCGGCACTCTATGTTAGGTTTTTTATTATTTGTTCAAAAATATAAACATTGTTTTTGTATGTTTTATTGTAGACATTGTGTAAAAAAACCTAGCCTAATCAGTGAAATAAAGCAAATAACAAATGATAATCTGTTGTTGAGAGATTGGTATTACACAAAGAGTTCCAGTTCCCTCCGACCCAACTGCAGTAACAGCAACAGCAGCATACTCACCACAACGCGGTTCCTGCTGGTATTCCTGACATCCTCAGCGACCTGAACACTGAGTAGCACACTGAGCCCTAATTCCCTTCTCCCACGCCCCGCTACCAGCAGAAGTAACAAAAGTATACACAACACAACCCTTAACAAATCCTTGTTTAATATAGGTACGCCGTGTGGTGACGGCAGTAAGAATACAAATTTTGTTACCACCCCAACTCCTCCTGCGGGTGTCGCAAGAGTCGACTAAGGGATTGAAGCGTCACTGACCATTATTTGATAAAATATTGATGATGGGCAGCAGCGTCATCATAGTGGACACATTACTGCGATCGCCAATCCGCTTGCCCAGCGTGGCGATTATGGGCATTTACCTCCTAATGCGTCTTATACGCATAGTTAATAGGAGAGGCCTACGTCCAGCAGTGGACTGTGATAGGCTGATGACGTTTAATATAGGTGTTACAGGCAGCCTCCTCTGCAGAACCGGCTTGGAGAAGGAAGAGACAGCTGCCCACGTCATTCCCTAATGTCCAGGGGTGGCAGAATACCGGGCATATATATTACCTCAGATCCCCGAGGTATCTCCCAGAAGTCGTCGGCAACATCAAGGGTCTGCTAGGCTTTCTGGTAGAGTTGGGTTGGCAAGAGTAGTGCCGACAAAACCCATCACGCAAAATAGGCGCAAATTTTTGACGTCGGGTTGCGGA
This sequence comes from Thaumatotibia leucotreta, assembly GCA_025490895.1. Taxonomy (NCBI): domain Eukaryota; kingdom Metazoa; phylum Arthropoda; class Insecta; order Lepidoptera; family Tortricidae; genus Thaumatotibia; species Thaumatotibia leucotreta. Next base: position 117,471 of record JALPQI010000264.1, read on the forward strand.
AAATTTTGCCCGCGTAAACCTATAACCTATATATACTCACCACAACGCGATTCCTGCTAGTGTTTCTGACATCCTCAGCGACTTGTACGCTGAGTAGCACACTGAGCCCTAATTCCCTTCTCCCACGCCCCGCTACCAGCTCCCAGCTGAAGTTCGCAGACACTTCGGTGGGTGGTCGTGGTGGCAGGTTCAACTGTTCTAAAATCTTCTCGATGGGTTTGATGCCCTCTGCTTCTAGTTTTTCTGAGAATGCAAATACATTATGATGAGGTTGTTTTATGTAGGAGTTGTATGAAAAGTGCGATGTGGAAATTGTGGGGTTGTGGATGCACGCGATGTCGTATAATAAAATAAGTATCTTCTTTTATGTAATGTAAGATCAAAAACATTTTTATTTGAGACAGAAAGTATGCGCTTTTAGCAAACCTGTAATAACGGAGGTCTCTATAGATACTAATCGAAAATCTAAATAGGCTATAAAGGGTATCATGCTATCTATGTTACATGTGTTAGCACCAGGTAAAAGGGAAAAGGATGTCCAGTCGCCAGATACTTTTGAACGAGCACCTACGAGTATACATTACGTTATCAGTGTGAGCTATACGTATTCTGTGGTGTGAGCCAGTTTCAGTGCCTCTTAAATGCGATTCAGTTTGTTGGGCCTAGCTATCAATGGCCTATTTCATCATAATTACAAATGTGACAATTGTCAAATATCACTGTTACTGACGTCACAGTCCTCCGTAGGCTACGGCTACCGCTTACTATCGGGCGGTCCATGTGCTTGTTTGCCACCAACATAAAATTATTACTAACAGCGTTATTATAGCGTTAATAAACTACTTTTTATTTTCCGAAACTCGTGACAATTGTCCTAAGGCTTAGGTAGTACAATTTTCATTAAATTACATTGACACTAGGTTCGGCTTATGTCGGAATTTCGCTACAATTGTCGTGTTTACTGTGGCAATTGTAATTTTGCTTCGCAAAAAGTAGTTATTAACTGATGATTTATTAAAGTTCCTGGACCACATTTTATGTTGGTGGCAAACAAACGCACAGCCGTTCCGATGGTAAGCGGTAACTGTAGCCTATATACGCCCTAGATTGGAGAAACAGTTTTACAATTGTAGCACTTGTCAACGTGGTGAAATTGGGGCCTTTTTTTTTGTCAGTTATTCTATGGAACTGACACATTGCGATTAAGATTAAGTTCTAAACTGTATCGCATCAGTATATCGTGTTAGCCTCCCTCACTTAAAAAATAAATTAGGCATTGAAAGGCAAATTCCCCAGAGACATGTCTACATTGTCTACTACGAACAAATAAAACATGGAAGCCGCACGCCATATTAAATTGCCTTTCAAAAACGGTCCTGAATTTTAGTTGACAAGTGTCATCCCCTCTTCAATGCATCACGGCAAAGAATTTCAAAATCAACCTATAAAAACTGAAACCGCCATTTAAAAATAAATGATTGGCTATATTCTATAAACATTTGTCAAAGATGTTGCGCCGAAATATGCGCGGTGTTAAGAAAAGCGCTATTATTATGTCCAGCCCCTCTTGGCACAATTGAACAATCGTTTTTGGGGGTATTTTCGAGCTGACGTTAGACGTCCATGTTATATATGGTCGCAGATTGTCTACTAACACTCACCAACATTAATGCAAGTCCTGTACAGACTCTTGGCCTTCAGCACGCTCTTCGGGAGGCTGGGGTCGTCTTCCATCTCCAACAGTTCGCGCAGGTCTACCACCAGCAGCTCTCGTAATCTGGAGACGAGGTTTGTATGAGATCCAGGATGGTACAGGGAGGACCCAAGAAATTCAATAGATAATTGATCGAAATTAACAATCTCCCTGAATTAACAATAAGGATAACCCCACAATGTCGTTACAGATGTGCCTACCATAGAAAAAAACAACTGCGAAAGACTCTGGTTGTCACGGGATTCGAACCCGCTTCCTTTGGATTACCGGTCCAACGTGCTTCCAATTACACCAGAAGACTTTCCGTGAATCACAGCCAATTTAGTCAATGGTATTGTGAAACTAATGACTAGCGACATCTGTACTTAATGTTTCGAAGGTACTACAACCTCTAGCCACTCTTAGACGTGTGCCTACCACAATCGTCCGCAAACTCGACAACTCTCCGTTGCATTGAATTTGCTATAGGGGGCGCTGTAATCAATTCATGATTAGAAAGCATCAATTTGTTTTATAATTAAACAAATTGATAGTTGTGTTAATTTTTTACAATGCGGATAATCCCACAATGTCGTAACAGATGTGCCTACCATAGAAAAAAACAACTGCGTAAGACTCTGGTTGTCAATAAAGTTGATTTGAAGAAAGGCCCGACATACGTAACTGTACATTTTGAAACTTTAAGTAACTCCTAATATTTTCTTCGATTACCAACCTAGCTAAATAATTTTATGTGAAACTTTAAACCTATACTGAAACTTCGGTTTTAGTACCAGAAGTAAGGATCTGGTGTCAATCCTGGGTGCTTAGACAAGTTGCCAATCGCTAACGCTTAATCGTCAATCGTAAACGAAAGGCAGCTAACGGTCTTTGTCGCACTAATACGAAAGAGTGACAGAGAGGGGAAACTACGATACGCTAAGCGTAAGCGATTGGCAACTTGGCTAAGCCTCCTGATGAGTGTTTAATAATGAAATTGATCGGAAAAGTTTATAATATTTTTTTGTAGTGTTTGTTACTCAATTTTGCTATGATTTATTTTTCAGAAATATCCTTAACCCCTCCTGTGTCGCGAATATTTTTTTTTCAATAGATTCCTCGTCACTGATCAGTGCTTAGACATACGAAGGGTTAATAAACAGGAACATTAAGATCGCTTAATATTTTTAATTGTTGAAGAAGTCTAAAATAAATGTATCACTGGTCAACCAAAGACAATCCCCCGTAAAAAAGCTCGCTATGAATCGAACTAAAACTTACAAGTCAAAACTCACAGCTCATTATTAACCTTTAATTTAATTCGTCAACGTTTAAAATACTAGACATGGTCTTAGACCCGCTTTTTGTATTTTTTTTTTCAAACCAGAATTATGAAGATTAGGTATTTAGTGCCTAGGAGACACACTATCATCATCACATCTATCGAATTAAAGGTTAAATTTTCATAATTTTAATAAGCATAGTAACCTTGCAAGCTGGTCCCACGACGTGGCCCACTCCGGCACCGGGTTCTTCTTGATCCAGCCTCCGCAGGCGAACTCGTAGAAGTCAGTACACGGGTCCACATCCTTGTTCAGGGCTGCGATCACGCGAGATGCTGCGGACAGAGATATCACATCACACCATCGGCTTATTTCAGTCTACTGCTGGACATAGCGGAGCTTTTTTTAAAAAAACTCCGAAAACCCGGGTTCAGATTTTTTGAAGTCTCAGGTTTCTTATCTCCTAGTATCCACGCATTAGGAGGTAATGCCCATAATCGCCACGCTGGGCAAGATTGGCGATCGCAGTAGTGTGTCCACTATGATTACGCTGGTTCCCATCTTCATTATATGGTCAGTGACACTTCAATCCCTATGTCCCTTAGGTGGGTTGGTGACAAATACATTATTATTGCCATCTCCATGCAGCCACTGTTAATTGCTACGAGGTATTTAAGATAACTTTGATTTACTTACACCTTACAAACTTCGTAAAAAAAAAATATTTGTAAAAAAATTACAGCATTCATTATGTTGCCAACTTAGCATGAGCGACGCATGAAAACTTCAGATCATTTTTATTATAAATAAATAAATCCGTAGGTATAAAACTATTTAGGAGATGAGAAAATATAGTATGCCCATTGCCCAACCTACTTGCCCTCGTATCTCCTGTTTTAATTTGTAATTTGTCCTTGTAGATATATTACAATTATAAACCCCGTAGGTATAGCGCTATTACTATAAATTAAATAAATTCTTCGCAGCCAAATTGTAGGTACTAACTACATTAAATTTCTTTATAGGAACATACTTAACAACATTTTCTTTAATCATCTGTTGAGGAAAGTAGGTACTGAACCTGATCTTAGTAAAGTATAGGTATATATGCTGCAATCAGCGGTAATAACCGACCGTCTAATACTCTAATCTAATGGGTCCGTTTAGGCTTGCCTATTGGGTAGGTATAGTTGCAACTTTCTAGATTTCTGTTAGAAAAGTTCATAAGTTTTAAAAGAAATTGCGTTTCTAAATTAATATGCTAATACTTAACTATAAAGGTAGGTATCTGCCTATAATTATAGTTATACAAGGTGTAATTCGACGAGGGACCTTTACGGAAATGGGAGATAGTTAAGGCTATTCTGAGCAACTTTTACTATGGGACCAACCCCGAAATCGTAAAAAAAAATGACTTTCATACATTGTGTGTATACATGCCGTACCTTTTTGTATGGATAAGTTTTTTTTTATACGATTTCGGGGTTGGTCCCATAGTAAAAGTTGCTCAGAATAGCTCAACTATCTCCCATTTCCGTAAAGGTCCCTCGTCGAATTCCACCTTGTATACATTAGACAAATGCCTTCACAATTTTGAATCATCTTTTATTTATTCAAACCACGTGGAATAATATCTATAACACATGAATATTATTACAATAATATGCGTCTCTCTTAGGTACCTCACTGCGCAGTAATTTATTTAATGATTTGCGATTGATATAATTGTATCATTTTCTCAAAACAGCGCAGTTTCTTTCTGCGCGTGGAATGCATAATTATTAATTAAAAACAAGTTTAAATTACTTCTTCGAATACCATAGCTTAATGTATGGAACTATGTCGATGATGACACAATGATATGCATTTATATCATCATTTGCCTTTAAAAGGAATCATTTATACATAATGAAAGGAAATCGAAGTGTCGGTATGGGAAATATGCATATGTAGGTAGTATTAACTTACATGAGGAGTAATTACTTATAGAACTGTCACCATTATATAAGCGAGGAATGTTAAACTATTCGCGATTTGTTTTCTTATGATAATTTTATGTTTATGAGTGATGCGCTGAAGACACGTGCACTGGTAGGTGGATTGCAAAAAAATGTACATAATTAACCCTTTAAAGGGCACCGGTCTCAAAAACGACCACCCTATAGTGCTATAGTCTTTACATATGTATTTTTTACTTGTACAGATTTTTGGCCTTTAATAAAAACAAAATTCAACGTCATAATTTTGGTGATACGAAGTAAAATTTTGTGTACAGTCGAGTGCATTAATATATAGACACATTTGTAAGGGATCAGTATGGAGAAGTGTATATATATTAATGCCCTTGACTGTGCTTATGTACTTAACGGGTTTTGGCAGTGAAATAAAGGTCACAAATTTAATTTTTTTATGAGCGGTAAACAATACGCGCGGGCATGCCACCTCTTTCTACTGCCTAAGGCTGACAATGTGACGCCTTTTTCTACTGTCTAAGCTTGTTGCAGAAAATGGACAAAGTGGACAGAGTACACGCTATAATTAAAGTATGACTTACTTACGTAGCATAATTGACGCGATTGTGATTTTTGTTTTGATAAGTGCCTTAACTACGAGTATGTATACAGTTTTAGGAATCGATCATTTGACGCCTGTGAGAATGAGAATCAATCTTCATTAACCACGACGCATGGAGGCTTCTCTTCAAAAACTCTTGCAGGCACCTTAGAACTTGTAACAAACAACCACGGACTTCGCTCTTTTGTTCAGCTATTCTTGTCTATTTAAAGCACGTTTCATCGTCCTCGTATAAAATACTAGTTTTTGCCCGCGGCTTCGCACGCGTAGATTTTGGACTTATATGAAAAAAAAAATGTTTTCAACCGACTTTAAAAAAGAAGGAGGTTACCATTTCGATTGTATGTAGTTATATATTATGCATGTTACACGGTTTCCTGCAAATAATGAATCCTATTTTGTTTTTTTTTTCTCAGGAGATTCAAAAGTGGCCGAAATAAGTTTAATGTTTGTGATATTTTTTTTGGGGGTCGCCTTGACTTGTCGACAATCATTTAATCGAATGTTGTTTCAAAGACAACGGTTCAAGTATTTTCATTTCATCGACAAGTCATTCTGTCGAAGAATAGTTTTCAGTAAATTTAAATCAGGGAATTTTGAATGGTGCTTGAGGTTTTCCTTTACGGGTTCTTATTTTAGTTTTGATTTAAATTTAGTAATATTTATTCCGCAGTTCTAAACTAACCCTGAACCTACTTTAATAGCTGTTTGCTTATATGTGGGGTCACAGTTGTAACCTAACTTAAACATATTTTAATAGCCGTTCGTTTCTATGTGGGGTCGCACTGGTCGCAGTTCTAACCAAACCTAAACCTACGTTGATAGCCGTTTGCTTATGTGTGGGGTCGCAGTTCTAACCTAAACTAAACCTACTTTGATAGCCGTTTGCTTTTGTGTGGGGTCACAGTTTTAACCTAACCTACTTTGATAGCCGTTTTCTTTTGTGTGGGGTCGCAGTTCTAACCTAAACTAAACCTGATTTGATAGCCGTTTCCTTATGTGTGGGGTCGCAGTTCTATCCTAACCTAAACCTACTTTAATAGCCGTTAGTTTCTGTGTGGGGTTGGAGTTCAAACCTAACCAAAACCTACTTTCAAAGCCGTTCGTTGCTGTATGGGGTTACTATTCAAACCTAACCTGAACCTCCTTTGATAGTCGTTCGTTTCTGTGTGGAGTCGCATTTCTAATCTAACCCAAAACCTACTTTGATAGCCGTTAGTTTCTGTGTGGGGTCGCAGTTCTAACCTTTCCTAAACCTAAGTAGAATCTTACCTTATTACATTCTGTTTGAAGTCTGTTTCATTGAACAGCATATTAATATGACATAATTAAATACTTGATTGCAAATAAACTACACGAAATAGGAAGCTGAATTTACTGTGAGGCGGCCCGTGTACCCGCGCTGCTTATACATATACTGTGCGCGAGCTATCAAACAAACATTTGAAATTCGTTCGCTTTGAATCATTATGTCGCCATGCAAAATTGTAGATATTTTTAAGGAACAAACAAATAAATATGGTTTTGTCTAGAATTAAAAAATAAAACCTCACAATGACCTTTTATGTAGCAAACTGCATTACTTACCAAAATTTAATATTAAAAGTATCTACGTATTCATCGTACCTATGTTACTCGTATATAACATGGTATGTAGATAAGTACCTACATCTTCATTGGCAAGAACACTTCTATGAAGTTTTGAATTAAATAGCCCAACGAATCTGGTTCGTTCTTACAAACTTTAACCTTCCATTTAACCCCCATAGGGAATGAATTTTCAAAAAACCTGAAACACGTGTTTACTTATTTATTGTTAAGAACATTCATGTGAAGTTTCGAATAAAATAGTCCAACTAATCTTATTTCCTCATACAAACTTTAACCCTCCATTTAACCCCCATAGGGAATGAATTTCCAAAAAACCTGAAATACGTGTTTATTTATTTATTGTTAAAAACATTCATGTGAAGTTTCGAATAAAATAGCCCAACCAATCTTATTTCCCCATACAAACTTTAACCCTCCATTTAACCCCTTTAAGGGATGAATTTTCAAAAAACCTGAAACATGTGTTTACTTATTTATTATCAAAAACATTCTTGTGAAGTTTCGAATAAAATAGCCCAACTAATCTTATTTCCCCATACAAACTTTAACCCTCCATTTAACCCCCACAGGGAATGAATTTTCAAAAAACCTGAAATACGTGTTTACTTATTTATTATTAAAAACATTCCTGTGAAGTATCGAATAAAATAGCCCAACTAATCTTTTTTCCCCATACAAACTTTAACCCCCCATTTAACCCCTTTAAGGGATGAATTTTCAAAAGACCTGAAACATGTGTTTACTTATTTATTATTAAAAACATTCTTGTGAAGTTTCGAATAAAATAGCCCAACTAATCTTATTTCCCCATACAAACTTTAACCCTCCATTTAACCCCCATAGGGAATGAATTTTCAAAAAACTTGAAATACGTGTTTAATTATTTATTATTAAAAACATTCCTGTGAAGTTTCAAATAAAATAGCCCATCTAATCTTATTTCCCCATACAAACTTTAACCCCTTTACGGGATGAATTTTCAAAAATCCGTTCTTAGTGCGCCTCTAGACATTATAAAGAATGTACATGCCAAGTTTGAACTCTCTAGGACCAGCGGTTTGGGCTGTGCGTTGATTTAAGTCAGTCAGTCAGTCAGTCAGTCAGTCAGTCAGGACATTGCCGTTTATATATATAGATCAGGGCGTAAGATCTACGATATTTGAATGAAAGTGTAATTCAATACCAATACTAAGTTTGAATTGATGGTGGGCAGCAACGTTCTCATAATGGACACACGATCGCCACCTCCAAGGAACAAATATTTGTGATAAAAAAATACACAAATAATGCCCTCGCCGGGATTGAAACCCGGAACCAGTAGGCAGGGTCACTACCAACTAGACGGACTTAGAGAATAACCCAAAATAAATATCAAAAGCACAGAGCTATTCTGTGATCCTGTGATCAAAAGACTTACCAGTCCCAACGCACTCCTCGCTGACGCAGGGCCTGGGTCCCCAGTGCTCGGTGAGGACCAGCACCGCGGTGTAGACCGCCAGGGCGATCAGGGAGACCCCCAGGGCTCCGATCAGGACTGAAGAACACCGTACCGTGCGTTCTCTGCAACAATGTATATTTTATTAGTTATTTAGATGAAGCTGCAATTGGGCCATTTTTAATTCCCCCTCCCCCCTTACTTTTTTGTAACATAGGTTTTTTATATGATCTACCCAGAATCGTGAGCTCTTTCGATGCTAATGGGAAAAACTTCCGAAAACTTGATGAAATACGTTGTTTTTTGTCAGGCTCCATAGCCTAGTTTAAGTATTTTTGTGTTAAATGTTTTTTCTTCTTTCTTCTTCTTCTAGTTGGTAGTGACTCTGCCTACGATTCTACGTTCCGGGTTCGAATCCCGGTAACGGCATTCATTTAATATCATAAATAATTGGCCATGGCTAAATATTTAAATATAATTATATTTATGTAACTATCTATCTATTATAATGTAGGTACCCACATCACAAGCCTTAATATTGAGCTTATTGTGGGACTAGATCGATTTATATAGATATTAATTAATTTACGATTGTGTTTAACGATATGTGTCAAAGGCGACAAATTCTTTTTTTTTCAGCAAAGAATGACGCATTTTACCTGTTAACTCATTGACCGCACACTTTCGCATATTATCCTACAATAACGCTATCTTCACTCGCAAATCTCCGACAATGTCATCGTGCTCCGAAAAGCCACGACTCTATAGAAAATCCAACCGCAGGCCGCGCCTGCGCAGGTACAGTCGACTACAACGACTTGTGCCCACTTTTTCACCATATTATAATGCAGTGAGGTGAAAATTTGATACATTTGTAATTGACTGTACAGCCAACGTCAAAAGTATTTTCTAATATGAACGCAAAAATATCTGACATACCTCAGCTCAATTAGTTTACAGGAACATGTGTTACTATGATTACCTACCTATTCTTCACGAGATCAGATTCGTGGTACCAAATAATCATATTACTATCTTAGTTATACCAAATTCCAGCTTAATTGGTCCGCGGCAACCGGTGTTTCTATGGATACCTTCCAACTCCTCATCAGACCAGCTATATTTTAATATAGATTTTAATGATTTTAATATAGATTTGACACCAAAGTTACGAAGGAATACCAAATTAAGATCCATAGTTAGAACGACATAAGAGCATGTCACATATTTTTGCGGCTTTGTAGTATAAGATACTATTGACGGTGACTGTACCTACGAGCTAACGGCCGAAAGTGATTGCGATCTGTATCATAAGCAGTGTCCCTAAGCACAGAGTAGAATACAGAGAGATCATTACGAGTATACATTGTTTAATTACCTATAATTATTATTTAAGAAACTAAAAGAGTATATTAATTTTGATTCGAAAATTGTTCGACATGTTCGATTTCGACCTATTAAGAGGATGAGGATCCGGAGCACCCTTACGTCACGCGTTTGATGTCACACATTGGGCTTAGGCCAAGGATGCTTTGGTTTAAAATAAATTCAGATTTTGAACCTGGATTAGTAAGTATAAGTTCCTACCTGCTTAACCTGCTAAATGAACCTACAATTCATATATCAAATAATTTAAAGTCAGCTTTAAAATAAAAGGCTTTTTCTATAAGCTGTAATAGGATGGTATTTATCATATTGTTTATGTCAAGGAGGGACATGTCTGTCTCTGCCAATACGGAAGCGGCTTAACCCTTCGTCTGTGTCTGATAAGGATCCGTACAATAGATATTGAACTCAAATCAATTCATAATTTGAATTAAAAATCCATTGTACTGATCTTTAGCAACCACAGACGAAGGGTTAAATCTTATTAGACTTTATAATTTTCAAAATGCAGATTTAATTCGAAGCCTTTATCTAAAAGTCAATCATAGAGACAGCGTAGAAAATTCCTTGACATAGCCACTCAATACTTAAACAATTCAAACGGACTCGCTCTGATAATGTCCGCTGCGGAGTTCTGGCGAGCCGCGCACGTGAGTAACGGTGCGCGTACGCATGCCTGGCACGTCCGCGGCTCAAGGGAGAGTGACGAATGACACCTGTCTTGTATTGTGTCAGTGTTGCCGGAATTTTTACGTTTTTCGGGATGTTATAAGTTTTGTGCGGCGTTAGTCAGAAAAGTTCCCAGAAGACCCATAATATGATCTTGCTCTTTTCACAAGCCTCAAATTATAACAAGTATCTACTTATATTAAGTGGTTAATCTACTTAATATAAGTAGGTACTTGTAGCTATTGGACATTAAAATCTATTGATTTCGGTACGAGTGGTATAGACGAATACACCCCCGAACGGAACCGATTCAACCGATTGCTGTTCAGAAAATTATTAAAATGTATTCCACAGTTAGTAGTAATACCACAGTTAGGTAATTAATTATCTATATTAATATAGAGGCGTTTTTAAATTACATTTTGCCTAACATGTATAACATGTACCTAACTTAAAAAACACTTCTATATTAATTCCCAGTTTTATTAATCTTGGGGCTGGTTTAGTAGCTACGGTAGCCGTACCATGACTTTACGTGACGTTAGGTTTTATTCGACACGTAAATAAGCCCATCACGCTCGATCCAAAATGTCAGTGCGAGCGCGATTAAGCATCAAGTAGAAGTTAGGTTCTACTTGATGCTATAGTATCCTTTACTTTACAACTCATGGTACCTCTACAGTATCTGAAGGGTCCACCGAAAGAACATGTCTAGTCAATTCAAATTACAGAAGGAAAAACCACCTTACTTTTAACAGAATAAGGTGTGAATTTGCCCTGATTTTTTTAAGCATTGGACATGTTTTTTCCGTGGACGGAAAACACATAGTATCGTAGTATCGAACTTACCTACTGGTATCACTGCGGGCACTACGCGGAGGAAGTGAAATCATACTAATCTATAGGCGAGTGTTATTCTGCAGCATATCGCTAAGGAAACGCTAGCGGTCAATGTCCTGGAGAAACCTAGGCTTTATCTTTACGGTTTGTAAGCTTAGTAACCACGGGGTTATGTAAGACTTAGGGCCTAGATAGAAGGATCTAAGATGATTCGACCTAAGTTGTGCAGCGTAGTAGGTAGGTATGGATAAGAAGCTGATGTGTTATGTTATGAGTCAAAATGTCAGTCAGTCAATGTAATTGAGTCAAAATTATTTTCGTTGTCTTGTTTCATACTACTCTGTCACGCTTTTAGTTGCTGTTTCGACTCAGTACTATAGTCAGTATATAAAAAAAATCCGGTGCAATTGTATTTCTTTTTCACGCTAAATTTTAATCTCTTTAGTTGCTGAGTAAAAAGAAAGCCTAAAATAACTAACATAACGACACGGTGACACGGTCTTTGCACGTTTGAGAAATTATATTTTTGGTTTTGACAATACCGTCAACTGCTACAACTTTGCACGGAAATTCATGTTTTTTTCAAGTAACTCTTAAAGTATGTGTTATCTGTACTCTTTCTTACATTGCTAAGCTAATCTAGTTCAAAATACATTAGTATCAGGGTTCAAAGTATGCCAAATACTAATAGTTTAGCTTCTAGAAACATTTAAAGTTACAGTCAAAGTTGTAGCCAAAAGCTGCAACTTTGCCTAGTGGATTATCTGTGGTAATATATGGAGAATTTAAAAATGGAAACCCTTTTTAATTTTATAGCAGTCATATCTAAGCCAAGGTGCCAGTAGAATACACTAAATACTACGCAAGTATTTTTTTTACGACATAGGCATAGTTGTGACGTGTTCTACAGCATTTACATACATTGTCCCAAGCGTAGCTAGGGTTGTGCCAAACAAAATAGACACCAATAATTTTACTACTTAAAAAAATTGCATTTCTTTTATTAATTTGCTAAATTTCAGTATTGTAAGGGTTGAAATAACAAATAGTTAATTGTAGCTAAAGACTTAATTAATAAAACTATGTATTTTTTCATATTTTTTTTTATAAAATAAATATAGTGTCAACCCTAGACCAGGCAATTTTGGGACATGTACATTCTAAGAAACCTTTCCCAACATTGCCCGTCGTCATTCTGGCCTTAAAAGAGTTTATTTACATGAAAAACTTCATAAAACATCGCAAAGAGCATATTTACTTACCATATGAGTACTCCACAAGTGGCTATAACAGATATTTTCGCACTTATAATAAAACTTTTGAACACATCGAAAAAACACTTGGTTGCTTTCTAAGCGTTAACACCGGGTGTACTGCCATTTGGCAAATTATGTTTCCCAAATATGACTTCCCAAATAACTTATCGCAATAGTCTCATTTCCCAAACAAATCTTTAGCAAAGTTACATTTCTCATTTTATTCATTTGGTCAAATTATTATTTTGCAAAGTTTCACTTCGTCAAGATTTTATTAAGCAAATGCTTATTAAGCAAATGTTTTATTTTGTCATAAGTTAAAATCCAAAAAAAAAATTGCCAAATTTGATAATTCGCAAGCTCTACTTATAGCAAAAGCCTGGCAAATGATAATATTATTTTAAAGTTCGTAGGTCTATACAGGAATTTCGTACTTTTTTGCACAACCCTTGGCGTGAACTTGCCTGGAACAAAAATCGTGTTTCATGAATAATTGGTATCATAATGAATTAAGTGAGAAAATAAAATACATGATAATGATCCCTATTCATATTTTTTATTGGTAGGTACTAAGAAGGCACACATAGCCACGGATAAAAATACTATATTTTCATTTTCATAAAAAAACTATCCCAGAGCCACCGTTAGGTACGACGACGAGCGAAGCGAGGAGGAGTGTTAGGTGAAACCGCTACCATACAGCGCACGAGCCGAGCGAGCGAAGCGAGCGTGCCGCGGCAGCGGCCGGCGAGTGCCAGAACCGACTGTTTTGTTATTCCCTCGGCATTGCGTTCCCTCATCAGTTTCATCTAAATTACTGTTTAGAACCTGACTTTTAATTGTTTATCAACATAATATAAAACCCCATGTGAGCTTTTATTAAAAAAAACATAAACATAGTTCAATCTTTCAGCGAAATGACTTTATGCGAACAATTGGTTGCGATGTAATAGTTATTGTATGTATATGCGGTATAAATCGTATGCCATACAATATTTTGGGATTGGTATGTTACGCCAAACGATGCATTTGCCAAAAAATATTTTGGGAAAATAAAAATGACCAAGTAATTCTTTGCTAAACAATCGCTTGCCAACAAAAAGGCTTGCTAACTGTAAAATTGCGATAAGTAGTTTTGACAATTGAATTTTTGCCAAATGAAAATTTGGGAAAAATAGTTTGCGATGTGATACTTTGGGAAAAATTATTTGCCAAACATTAGTAAACCGTTAACACCGACTGAGTTTAAAAGTAGGTGTGCTGCCAGGAAAAAATATGTTGAAATGGGTTGCCAGATAAATTTTACAAATTTTACTATTTATAGAAGAAAAGAACTAGTTTTTTGCTCTGTGCGCGAGGCCCAAGGGCCTCGCGGGCCTCTCTTTTTGTCGACTGGAGGAGTGGGGTATTGGAGATATTTTTTTTATTTTCTTTAATTTTTTTATTATTGTTTTTGTATTATTTTTTACTGTTATCGCAGTTGTTGGGCTTTTGAGCTGGACTCCTGCAGCTCGGCCTTCGGCCTCGCGAGCTGTCAGGCCTCTGAGGGACGCTTCGGGCCTTCGGCCCTACGCGGAGCTCGGCCTTCGGCCTTCGCAGATTGTCGAAACGAATCGTCGGGCCTGCGGCCCTCCGATTCGTTTTCATGTTACACTTTTTCATTGGGTAGCATGGGGGTTCTGGACTCATGCAGCTCGGCCTTCGGCCTCGCGAGCTGGCGCGCCTGTGTTGGACGCTTCGGGCCTTCGGCCCTACGCGGAGCTCGGCCTTCGGCCTTCGCAGCTTGTCGAAACGAATCGTCGGGCCTGCGGCCCTCCGATTCGTTTTCATGTTACACTTTTTCATTACGTAGCATGGGAGCGCTGGACTCAAGCAGCTCGGCCTTCGGCCTCGCGAGCTAGCTCGCCTGTGTTGGACGCTTCGGGCCTTCGGCCCTACGCGGAGCTCGGCCTTCGGCCTTCGCAGCTTGTCGAAACGAATCGTCGGGCCTGCGGCCCTCCGATTCGTTTTCATGTTACACTTTTTCATTGAGTAGCATGGATGCGTTGGACTCTGGCAGCTCGGCCTTCGGCCTCGCGAGCTGGCGCGCCTATGTTGGACGCTTCGGGCCTTCGGCCCTACGCGGAGCTCGGCCTTCGGCCTTCGCAGCTACGAAGCTTCGCCTTCGGGCCTTCGGCCCTCAGGCTCAGTCATATAGTTACTCAGATATTATTATACGTAGAAAAACTTTGTATTCTCGCAGCTCGGCCTCCGGCCTCGCAGGCTACCGCGCCTCTATGGGACGCTCCGGGCCTTCGGCCCTACGCGGAGCTCGGCCTGCGGCCTTCGCTGAGATTCGAAGCGAACCGTCGGGCCTGCGGCCCTCCGGTTCGCTTATTAAGACAGTTAGGAAGGGCAATTTCACCGCGTGGGCTCGCCCGTCGGGCCTTCGGCCCTCGGGCTCGCGCGGAGAGCACCTCGATCGTGACGCTCCGGGCCTTCGGCCCTACGCGGAGCTCGGCCTTCGGCCTTCGCGGGCTTGACGCCTCGCCATCGGGCCTTCGGCCCTCAGGCTCGGCTTATTAAGATACTGGGGTTGTTGAACGCTTGGTAGCTCGATTTGCTCGGAGCTCGGCCTTCGGCCTCGCTTTAAATTACTTGGAGGTGACGCGCTTGGGCCCTAGGGGTGAAGCTCCGGGCCTTCGGCCCTCCGCGAGGTCGGCCTTCGGCCTCCCACCCTGAAGCTCGCCCTTCGGGCTCGCTTAACATAGATTTATATTGGTTCTGGTAATGTTCCGGCCCTCCTGCAGCGAGGCCTACGGCCTCGCCCAAAATTACTGGGGTTCGGGACCCCCATGGGCCCCGGGAGTGAAGCTCCGGGCCTTCGGCCCTCCGCGGGGTCGGCCTTCGGCCTCCCGGCCTGAAGCTCGCCCTTCGGGCTCGCTTAACTTACTTGGGATTTTGACTTTTTGTTCGGGGTCGCCGCCATCTTGAATTTTTTTCAACATTTTTTTTCAGATTATTATTCCTGGGCCCAAATAATGCCCGCATGCCAAATTTCAGCGCGATCGGACCATTATTTCGAAAAATCCATACAAAATTTTTTTTGTGCAAAAAATCTGAAAAAAATTTTTTCGGAATCTGGAGAGCACAATAGTCACGCTCAGCGATTTCCAGCTCGATCGGATGAAAAAAAATTTTTCGAAAAAAAAAAAAAATTTTTTTTTCAAAAATTTTTTGCCCACCTGACAGCTCTCGGGGTCCTCTATGACATTTGGTCGAGCACCCCCCACCTATCTCCCCCCGTTTAAGAGTTCCCATACAAACTTTGACGGGCCCTACGGCGGCCATCTTGGATCCGAGAATCACAAAAATACTTTTTCTTTAATCTAGGACCCTCGGAGATTCTACCACAAAAAAATCCGGCTCGAAGGACCATTTTGAAAATTTGGTGCAAAATTTTTTTTTTTTTTTTGAAAAAATTTTTGCGGCTTGAAAAACTGTCAGCAGTTCCCTATGACATTTGGTCGAGCACCCCCCACCTAGGTCTCACCGTTTAGCCGGGCCGTCGAACATTTTTTGACCAGGGAGCAAATCCTGAAATGTCAGATTTTTCCCTAGGTCACAAGAGCGCCCTCTATGCAACCGTATATAACACTAACCCCCACCAATACTCCTTCTGGGAGAACAATCATGTCATTCAGAAATCAGTCGGGATGCAGCTATATATATTATTAACTAGTTTTTTGCTCTGTGCGCGAGGCCCAAGGGCCTCGCGGGCCTCTCTTTTTGTCGACTGGAGGGTGGGGTATTGGAGATATTTTTTTTATTTTCTTAAATTTTTTTATTATTGTTTTTGTATTAATTTTTACTTTTGTCGCAGTAATAGGGCTTGTGAGCTGGACTCCTGCAGCTCGGCCTTCGGCCTCGCGAGCTGTCACGCCTCGGAGGGACGCTTCGGGCCTTCGGCCCTACGCGGAGCTCGGCCTTCGGCCTTCGCGGATTGTCGAAATGAATCGTCGGGCCTGCGGCCCTCCGATTCGTTTTCATGTTACACTTTTTCATTGAGTAGCATGGGGGTTTTGGACTCATGCAGCTCGGCCTTCGGCCTCGCGAGCTGGCGCGCCTGTGTTAGACGCTTCGGGCCTTCGGCCCTACGCGGAGCTCGGCCTTCGGCCTTCGCAATTAGTCGAAACGAATCGTCGGGCCTGCGGCCCTCCGATTCGTTTTCCTGTTACACTTTGTCATTGCGTAGCGTGGAAGCACTGGACTCTGGCAGCTCGGCCTTCGGCCTCGCGAGCTGGCGCGCCAGTGTTGGACGCTTCGGGCCTTCGGCCCTACGCGGAGCTCGGCCTTCGGCCTTCGCAGCTGCGAATCTTCGCCTTCGGGCCTTCGGCCCTCAGGCTCAGCTTATACAGTTACTCGAATTTTATTATACGTAGAAAAGCTTTATTTTCTCGCAGCTCGGCCTCCGGCCTCGCAGGCTACCGCGCCTCTATGGGACGCTCCGGGCCTTCGGCCCTACGCGGAGCTCGGCCTGCGGCCTTCGCTGAGGTTCGAAGCGAACCGTCGGGCCTGCGGCCCTCCGGTTCGCTTATTAAGACAGTTAGGAAGGGCAGTTTCACCGCGTGGGCTCGCCCGTCGGGCCTTCGGCCCTCGGGCTCGCGCGGAGAGCACCTCTATCGTGACGCTCCGGGCTTTCGGCCCTACGCGGAGCTCGGCCTTCGGCCTTCGCGGGCTTGACGCCTCGCCATCGGGCCTTCGGCCCTCAGGCTCGGCTTATTAAGATACTGGGGTTGTTGAACGCTTGGTAGCTCGATTTGCTCGGAGCTCGGCCTTCGGCCTCGCTTTAAATTACTTGGAGGTGACGCGCTTGGGCCCTCGGGGTGAAGCTCCGGGCCTTCGGCCCTCCGCGAGGTCGGCCTTCGGCCTCCCACCCTGAAGCTCGCCCTTCGGGCTCGCTTAACATAGATTTATATTGGTTCTGGTAATGTTCCGGCCCTCCTGCAGCGAGGCCTTCGGCCTCGCCCAAAATTACTGGGGTTCGGGACCCCCTTGGGCCCCGGGAGTAAAGCTCCGGGCCTTCGGCCCTCCGCGGGGTCGGCCTTCGGCCTCCCGGCCTGAAGCTCGCCCTTCGGGCTCGCTTAACTTACTTGGGATTTTGACTTTTTGTTCGGGGTCGCCGCCATCTTGGATTTTTTTCCAAATTTTTTTCCAGATTATCACTCCTGGGCCCAAATAATGCCCGCATGCCAAATTTCAGCGCGATCGGACCATTATTTCGAAAAATCCATACAAAATTTTTTTTGTGCAAAAAATCTGAAAAAATTTTTTTCGGAATCTGGAGAGCCCAAAAGTCACGCACAGCGATTTCCAGCTTGATCGGACAAAAAAAAATTTTTCGAAAAAAAAAAAAAATTTTTTTTGCAAAAATTTTTTGCCCACCTGACAGCTCTCGGGGTTCTCTATGACATTTGGTCGAGCACCCCCCACCTATCTCCCCCCGTTTAAGAGTTCCCATACAAACTTTGACGGGCCCTACGGCGGCCATCTTGGATCCGAGAATCACAAAAACACTTTTTCTTTAATCTAGGTCCCTCAGAGATTCTACCACAAAAAAATCCGGCTCGAAGGACCATTTTGAAATTTGAGTGCAAAATTTTTTTTTTTTTTTTGGAAAAATTTTTGCGGCTTTAGAAACTGTCAGCAGTTCCCTATGACATTTGGTCGAGCACCCCCTACCTACGTCTCACCGTTTAGCCAGGCCGTCGAACATTTTTTGACCAGGAAGCAAATCCTGAAATGTCAGATTTTTCCCTATGTCACCGGCGCGCCCTCTATACGACGGTATATAACACTAACCCCCACCAATACTCCTTCTGGGAGAACAATCATGTCATTCAGAAATGAGTGGTAATGCAGCTATATATATTATTAACTAGTTTTTTGCTCTGTGCGCGAGGCCCAAGGGCCTCGCGGGCCTCTCTTTTTGTCGACTGGAGGGTGGGGTATTGGAGATATTTTTTTTATTTTCTTAAATTTTTTTATTATTGTTTTTGTATTAATTTTTACTTTTGTCGCAGTAATAGGGCTTGTGAGCTGGACTCCTGCAGCTCGGCCTTCGGCCTCGCGAGCTGTCACGCCTCGGAGGGACGCTTCGGGCCTTCGGCCCTACGCGGAGCTCGGCCTTCGGCCTTCGCGGATTGTCGAAATGAATCGTCGGGCCTGCGGCCCTCCGATTCGTTTTCATGTTACACTTTTTCATTGAGTAGCATGGGGGTTTTGGACTCATGCAGCTCGGCCTTCGGCCTCGCGAGCTGGCGCGCCTGTGTTAGACGCTTCGGGCCTTCGGCCCTACGCGGAGCTCGGCCTTCGGCCTTCGCAATTAGTCGAAACGAATCGTCGGGCCTGCGGCCCTCCGATTCGTTTTCCTGTTACACTTTGTCATTGCGTAGCGTGGAAGCACTGGACTCTGGCAGCTCGGCCTTCGGCCTCGCGAGCTGGCGCGCCAGTGTTGGACGCTTCGGGCCTTCGGCCCTACGCGGAGCTCGGCCTTCGGCCTTCGCAGCTGCGAATCTTCGCCTTCGGGCCTTCGGCCCTCAGGCTCAGCTTATACAGTTACTCGAATTTTATTATACGTAGAAAAGCTTTATTTTCTCGCAGCTCGGCCTCCGGCCTCGCAGGCTACCGCGCCTCTATGGGACGCTCCGGGCCTTCGGCCCTACGCGGAGCTCGGCCTGCGGCCTTCGCTGAGGTTCGAAGCGAACCGTCGGGCCTGCGGCCCTCCGGTTCGCTTATTAAGACAGTTAGGAAGGGCAGTTTCACCGCGTGGGCTCGCCCGTCGGGCCTTCGGCCCTCGGGCTCGCGCGGAGAGCACCTCTATCGTGACGCTCCGGGCTTTCGGCCCTACGCGGAGCTCGGCCTTCGGCCTTCGCGGGCTTGACGCCTCGCCATCGGGCCTTCGGCCCTCAGGCTCGGCTTATTAAGATACTGGGGTTGTTGAACGCTTGGTAGCTCGATTTGCTCGGAGCTCGGCCTTCGGCCTCGCTTTAAATTACTTGGAGGTGACGCGCTTGGGCCCTCGGGGTGAAGCTCCGGGCCTTCGGCCCTCCGCGAGGTCGGCCTTCGGCCTCCCACCCTGAAGCTCGCCCTTCGGGCTCGCTTAACATAGATTTATATTGGTTCTGGTAATGTTCCGGCCCTCCTGCAGCGAGGCCTTCGGCCTCGCCCAAAATTACTGGGGTTCGGGACCCCCTTGGGCCCCGGGAGTAAAGCTCCGGGCCTTCGGCCCTCCGCGGGGTCGGCCTTCGGCCTCCCGGCCTGAAGCTCGCCCTTCGGGCTCGCTTAACTTACTTGGGATTTTGACTTTTTGTTCGGGGTCGCCGCCATCTTGGATTTTTTTCCAAATTTTTTTCCAGATTATCACTCCTGGGCCCAAATAATGCCCGCATGCCAAATTTCAGCGCGATCGGACCATTATTTCGAAAAATCCATACAAAATTTTTTTTGTGCAAAAAATCTGAAAAAATTTTTTTCGGAATCTGGAGAGCCCAAAAGTCACGCACAGCGATTTCCAGCTTGATCGGACAAAAAAAAATTTTTCGAAAAAAAAAAAAAATTTTTTTTGCAAAAATTTTTTGCCCACCTGACAGCTCTCGGGGTTCTCTATGACATTTGGTCGAGCACCCCCCACCTATCTCCCCCCGTTTAAGAGTTCCCATACAAACTTTGACGGGCCCTACGGCGGCCATCTTGGATCCGAGAATCACAAAAACACTTTTTCTTTAATCTAGGTCCCTCAGAGATTCTACCACAAAAAAATCCGGCTCGAAGGACCATTTTGAAATTTGAGTGCAAAATTTTTTTTTTTTTTTTGGAAAAATTTTTGCGGCTTTAGAAACTGTCAGCAGTTCCCTATGACATTTGGTCGAGCACCCCCTACCTACGTCTCACCGTTTAGCCAGGCCGTCGAACATTTTTTGACCAGGAAGCAAATCCTGAAATGTCAGATTTTTCCCTATGTCACCGGCGCGCCCTCTATACGACGGTATATAACACTAACCCCCACCAATACTCCTTCTGGGAGAACAATCATGTCATTCAGAAATGAGTGGTAATGCAGCTATATATATTATTAATAGTTTTTTGCTCTGTGCGCGAGGCCCAAGGGCCTCGCGGGCCTCTCTTTTTGTCGACTGGACGAGTGGAGGACTCGAGATTTATTTTTTATTTTCTTTAATTTTTTTATTATTGTTTTTGTATTATTTTTTAATTATGTTGCAGTTTTGGGCTTTTGAGCTGGACTCCTGCAGCTCGGCCTTCGGCCTCGCGAGCTGTCAGGCCTCTGAGGGACGCTTCGGGCCTTCGGCCCTACGCGGAGCTCGGCCTTCGGCCTTCGCAGATTGTCGAAACGAATCGTCGGGCCTGCGGCCCTCCGATTCGTTTTCATGTTACACTTTTTCATTGAGTAGCATGGATGCGTTGGACTCCTGCAGCTCGGCCTTCGGCCTCGCGAGCTGGCGCGCCTGTGTTGGACGCTTCGGGTCTTCGGCCCTACGCGGAGCTCGGCCTTCGGCCTTCGCAGGTTGTCGAAACGAATCGTCGGGCCTGCGGCCCTCCGATTCGTTTTCATGTTACACTTTTTCATTGAGTAGCATGGGGGTTCTGGACTCTAGTTTTTTGCTCTGTGCGCGAGGCCCAAGGGCCTCGCGGGCCTCTCTTTTTGTCGACTGGAGGAGTGGGGTATTGGAGGAGTGGGGTATTGGAGATATTTTTTTTATTTTCTTTAATTTTTTTATTATTGTTTTTGTATTAATTTTTACTTTTGTCGCAGTAATAGGGCTTGTGAGCTGGACTCCTGCAGCTCGGCCTTCGGCCTCGCGAGCTGTCACGCCTCTGAGGGACGCTTCGGGCCTTCGGCCCTACGCGGAGCTCGGCCTTCGGCCTTCGCGGATTGTCGAAACGAATCGTCGGGCCTGCGGCCCTCCGATTCGTTTTCATATTACACTTTTTCATTGAGTAGCATGGATGCGTTGGACTCCTGCAGCTCGGCCTTCGGCCTCGCGAGCTGTCGCACCTCTGAGGGACGCTTCGGGCCTTCGGCCCTACGCGGAGCTCGGCCTTCGGCCTTCGCGGATTATCGAAACGAATCGTCGGGCCTGCGGCCCTCCGATTCGTTTTCATGTTACACTTTTTCATTGAGTAGCATGGGGGTTCTGGACTCAAGCAGCTCGGCCTTCGGCCTCGCGAGCTGGCTCGCCTGTGTTGGACGCTTCGGGCCTTCGGCCCTACGCGGAGCTCGGCCTTCGGCCTTCGCGGGTACGAAGCTTCGCCTTCGGGCCTTCGGCCCTCAGGCTCAGCTTAAATAGTTACACAGACTTTATTATAAGTAGAAAAGCTTTGTTTTCTCGCAGCTCGGCCTCCGGCCTCGCAGGCTACCGCGCCTCTATGGGACGCTCCGGGCCTTCGGCCCTACGCGGAGCTCGGCCTGCGGCCTTCGCTGGGGTTCGAAGCGAACCGTCGGGCCTGCGGCCCTCCGGTTCGCTTATTAAGACAGTTAGGAAGGGCAGTTTCACCGCGTGGGCTCGCCCGTCGGGCCTTCGGCCCTCGGGCTCGCGCGGAGAGCACCTCTATCGTGACGCTCCGGGCCTTCGGCCCTACGCGGAGCTCGGCCTTCGGCCTTCGCGGGCTTGACGCCTCGCCATCGGGCCTTCGGCCCTCAGGCTCGGCTTATTAAGATACTGGGGTTGTTGAACGCTTGGTAGCTCGATTTGCTCGGAGCTCGGCCTTCGGCCTCGCTTTAAATTACTTGGAGGTGACGCGCTTGGGCCCTCGGCGTGAAGCTCCGGGCCTTCGGCCCTTCGCGAGGTCGGCCTTCGGCCTCCCACCCTGAAGCTCGCCCTTCGGGCTCGCTTAACATAGATTTATATTGGTTCTGGTAATGTTCCGGCCCTCCTGCAGCGAGGCCTTCGGCCTCGCCCAAAATTACTGGGGTTCGGGACCCCCTTGGGCCCCGGGAGTGAAGCTCCGGGCCTTCGGCCCTCCGCGGGGTCGGCCTTCGGCCTCCCGGCCTGAAGCTCGCCCTTCGGGCTCGCTTAACTTACTTGGGATTTTGACTTTTTGTTCGGGGTCGCCGCCATCTTGAATTTTTTTCCAAATTTTTTTTCAGATTATTACTCCTGGGCCCAAATAATGCCCGCATGCCAAATTTGAGCGCGATCGGACCATTATTTCGAAAAATCCATACAAAATTTTTTTTGTGCAAAAAATCTGAAAAAATTTTTTTCGGAATCTGGAGAGCCCAAAAGTCACGCACAGCGATTTCCAGCTCGATCGGATGAAAAAAAAATTTTCGAAAAAAAAAAAAAATTTTTTTTGCAAAAATTTTTTGCCCATCGAATGGCTCTCGGGGTCCTCTATGACATTTGGTCGAGCACCCCCCACCTATCTCCCCCCGTTTAAGAGTTCCCATACAAACTTTGACGGGCCCTACGGCGGCCATCTTGGATCCGAGAATCACAAAAACACTTTTTCTTTAATCTAGGTCCCTGAGAGATTCTACCACAAAAAAATCCGGCTCGAAGGACCATTTTGAAAATTTGGTGCAAAATTTTTTTTTTTTTTTCGCAAAAATTTTTGCGGCTTCAAAAACTGTCGGCAGTTCCCTATGACATTTGGTCGAGCACCCCCCACCTAGGTCTCACCGTTTAGCCAGGCCGTCGAACATTTTTTGACCAGGGAGCAAATCCTGAAATGTCAGATTTTTCCCTAGGTCACCGGCGCGCCCTCTATACGGCGGTATATAACACTAACCCCTACCGTAACTCCTTCCGGGAGAACAATCATGTCATTCAGAAATCAGTGGTAATGCAGCTATATATATTATTAATAACTAGTTTTTTGCTCTGTGCGCGAGGCCCAAGGGCCTCGCGGGCCTCTCTTTTTGTCGACTGGAGGGGTGGGGTATTGGAGATATTTTTTTTATTTTCTTTAATTTTTTTATTATTGATTTTGTATTATTTTCTAATTTTATCGCAGTTTTTGGACTTTTGAGCTGGACTCCTGCAGCTCGGCCTTCGGCCTCGCGAGCTGTCAGGCCTCTGAGGGACGCTTCGGGCCTTCGGCCCTACGCGGAGCTCGGCCTTCGGCCTTCGCAGATTGTCGAAACGAATCGTCGGGCCTGCGGCCCTCCGATTCGTTTTCATGTTACACTTTTTCATTGAGTAGCATGGATGCCTTGGACTCCTGCAGCTCAGCCTTCGGCCTCGCGAGCTGTCACGCCTCTGAGGGACGCTTCGGGCCTTCGGCCCTACGCGGAGCTCGGCCTTCGGCCTTCGCAGATTGTCGAAACGAATCGTCGGGCCTGCGGCCCTCCGATTCGTTTTCATGTTACACTTTTTCATTGAGTAGCATGGATGCCTTGGACTCCTGCAGCTCGGCCTTCGGCCTCGCGAGCTGTCACGCCTCTGAGGGACGCTTCGGGCCTTCGGCCCTACGCGGAGCTCGGCCTTCGGCCTTCGCCGATTGTCGAAACGAATCGTCGGGCCTGCGGCCCTCCGATTCGTTTTCATGTTACACTTTATCATTGAGTAGCATGGGAGTTCTGGACTCAAGCAGCTCGGCCTTCGGCCTCGCGAGCTAGCTCGCCTGTATTGGACGCTTCGGGCCTTCGGCCCTACGCGGAGCTCGGTCTTCGGCCTTCGCTGCTACGAGGCTTCGCCTTCAGGCCTTCGGCCCTCAGGCTCAGCTTACGTAGTTACTCAGATTTTTTTATACGTAGAAAAGCTTTGTTTTCTCGCAGCTCGGCCTCCGGCCTCGCAGGCTACCGCGCCTCTATGGGACGCTCCGGGCCTTCGGCCCTACGCGGAGCTCGGCCTGCGGCCTTCGCTGGGGTTCGAAACGAATCGTCGGGCCTGCGGCCCTCCGATTCGTTTTCATGTTACACTTTTTCATTGAGTAGCATGGATGCCTTGGACTCCTGCAGCTCGGCCTTCGGCCTCGCGAGCTGTCACGCCTCTGAGGGACGCTTCGGGCCTTCGGCCCTACGCGGAGCTCGGCCTTCGGCCTTCGCAGATTGTCGAAACGAATCGTCGGGCCTGCGGCCCTCCGATTCGTTTTCATGTTACACTTTTTCATTGAGTAGCATGGATGCCTTGGACTCCTGCAGCTCGGCCTTCGGCCTCGCGAGCTGTCACGCCTCTGAGGGACGCTTCGGGCCTTCGGCCCTACGCGGAGCTCGGCCTTCGGCCTTCGCCGATTGTCGAAACGAATCGTCGGGCCTGCGGCCCTCCGATTCGTTTTCATGTTACACTTTATCATTGAGTAGCATGGGAGTTCTGGACTCAAGCAGCTCGGCCTTCGGCCTCGCGAGCTAGCTCGCCTGTATTGAACGCTTCGGGCCTTCGGCCCTACGCGGAGCTCGGCCTTCGGCCTTCGCTGCTACGAGGCTTCGCCTTCGGGCCTTCGGCCCTCAGGCTCAGCTTACATAGTTACTCAGATTTTTTTATACGTAGAAAAGCTTTGTTTTCTCGCAGCTCGGCCTCCGGCCTCGCAGGCTACCGCGCCTCTATGGGACGCTCCGGGCCTTCGGCCCTACGCGGAGCTCGGCCTGCGGCCTTCGCTGGGGTTCGAAGCGAACCGTCGGGCCTGCGGCCCTCCGGTTCGCTTATTAAGACAGTTAGGAAGGGCAGTTTCACCGCGTGGGCTCGCCCGTCGGGCCTTCGGCCCTCGGGCTCGCGCGGAGAGCACCTCGATCGTGACGCTCCGGGCCTTCGGCCCTACGCGGAGCTCGGCCTTCGGCCTTCGCGAGCTTGCCGCCTCGCCATCGGGCCTTCGGCCCTCAGGCTCGGCTTATTAAGATACTGGGGTTGTTGAACGCTTGGTAGCTCGATTTGCTCGGAGCTCGGCCTTCGGCCTCGCTTTATATTACTTGGAGGTGACGCGCTTGGGCCCTCGGGGTGAAGCTCCGGGCCTTCGGCCCTCCGCGAGGTCGGCCTTCGGCCTCCCACCCTGAAGCTCGCCCTTCGGGCTCGCTTAACATAGATTTATATTGGTTCTGGTAATGTTCCGGCCCTCCTGCAGCGAGGCCTTCGGCCTCGCCCAAAATAACTGGGATTCGGGACCCCCTTGGGCCCCGGGAGTGAAGCTCCGGGCCTTCGGCCCTCCGCGGGGTCGGCCTTCGGCCTCCCGGCCTGAAGCTCGCCCTTCGGGCTCGCTTAACTTACTTGGGATTTTGACTTTTTGTTCGGGGTCGCCGCCATCTTGGATTTTTTTCCAATTTTTTTTTCAGATTATCACTCTTGGGCCCAAATAATGCCCGCATGCCAAATTTCAGCGCGATCGGACCATTATTTCGAAAAATCCATACAAAATTTTTTTTGTGCAAAAAATCTGAAAAAAATTTTTTCGGAATCTGGAGAGCCCAAAAGTCACGCACAGCGATTTCCAATTCGATCGGATGAAAAAAATTTTTTCGAAAAAAAAAAAAAATTTTTTTTGCAAAAATTTTTTGCCCTCCTGACAGCTCTTGGGGTCCTCTATGACATTTGGTCGAGCACCCCCCACCTATCTCCCCCCGTTTAAGAGTTCCCATACAAACTTTGACGGGCTCTACGGCGGCCATCTTGGATCCAAGAATCACAAAAACACTTTTTCTTTAATCTAGGACCCTCAGAGATTCTACCACAAAAAAATCCGGCTCGAAGGACCATTTTGAAATTTAGGTGCAAAATTTTTTTTTTTTTTTGGAAAAATTTTTGCGGCTTTAAAAACTGTCAGCAGTTCCCTATGACATTTGGTCGAGCACTCCCCACCTAGGTCTCACCGCTTAGCCAGGCCGTTGAACATATTTTGACCAGGAGGCGGTAGACCCAAATCGATATTTTTCTGGACCTACAATTTTGCTCCTCTATACAAATCACAAAAATTTTTTAGCATTTTCTTTACCGTTTAGAAATAAAACCTATATATGGGAAATCAGTCGGGATGCAGCTATAATAATATTAACTAGTTTTTTGCTCTGTGCGCGAGGCCCAAGGGCCTCGCGGGCCTCTCTTTTTGTCGACTGGAGGGGTGGGGTATTGGAGATATTTTTTTTATTTTCTTTAATTTTTTTATTATTGATTTTGTATTATTTTCTACTTTTATCGCAGTTTTTGGGCTTTTGAGCTGGACTCCTGCAGCTCGGCCTTCGGCCTCGCGAGCTGTCAGGCCTCTGAGGGACGCTTCGGGCCTTCGGCCCTACGCGGAGCTCGGCCTTCGGCCTTCGCAGATTGTCGAAACGAATCGTCGGGCCTGCGGCCCTCCGATTCGTTTTCATGTTACACTTTTTCATTGAGTAGCATGGATTCCTTGGACTCCTGCAGCTCGGCCTTCGGCCTCGCGAGCTGTCACGCCTCTGAGGGACGCTTCGGGCCTTCGGCCCTACGCGGAGCTCGGCCTTCGGCCTTCGCCGATTGTCGAAACGAATCGTCGGGCCTGCGGCCCTCCGATTCGTTTTCATTTTACACTTTATCATTGAGTAGCATGGGAGTTCTGGACTCAAGCAGCTCGGCCTTCGGCCTCACGAGCTGGCTCGCCTGTATTGGACGCTTCGGGCCTTCGGCCCTACGCGGAGCTCGGCCTTCGGCCTTCGCTGCTACGAAGCTTCGCCTTCGGGCCTTCGGCCCTCAGGCTCAGCTTACATAGTTACTTAGATTTTTTTATACGTAGAAAAGGTTTGTTTTCTCGCAGCTCGGCCTCCGGCCTCGCAGGCTACCGCGCCTCTATGGGACGCTCCGGGCCTTCGGCCCTACGCGGAGCTCGGCCTGCGGCCTTCGCTGGGGTTCGAAGCGAACCGTCGGGCCTGCGGCCCTCCGGTTCGCTTATTAAGACAGTTAGGAAGGGCAGTTTCACCGCGTGGGCTCGCCCGTCGGGCCTTCGGCCCTCGGGCTCGCGCGGAGAGCGCCTCGATCGTGACGCTCCGGGCCTTCGGCCCTACGCGGAGCTTGGCCTTCGGCCTTCGCGGGCTTGACGCCTCGCCATCGGGCCTTCGGCCCTCAGGCTCGGCTTATTAAGATACTGGGGTTGTTGAACGCTTGGTAGCTCGATTTGCTCGGAGCTCGGCCTTCGGCCTCGCTTTAAATTACTTGGGGGTGACGCGCTTGGGCACTCGGGTCGAAGCTCCGGGCCTTCGGCCCTCCGCAAGGTCGGCCTTCGGCCTCCCACCCTGAAGCTCGCCCTTCGGGCTCGCTTAACATAGATTTATATTGGTCCTGGTAATGTTCCGGCCCTCCTGCAGCGAGGCCTTCGGCCTCGCCCAAAATTACTGGAGTTCGGGACCCCCTTGGGCCCCGGGAGTGAAGCTCCGGGCCTTCGGCCCTCCGCGGGGTCGGCCTTCGGCCTCCCGGCCTGAAACTCGCCCTTCGGGCTCGCTTAACTTACTTAGGATTTAGACTTTTTGTTCGGGGTGTCCGCCATCTTGGATTTTTTTCCAAATTTTTTTTCAGATTATCACTCCTGGGCCCAAATAATGCCCGCATGCCAAATTTCAGCGCGATCGGACCATTATTTCGAAAAATCCATACAAAATTTTTTTTGTGCAAAAAATCTGAAAAAAATTTTTTCGGAATCTGGAGAGCCCAAAAGTCACGCACAGCGATTTCCAGCTCGATCGGATGAAAAAAATTTTTTCGAAAAAAAAAAAAAATTTTTTTTGCAAAAATTTTTTGCCCACCTGACAGCTCTCGGGGTCCTCTATGACATTTGGTGGAGCACCCCCCACCTATCTCCCCCCGTTTAAGAGTTCCCATACAAACTTTGACGGCCCCTACGGCGGCCATCTTGGATCCGAGAATCACAAAAACACTTTTTCTTTAATCTAGGACCCTCAGTGGTCCTCCCACCAAAAAATCAGGCTCGAAGGACCATTTTGAAATTTGGGTGCAAAAATTTTTTTTTTTTTTTGCAAAAATTTTTGCGGCTTTAAAAACTGTCAGCAGTTCCCTATGACATTTGGTCGAGCACTTTCCACCTAGGTCTCACCGTTTGGCCGGGCCGTCGAACATTTTTTGACCAGGAAGCAAATCCTCAAATGTCAGATTTTTCCTGAGGTCACCAGAGCGCCCTCTATATGTTGGTATATGAAACTACATCCCACCATACCTCCTTCCCGGAGATTAACTATACACATGAAATCAGTCGGGATGCAGCTATATATAATATTAACTAGTTTTTTGCTCTGTGCGCGAGGCCCAAGGGCCTCGCGGGCCTCTCTTTTTGTCGACTGGAGGATAAGAGGCCTGGAGATTTATTTTTATTTTCTTTTATTTATTTATTATTGTTTTTGTATTATTTTTTAATTATGTTGCAGTTTTGGGCTTTTGAGCTGGACTCCTGCAGCTCGGCCTTCGGCCTCGCGAGCTGTCAGGCCTCTGAGGGACGCTTCGGGCCTTCGGCCCTACGCGGAGCTCGGCCTTCGGCCTTCGCAGATTGTCGAAACGAATCGTCGGGCCTGCGGCCCTCCGATTCGTTTTCATGTTACACTTTTTCATTGAGTAGCATGGATGCGTTGGACTCCTGCAGCTCGGCCTTCGGCCTCGCGAGCTGGCGCGCCTGTGTTGGACGCTTCGGGCCTTCGGCCCTACGCGGAGCTCGGCCTTCGGCCTTCGCAGATTGTCGAAACGAATCGTCGGGCCTGCGGCCCTCCGATTCGTTTTCATGTTACACTCTTTCATTGAGTAGCATGGATGCGTTGGACTCCTGCAGCTCGGCCTTCGGCCTCGCCAGCTGGCGCGCCTGTGTTGGACGCTTCGGGCCTTCGGCCCTACGCGGAGCTCGGCCTTCGGCCTTCGCTGCTACGAAGCTTCGCCTTCGGGCCTTCGGCCCTCAGGCTCAGCTTACATAGTTACTCAGATTTTGTTATACGTAGAAAAGCTTTGTTTTCTCGCAGCTCGGCCTCCGGCCTCGCAGGCTACCGCGCCTCTATGGGACGCTCCGGGCCTTCGGCCCTACGCGGAGCTCGGCCTACGGCCTTCGCTGGGGTTCGAAGCGAACCGTCGGGCCTGCGGCCCTCCGCTTCGCTTATTAAGACAGTTAGGAAGGGCAGTTTCACCGCGTGGGCTCGCCCGTCGGGCCTTCGGCCCTCGGGCTCGCGCGGAGAGCACCTCGATCGTGACGCTCCGGGCCTTCGGCCCTACGCGGAGCTCGGCCTTCGGCCTTCGCGGGCTTGACGCCTCGCCATCGGGCCTTCGGCCCTCAGGCTCGGCTTATTAAGATACTGGGGTTGTTGAACGCTTGGTAGCTCGATTTGCTCGGAGCTCGGCCTTCGGCCTCGCTTTCAATTACTTGGAGTTGACGCGCTTGGGCCCTCGGGGTGAAGCTCCGGGCCTTCGGCCCTCCGCGAGGTCGGCCTTCGGCCTCCCACCCTGAAGCTCGCCCTTCGGGCTCGCTTAACATAGATTTATATTGGTTCTGGTAATGTTCCGGCCCTCCTGCAGCGAGGCCTTCGGCCTCGCCCAAAATTACTGGGGTTTGGGACCCCCTCGGGCCCCGGGAGTGAAGCTCCGGGCCTTCGGCCCTCCGCGGGGTCGGCCTTCGGCCTCCCGGCCTGAAGCTCGCCCTTCGGGCTCGCTTAACTTACTTGGGATTTTGACTTTTTGTTCGGGGTCGCCGCCATCTTGGATTTTTTTCAAAAATTTTTTTCAGATTATTATTCCTGGGCCCAAATAATGCCCGCATGCCAAATTTCAGCGCGATCGGACCATTATTTCGAAAAATCCATACAAAATTTTTTTTGTGCAAAAAATCTGAAAAAATTTTTTTCGGAATCTGGAGAGCCCAAAAGTCACGCACAGCGATTTCCAGCTCGATCGGATAAAAAAAAATTTTTCGAAAAAAAAAAAAAATTTTTTTTGCAAAAATTTTTTGCCCATCGAATGGCTCTCGGGGTCCTCTATGACATTTGGTCGAGCACCCCCCACCTATCTCCCCCCGTTTAAGAGTTCCCATACAAACTTTGACGGGCCCTACGGCGGCCATCTTGGATCCGAGAATCACAAAAACACTTTGTCTTTAATCTAGGTCCCTCAGAGATTCTACCACAAAAAAATCCGGCTCGAAGGACCATTTTGAAATTTGAGTGCAAATTTTTTTTTTTTTTTTTGGAAAAATTTTTGCGGCTTTAAAAACTGTCAGCAGTTCCCTATGACATTTGGTCGAGCACTTCCAACCTAGGTCTCACCGTTTGGCCGGGCCGTCGAACATTTTTTGACCAGGAAGCAAATCCTCAAATGTCAGATTTTTCCTGAGGTCACCAGAGCGCCCTCTACATGTTGGTATATGAAACTACATCCCACCATACCTCCTTCCCGGAGATTAACTATACACATGAAATCAGTCGGGATGCAGCTATATATAATATTAACTAGTTTTTTGCTCTGTGCGCGAGGCCCAAGGGCCTCGCGGGCCTCTCTTTTTGTCGACTGGAGGGGTGCAGGACTCGAGATTTATTTTTTATTTTCTTTTATTTTTTTATTATTGTTTTTGTATTAATTTTTACTTTTGTCGCAGTAATAGGGCTTGTGAGCTGGACTCCTGCAGCTCGGCCTTCGGCCTCGCGAGCTGTCACGCCTCGGAGGGACGCTTCGGGCCTTCGGCCCTACGCGGAGCTCGGCCTTCGGCCTTCGCGGATTGTCGAAACGAATCGTCGGGCCTGCGGCCCTCCGATTCGTTTTCATGTTACACTTTTTCATTGAGTAGCATGGGGGTTCTGGACTCAAGCAGCTCGGCCTTCGGCCTCGCGAGCTGGCGCGCCTGTGTTGGACGCTTCGGGCCTTCGGCCCTACGCGGAGCTCGGCCTTCGGCCTTCGCAAATTGTCGAAACGAATCGTCGGGCCTGCGGCCCTCCGATTCGTTTACATGTTACACTTTTTCATTGAGTAGCATGGATGCGTTGGACTCTGGCAGCTCGGCCTTCGGCCTCGCGAGCTGGCGCGCCTATGTTGGACGCTTCGGGCCTTCGGCCCTACGCGGAGCTCGGCCTTCGGCCTTCGCAGCTACGAAGCTTCGCCTTCGGGCCTTCGGCCCTCAGGCTCAGCTTATATAGTTACTCAGATTTTATTATACGTAGAAAAGCTTTATTTTCTCGCAGCTCGGCCTCCGGCCTCGCAGGCTACCGCGCCTCTATGGGACGCTCCGGGCCTTCGGCCCTACGCGGAGCTCGGCCTACGGCCTTCGCTGGGGTTCGAAGCGAACCGTCGGGCCTGCGGCCCTCCGGTTCGCTTATTAAGACAGTTAGGAAGGGCAGTTTCACCGCGTGGGCTCGCCCGTCGGGCCTTCGGCCCTCGGGCTTGCGCGGAGAGCACCTCGATCGTGACGCTCCGGGCCTTCGGCCCTACGCGGAGCTCGGCCTTCGGCCTTCGCGGGCTTGACGCCTCGCCATCGGGCCTTCGGCCCTCAGGCTCGGCTTATTAAGATACTGGGGTTGTTGAACGCTTGGTAACTCGATTTGCTCGGAGCTCGGCCTTCGGCCTCGCTTTAAATTACTTGGAGGTGACGCGCTTGGGCCCTCGGGGTGAAGCTCCGGGCCTTCGGCCCTCCGCGAGGTCGGCCTTCGGCCTCCCACCCTGAAGCTCGCCCTTCGGGCTCGCTTAACATAGATTTATATTGGTTCTGGTAATGTTCCGGCCCTCCTGCAGCGAGGCCTTCGGCCTCGCCCAAAATTACTGGGGTTCGGGACCCCCATGGGCGCCGGGAGTGAAGCTCCGGGCCTTCGGCCCTCCGCGGGGTCGGCCTTCGGCCTCCCGGCCTGAAGCTCGCCCTTCGGGCTCGCTTAACTTACTTGGGATTTTGACTTTTTGTTCGGGGTCGCCGCCATCTTGGTTTTTTTTCCAAATTTTTTTTCAGATTATCACTCCTGGGCCCAAATAATGCCCGCGTGCCAATTTGAGCGCGATCGGACCATTATTTCGAAAAATCCATACAAATTTTTTTTTGTGCAAAAAATCTAAAAAAATTTTTTTTGGAATCTGGAGAGCCCAAAAGTCACGCACAGCGTTTTCCAGCTCGATCGGATAAAAAAAAATTTTTCGAAAAAAAAAAAAATTTTTTTTTCACAAAAATTTTTGCGGCTTCAAAAACTGTCAGCAGTTCCATATGACATTTGGTCGAGCACCCCCCACCTAGGTCTCACCGTTTAGCCAGGCCGTTGAACATTTTTTGACCAAGAAGCAAATCCTCAAATGTCAGATTTTTCCTGAAGTCACCAGAGCGCCCTCTATATGATGGTATATGTAACTACATCCCACCATACCTCCTTCCCGGAGATTAACTATACACATGAAATCAGTCGGGATGCAGCTATATATAATATTAACTAGTTTTTTGCTCTGTGCGCGAGGCCCAAGGGCCTCGCGGGCCTCTCTTTTTGTCGACTGGAGGAGTGGGGTATTGGAGATATTTTTTTTATTTTCTTTAATTTTTTTATTATTGTTTTTGTATTAATTTTTACTTTTGTCGCAGTAATAGGGCTTGTGAGCTGGACTCCTGCAGCTCGGCCTTCGGCCTCGCGAGCTGTCACGCCTCGGAGGGACGCTTCGGGCCTTCGGCCCTACGTGGAGCTCGGCCTTCGACCTTCGCGGATTGTCGAAACGAATCGTCGGGCCTGCGGCCCTCCGATTCGTTTTCATGTTACAGTTTTTCATTGAGTAGCATGGGGGTTCTGGACTCATGCAGCTCGGCCTTCGGCCTCGCGAGCTGGCGCGCCTGTGTTGGACGCTTCGGGCCTTCGGCCCTACGCGGAGCTCGGCCTTCGGCCTTCGCAGGTTGTCGAAACGAATCGTCGGGCCTGCGGCCCTCCGATTCGTTTTCAAGTTACACTTTTTCATTGAGTAGCATGGATGCGTTGGACTCTGGCAGCTCGGCCTTTGGCCTCGCGAGCTGGCGCGCCTGTGTCGGACGCTCCGGGCCTTCGGCCCTACGCGGAGCTCGGCCTTCGGCCTTCGCGGCTACGAAGCTTCGCCTTCGGGCCTTCGGCCCTCAGGCTCAGCTTATATAGGTACTCATATTTTATTACACGTGGAAAAGCTTTGTTTTCTCGCAGCTCGGCCTCCGGCCTCGCAGGCTACCGCGCCTCTATGGGACGCTCCGGGCCTTCGGCCCTACGCGGAGCTCGGCCTGCGGCCTTCGCTGGGGTTCGAAGCGAACCGTCGGGCCTGCGGCCCTCCGGTTCGCTTATTAAGACAGTTAGGAAGGGCAGTTTCACCGCGTGGGCTCGCCCGTCGGGCCTTCGGCCCTCGGGCTCGCGCGGAGAGCACCTCGATCGTGACGCTCCGGGCCTTCGGCCCTACGCGGAGCTCGGCCTTCGGCCTTCGCGGGCTTGACGCCTCGCCATCGGGCCTTCGGCCCTCAGGCTCGGCTTATTAAGATACTGGGGTTGTTGAACGCTTGGTAGCTCGATTTGCTCGGAGCTCGGCCTTCGGCCTCGCTTTAAATTACTTGGAGGTGACGCGCTTGGGCCCTCGGGGTGAAGCTCCGGGCCTTCGGCCCTCCGCGAGGTCGGCCTTCGGCCTCCCACCCTGAAGCTCGCCCTTCGGGCTCGCTTAACAAAGATTTATATTGGTTCTGGTAATGTTCCGGCCCTCCTGCAGCGAGGCCTTCGGCCTCGCCCAAAATTACTGGGGTTCGGGACCCCCATAGGCCCCGGGATTGAAGCTCCGGGCCTTCGGCCCTCCGCGGGGTCGGCCTTCGGCCTCCCGGCCTGAAGCTCGCCCTTCGGGCTCGCTTAACTTACTTGGGATTTTGACTTTTTGTTCGGGGTCGCCGCCATCTTGGATTTTTTTCAAATTTTTTTTTCAGATTATTATTCCTGGGCCCAAATAATGCCCGCATGCCAAATTTCAGCGCGATCGGACCATTATTTCGAAAAATCCATACAAAATTTTTTTTGTGCAAAAAATCTGAAAAAATTTTTTTCAGAATCTGGAGAGCCAAAAAGTAACGCACAGCGATTTCCAGCTCGATCGGATGAAAAAAAATTTTTCGAAAAAAAAAAAAAATTTTTTTTGCAAAAATTTTTTGCCCACCTGACAGCTCTCGGGGTCTTCTATGACATTTGGTCGAGCACCCCCCACCTATCTCCCCCCGTTTAAGAGTTCCCATACAAACTTTGACGGCCCCTACGGCGGCCATCTTGGATCCGAGAATCACAAAAACGCCTTTTCTTTAATCTAGGACCCTCGGAGATTCTACCACAAAAAAATCCGGCTCGAAGGACCATTTTGAAAATTTGGTGCAAAAATTTTTTTTTTTTTTTGAAAAAATTTTTGCGGCTTTAAAAACTGTCAGCAGTTCCCTATGACATTTGGTCGAGCACCCCCCACCTAGGTCTCACCGTTTAGCCAGGCCGTCGAACATTTTTTGACCAGAGAGCAAATCCTCAAATTTCAGATTTTTCCCGGGGTCACCAGAGCGCCCTCTATACGACGGTATGCAACACTTAACCCCACCATACCTCCTTCTGGGAGAACAATCGTATCAATCAGAAATGAGTCGGGATGCAGCTATATATATTATTAACTAGTTTTTTGCTCTGTGCGCGAGGCCCAAGGGCCTCGCGGGCCTCTCTTTTTGTCGACTGGAGGGGTGGGGTATTGGAGATATTTTTTTTATTTTCTTTAATTTTTTTATTATTGATTTTGTATTATTTTCTACTTTTATCGCAGTTTTTGGGCTTTTGAGCTGGACTCCTGCAGCTCGGCCTTCGGCCTCGCGAGCTGTCAGGCCTCTGAGGGACGCTTCGGGCCTTCGGCCCTACGCGGAGCTCGGCCTTCGGCCTTCGCAGATTGTCGAAACGAATCGTCGGGCCTGCGGCCCTCCGATTCGTTTTCATGTTACACTTTTTCATTGAGTAGCATGGATTCCTTGGACTCCTGCAGCTCGGCCTTCGGCCTCGCGAGCTGTCACGCCTCTGAGGGACGCTTCGGGCCTTCGGCCCTACGCGGAGCTCGGCCTTCGGCCTTCGCCGATTGTCGAAACGAATCGTCGGGCCTGCGGCCCTCCGATTCGTTTTCATTTTACACTTTATCATTGAGTAGCATGGGAGTTCTGGACTCAAGCAGCTCGGCCTTCGGCCTCACGAGCTGGCTCGCCTGTATTGGACGCTTCGGGCCTTCGGCCCTACGCGGAGCTCGGCCTTCGGCCTTCGCTGCTACGAAGCTTCGCCTTCGGGCCTTCGGCCCTCAGGCTCAGCTTACATAGTTACTTAGATTTTTTTATACGTAGAAAAGGTTTGTTTTCTCGCAGCTCGGCCTCCGGCCTCGCAGGCTACCGCGCCTCTATGGGACGCTCCGGGCCTTCGGCCCTACGCGGAGCTCGGCCTGCGGCCTTCGCTGGGGTTCGAAGCGAACCGTCGGGCCTGCGGCCCTCCGGTTCGCTTATTAAGACAGTTAGGAAGGGCAGTTTCACCGCGTGGGCTCGCCCGTCGGGCCTTCGGCCCTCGGGCTCGCGCGGAGAGCGCCTCGATCGTGACGCTCCGGGCCTTCGGCCCTACGCGGAGCTTGGCCTTCGGCCTTCGCGGGCTTGACGCCTCGCCATCGGGCCTTCGGCCCTCAGGCTCGGCTTATTAAGATACTGGGGTTGTTGAACGCTTGGTAGCTCGATTTGCTCGGAGCTCGGCCTTCGGCCTCGCTTTAAATTACTTGGGGGTGACGCGCTTGGGCACTCGGGTCGAAGCTCCGGGCCTTCGGCCCTCCGCAAGGTCGGCCTTCGGCCTCCCACCCTGAAGCTCGCCCTTCGGGCTCGCTTAACATAGATTTATATTGGTCCTGGTAATGTTCCGGCCCTCCTGCAGCGAGGCCTTCGGCCTCGCCCAAAATTACTGGAGTTCGGGACCCCCTTGGGCCCCGGGAGTGAAGCTCCGGGCCTTCGGCCCTCCGCGGGGTCGGCCTTCGGCCTCCCGGCCTGAAACTCGCCCTTCGGGCTCGCTTAACTTACTTAGGATTTAGACTTTTTGTTCGGGGTGTCCGCCATCTTGGATTTTTTTCCAAATTTTTTTTCAGATTATCACTCCTGGGCCCAAATAATGCCCGCATGCCAAATTTCAGCGCGATCGGACCATTATTTCGAAAAATCCATACAAAATTTTTTTTGTGCAAAAAATCTGAAAAAAATTTTTTCGGAATCTGGAGAGCCCAAAAGTCACGCACAGCGATTTCCAGCTCGATCGGATGAAAAAAATTTTTTCGAAAAAAAAAAAAAATTTTTTTTGCAAAAATTTTTTGCCCACCTGACAGCTCTCGGGGTCCTCTATGACATTTGGTGGAGCACCCCCCACCTATCTCCCCCCGTTTAAGAGTTCCCATACAAACTTTGACGGCCCCTACGGCGGCCATCTTGGATCCGAGAATCACAAAAACACTTTTTCTTTAATCTAGGACCCTCAGTGGTCCTCCCACCAAAAAATCAGGCTCGAAGGACCATTTTGAAATTTGGGTGCAAAAATTTTTTTTTTTTTTTGCAAAAATTTTTGCGGCTTTAAAAACTGTCAGCAGTTCCCTATGACATTTGGTCGAGCACTTTCCACCTAGGTCTCACCGTTTGGCCGGGCCGTCGAACATTTTTTGACCAGGAAGCAAATCCTCAAATGTCAGATTTTTCCTGAGGTCACCAGAGCGCCCTCTATATGTTGGTATATGAAACTACATCCCACCATACCTCCTTCCCGGAGATTAACTATACACATGAAATCAGTCGGGATGCAGCTATATATAATATTAACTAGTTTTTTGCTCTGTGCGCGAGGCCCAAGGGCCTCGCGGGCCTCTCTTTTTGTCGACTGGAGGGGTGGAGGACTCGAGATTTATTTTTTATTTTTTTTAATTTTTTTATTATTGTTTTTGTATTAATTTTTACTTTTGTCGCAGTAATTGGGCTTGTGAGCTGGACTCCTGCAGCTCGGCCTTCGGCCTCGCGAGCTGTCACGCCTCTGAGGGACGCTTCGGGCCTTCGGCCCTACGCGGAGCTCGGCCTTCGGCCTTCGCAGATTGTCGAAACGAATCGTCGGGCCTGCGGCCCTCCGATTCGTTTTCATGTTACACTTTTTCATTGAGTAGCATGGATGCGTTGGACTCCTGCAGCTCGGCCTTCGGCCTCGCGAGCTGGCGCGCCTGTGTTGGACGCTTCGGGCCTTCGGCCCTACGCGGAGCTCGGCCTTCGGCCTTCGCAGATTGTCGGAACGAATCGTCGGGCCTGCGGCCCTCCGATTCGTTTTCATGTTACACTTTTTCATTGAGTAGCATGGATGCCTTGGACTCCTGCAGCTCGGCCTTCGGCCTCGCGAGCTGGCGCGCCTGTGTTGGACGCTTCGGGCCTTCGGCCCTACGCGGAGCTCGGCCTTCGGCCTTCGCAGGTTGTCGAAACGAATCGTCGGGCCTGCGGCCCTCCGATTCGTTTTCAAGTTACACTTTTTCATTGAGTAGCATGGATGCGTTGGACTCCTGCAGCTCGGCCTTCGGCCTCGCGAGCTGTCGCACCTCTGAGGGACGCTTCGGGCCTTCGGCCCTACGCGGAGCTCGGCCTTCGGCCTTCGCAGGTTATCGAAACGAATCGTCGGGCCTACGGCCCTCCGATTCGTTTACATGTTACACTTTTTCATTGAGTAGCATGGATGCGTTGGACTCTGGCAGCTCGGCCTTCGGCCTCGCGAGCTGGCTCGCCTGTGTTGGACGCTTCGGGCCTTCGGCCCTACGCGGAGCTCGGCCTTCGGCC
This sequence comes from Thaumatotibia leucotreta, assembly GCA_025490895.1. NCBI lineage: Eukaryota > Metazoa > Arthropoda > Insecta > Lepidoptera > Tortricidae > Thaumatotibia > Thaumatotibia leucotreta. The sequence continues at coordinate 155,937 of JALPQI010000264.1, forward strand.
TTCGCAGGTACGAAGCATCGCCTTCGGGCCTTCGGCCCTCGGGCTCAGCTTATATAGTTACTCAGATTTTATTATACGTAGAATAGCTTTATTTTCTCGCAGCTCGGCCTCCGGCCTCGCAGGCTGCCGCGCCTCTATGGGACGCTCCGGGCCTTCGGCCCTACGCGGAGCTCGGCCTGCGGCCTTTGCTGGGGTTCGAAGCGAACCATCGGGCCTGCGGCCCTCCGGTTCGCTTATTAAGACAGTTAGGAAGGGCAGTTTCACCGCGTGGGCTCGCCCGTCGGGCCTTCGGCCCTCGGCCTCGCGCGGAGAGCACCTCGATCGTGACGCTCCGGGCCTTCGGCCCTACGCGGAGCTCGGCCTTCGGCCTTCGCGGGCTTGACGCCTCGCCATCGGGCCTTCGGCCCTCAGGCTCGGCTTATTAAGATACTGGGGTTGTTGAACGCTTGGTAGCTCGATTTGCTCGGAGCTCGGCCTTCGGCCTCGCTTTAAATTACTTGGAGGTGACGCGCTTGGGCCCTCGGGGTGAAGCTCCGGGCCTTCGGCCCTCCGCGAGGTCGGCCTTCGGCCTCCCACCCTGAAGCTCGCCCTTCGGGCTCGCTTAACATAGATTTATATTGGTTCTGGTAATGTTCCGGCCCTCCTGCAGCGAGGCCTTCGGCCTCGCCCAAAATTACTGGGGTTGGGGACTCTCTTGGGCCCCGGGAGTGAAGCTCCGGGCCTTCGGCCCTCCGCGGGGTCGGCCTTCGGCCTCCCGGCCTGAAGCTCGCCCTTCGGGCTCGCTTAACTTACTTGGGATTTTGACTTTTTGTTCGGGGTCGCCGCCATCTTGAATTTTTTTCCAAATTTTTTTTCAGATTATTACTCCTGGGCCCAAATAATGCCCGCATGCCAAATTTCAGCGCGATCGGACCATTATTTCGAAAAATCCATACAAAATTTTTTTTGTGCAAAAAATCTGAAAAAATTTTTTTCGGAATCTGGAGAGCCCAAAAGTCACGCACAGCGATTTCCAGCTCGATCCGATGAAAAAAAATTTTTCGAAAAAAAAAAAAAATTTTTTTTATAAAAATTTTTTGCCCACCTGACAGCTCTCGGGGTCCTCTATGACATTTGGTCGAGCACCCCCCACCTATCTCCCCCCGTTTAAGAGTTCCCATACAAACTTTGACGGGCCCTACGGCGGCCATCTTGAATCCGAGAATCACAAAAACACTTTTTCTTTAATCTAGGACCCTCAGAGATTCTACCACAAAAAAATCCGGCTCGAAGGACCATTTTGAAATTTGAGTGCAAAATTTTTTTTTTTTTTTTGGAAAAATTTTTGCGGCTTTAAAAACTGTCAGCAGTTCCCTATGACATTTGGTCGAGCACCCCCCACCTAGGTCTCACCGTTTGGTCTGGCCGTCTAACATTTTTTGACCAGGGAGCAAATCCTGAAATGTCAGATTTTTCCCTAGGTCACAAGAGCGCCCTCTATGCAACCGTATATAACACTAACCCCCACCAATACTCCTTCTGGGAGAACAATCATGTCATTCAGAAATGAGTGGTAATGCAGCTATATATATTATTAACTAGTTTTTTGCTCTGTGCGCGAGGCCCAAGGGCCTCGCGGGCCTCTCTTTTTGTCGACCGGATGAGTGGAGGACTCGAGATTTATTTTTTATTTTCTTTAATTCTTTTATTATTATTTTTGTATTAATTTTTACTTTTGTCGCAGTAATAGGGCTTGTGAGCTGGACTCCTGCAGCTCGGCCTTCGGCCTCGCGAGCTGTCACGCCTCGGAGGGACGCTTCGGGCCTTCGGCCCTACGCGGAGCTCGGCCTTCGGCCTTCGCGGATTGTCGAAACGAATCGTCGGGCCTGCGGCCCTCCGATTCGTTTTCATATTACACTTTTTCATTGAGTAGCATGGGGGTTCTGGACTCATGCAGCTCGGCCTTCGGTCTCGCGAGCTGGCGCGCCTGTGTTGGACGCTTCGGGCCTTCGGCCCTACGCGGAGCTCGGCCTTCGGCCTTCGCAGGTTGTCGAAACGAATCGTCGGGCCTGCGGCCCTCCGATTCGTTTTCAAGTTACACTTTTTCATTGAGTAGCATGGATGCGTTGGACTCCTGCAGCTCGGCCTTCGGCCTCGCGAGCTGTCAGGCCTCTGAGGGACGCTTCGGGCCTTCGGCCCTACGCGGAGCTCGGCCTTCGGCCTTCGCAGATTGTCGAAACGAATCGTCGGGCCTGCGGCCCTCCGATTCGTTTTCATGTTACACTTTTTCATTGAGTAGCATGGATGCCTTGGACTCCTGCAGCTCGGCCTTCGGCCTCGCGAGCTGTCGCACCTCTGAGGGACGCTTCGGGCCTTCGGCCCTACGCGGAGCTCGGCCTTCGGCCTTCGCAGGTTATCGAAACGAATCGTCGGGCCTACGGCCCTCCGATTCGTTTACATGTTACACTTTTTCATTGAGTAGCATGGATGCGTTGGACTCTGGCAGCTCGGCCTTCGGCCTCGCGAGCTGGCGCACCTATGTTGGACGCTTCGGGCCTTCGGCCCTACGCGGAGCTCGGCCTTCGGCCTTCGCAGGCTACCGCGCCTCTATGGGACGCTAGTTACTCAGATTTTATTATACGTAGAAAAGCTTTGTTTTCTCGCAGCTCGGCCTCCGGCCTCGCAGGCTACCGCGCCTCTATGGGACGCTCCGGGCCTTCGGCCCTACGCGGAGCTCGGCCTACGGCCTTCGCTGTGGTTCGAAGCGAACCGTCGGGCCTGCGGCCCTCCGGTTCGCTTATTAAGACAGTAAGGAAGGGCAGTTTCACCGCGTGGGCTCGCCCGTCGGGCCTTCGGCCCTCGGGCTCGCGCGGAGAGCACCTCGATCGTGCCGCTCCGGGCCTTCGGCCCTACGCGGAGCTCGGCCTTCGGCCTTCGCGCGCTTGACGCCTCGCCATCGGGCCTTCGGCCCTCAGGCTCGGCTTATTAAGATACTGGGGTTGTTGAACGCTTGGTAGCTCGATTTGCTCGGAGCTCGGCCTTCGGCCTCGCTTTAAATTACTTGGAGGTGACGCGCTTGGGCCCTCGGGGTGAAGCTCCGGGCCTTCGGCCCTCCGCGAGGTCGGCCTTCGGCCTCCCACCCTGAAGCTCGCCCTTCGGGCTCGCTTAACATAGATTTATATTGGTTCTGGTAATGTTCCGGCCCTCCTGCAGCGAGGCCTTCGGCCTCGCCCAAAATTACTGGGGTTCGGGACCCCCATGGGCCCCGGGAGTGAAGCTCCGGGCCTTCGGCCCTCCGCGGGGTCGGCCTTCGGCCTCCCGGCCTGAAGCTCGCCCTTCGGGCTCGCTTAACTTACTTGGGATTTTGACTTTTTGTTCGGGGTCGCCGCCATCTTGGATTTTTTTCAAAATTTTTTTTCAGATTATTATTCCTGGGCCCAAATAATGCCCGCATGCCAAATTTCAGCGCAATCGGACCATTATTTCGAAAAATCCATACAAAATTTTTTTTGTGCAAAAAATCTGAAAAAATTTTTTTCGGAATCTGGAGAGCCCAAAAGTCACGCACAGCGATTTCCAGCTCGATCGGATGAAAAAAAATTTTTCGAAAAAAAAAAAAAATTTTTTTTGCAAAATTTTTTTGCCCACCTGACAGCTCTCGGGGTCCTCTATGACATTTGGTCGAGCACCCCCCACCTATCTCCCCCCGTTTAAGAGTTCCCATACAAACTTTGACGGGCCCTACGGCGGCCATCTTGGATCCGAGAATCACAAAAACACTTTTTCTTTAATCGAGGACCCTCAGAGATTCTACCACAAAAAAATCCGGCTCGAAGGACCATTTTGAAAATTTGGTGCAAAATTTTTTTTTTTTTTTTGCAAAAATTTTTGCGGCATCAAAAACTGTCAGCAGTTCCCTATGACATTTGGTCGAGCACCCCCCAGCTAGGTCTCACCGTTGAGCCAGGCCGTTGAACATTTTTTGACCAGGAAGCAAATCCTCAAATGTCAGATTTTTCCCGGGGTCACCAGAGCGCCCTCTATGCAACCGTATATAACACTATACCCCACCATACCTCCTTCTGGGAGAACAATCGTATCAATCAGAAATGAGTCGGGATGCAGCTATATATATTATTAATTATGTAATAGTTTGGTAGAAAAGTGGGTTTTTGTAAAATGGGCAAAATTGTAGCAGGTTGGCAAAGTTGCAGCATTCGACGGTAGGTAAATATATACCTTCCTATTACATGTGGACGCTGATCATTAATTTTTTTCTTAATTTTGCAGTTTTTCATACTAAAATGTAGGTACCAACTGCAAGGATCGAATACTATTATACATGCAACGAATATATTATTTGTACGAACAAATCAAACTTTCACATAAAGAAAACAACAAATAAGTACTCAAAAATAATAACGCTCATTGTACATTACGTATGTACAATTGTACATACTTATACTTAACTACACAGATTTCGACTGTACCTATTTTGTACACAAACAGCATTGTTGTCTGCTCTACAATTTCGCCTTTATTCAGGACATACGAATCAGCTGGCCGCGGTCAAACTCTCTCGTATACTTTGTATTGTAGCCTGCGAAGATATCATCCAGTAGATTCTGTATTACGACTATTACGAGGCACCAATATCAATCCTTATTTTTCTCTCTCGTCAAAGCGTCAGGCTTGCCGAAGATCTCAAATCTCAGGGATTTTTCTTTGTCACTGTAATGGCGCCTTCTTTGGAATGAGAGAGACAAATCCCTGTTGGTCAATATTTATGAGCTATAGATGTTTATTTATACAATCTCGGTCAAATAATACGGGTCAGGTATAATGTTTAATAGAAATATGTTAAAAAGAATTCTACCTATCCTAAAAATATTTGTAAACACTCTTTGAAACCAACCCGTTTGCAGTTAATAATTTCCATTAAAAATTACACCGGGTGCTTAGCCAAGTTGCCAATCGCTAGCGCTTAATCGTCAGTCGTAAACGAAAGGCAGCTAACTGTCTTTGTCGCACTAAAAAGAAAGAGTGACAGAGAGGGAAAACTACGATACGCTACTCAGCGCTAGCGATTGGCAACTTGGTTAAGCATCCTGACCTGTATTCTTTGACAGCGAGCGGCTGTCTCTATAAATGTACGAGAACTTATCGAGTATAAGCCGCCTTGCACACATAATAAAAGATTTGCTGGTTTGAGGCTAGACTGATCTGTGTGATATTATGACGTTGTATATACCCCAATATTTAGTCCATGATTCGGAGCATTCTTCTCCAGCACCACATTTCAAGTGCATCGATCTTTCGCCTCTCACTCTCTCTCAGTGTCCAAGTCTCCGCGGCCATACACTAAAAAATAAAAATAAATAGGTACGCCATCTAGAGTAGGTGTACATGTGATCTATGGCATATGTAATACCTCTGTATGGGTATTGTGTATGACTCGGCTCATACAATGGTCCCGTTCGCCACACTTTCCATACTCCTCGTTAACAGCTGACAGCCTCTATGAGCCTTTTGACATTTTGACATTTCAGGCTTCGACGTAATATATGAAATGGTATCTCTAGCTCTGTCACTTTTCGTTGACGAAATACATAGGTTAATAGTTCATAGAATTAGGTATCCTTGTTTCTTAAACAAATACGACCATCACTTCTGTCTTCTGTTAGGCTAGACTATTGAAGAAATTTATTAGGTACGAGTAGGTATCCTTGTTTCTTAAGCAATTACGACCATTAGTTGGGTTAAACTATCGAAAAATAAGTACCACAAAATAGAAAGTCGATAAGTAGGTACCCAGGCATTTTTACTATCCTCAATTAATTTAACAGAAAACTTTACAAAACATATAAAAATAAAATCTTTTATTTACCTTGACTGTACTCAAAATGAGTTCTTGGTAACTTTCTTGATGAAAATTTGTTGTATAAAACTGAATGTCTGTGCCATTATTTATCTACTTTATATTGTGAAGTGAATCCATCGACCTACCTACTTATTCTAGCTGACATAATATCGAAATTATAGGATTAACTTATTCGCTGTATTAGTGTTCCATGTTACATTTACGGGTTGATCTCGGTGAATCTCGGCTTGGTGTCAATGTGACAATGTTCAATTTTGATAAAAGTGCAATATACAACGTGTTACATTTGGTAGGTTATACTGAACAACTTTCACTACGGAGCTAACCCTGAAATCTCCAAAAAATGTTGGCTCTTTCATACAAAATGTCGTTATCGATCGGTCACAATGTATGAAAAAGATTTTTTTTATTTCGTTATTGGCTCCATAGTAAAAGTTGTTCAGTATAGCCTACTAAATCACCTCGTTCAAGGTTTTCAGTGATTGGTATAGCACCCTGTATAATCTCTTAATATGGGGGCAGTGTTATTTTAAGCTTTCAGAAAAGTCAGAGATATTATAAAATATAAAGTACTGACACAACTTGTTAAGCTTCATATTACTAGGTATAGGTACCTATAAATCCTATAATAAACACCATAAAAGAAACGAATCAATCATTCATGACAGCCACACCACATCATTAATTAAGCATTTATCACACATCAACTCATCGCCACCGCCACAATTCATATAATCATATGTGTATGTGCAGATATATGACGTTTTGATTCCACGCGGCACTCCAAGGGTGGTATTATGTACAATTGTACATTTCCTAGGCATTGTAGGGTCATTGTCGATGCATTGTTACTAGTGCTTGGCAAGTGCAGTGCCTCAGGAGGAGTCAATGCAGCTCAGTCGAGCCCTACCTGCGACATTAGAGGCTTCGGGTTTGAATCCCGATGAGGGCATGTCTTTGTGTAGGTATTCATCATACAAATATTTTATTTGTTTTTAGTTATGAGATTTTTTTCTATGAATTTATTTAAGTGTCTACGTATATGTATATAACGATCTATAATTATTATCTTAAATCGTCTTTCAGTACCGACTACACGAGCCTTAATTGAGTTTATCCTGGGACAATTCGATTTGTGTAAGAGTATCTAATGATATTTATTTATTTAATAGGCTTGAGAGCTTTTTTTATAAAGAGCTCATCTTTTAAGTAGGCAACATCAGACAACAAAAGCGTTATTTTTACGAAAATTGTTAATTTCCAATTTTATCTCATCACACATCAAACAAAAAATGCTTTAAATATTCTGCTGTCAATAAAAAAACCGCGTCCACGTTCGCAAAGGGCTTTGCGACTTCACACCGTGCAAAAATAATGTCGATTTAAAGAATGGTTCAAGTCGCTTCATACTGGGTTATTTTTTCATCAGTACAAATACTCCAGGGGGTGTATAAGTAAGTCATAACGAACAACTTTTACTATGGGGCCGAACCTGAAATCGCAAAAAAAAAATCAGCTGTTCCATAGAAATTGTCTACTCATGGTCGTCTGAAATGTATGAAACAGCTGATTTTTTTTTCGCGATTTCAGGTTCGGCCCCATAGTAAAAGTTGTTCATTTTGACTTACTTATACACCCCCTAGAGTATTTGTACTGGTGAAAAAATAACCTTGTATAATATATCTTGTACATAGGAGTTGTAGGTATAGGGTTACCATCTTCATATTTTATTTAAACCTAATTTCAAGCTCAAATCCCCCTTTAACTAAGGTATTTTTTTGGAAAACCCATAAATAAAAATAAAAAATGAAGGAATTGAGAGACCTGAGGGCCTACCGCGAACTTCAAAAATCGTATACTACATCGTTTGTCACTGCATCATTCCAAAAAACGCGTAGGTAACGTTGTTCCAAAAACAAAGTTTTTTTTCTGATTTTCGTAAACATTTATCCATAAATAACAGGAACAGACATGGTATGGAAAACCCCTAAACATTTAAAGCCCCTATGAAAACCCACGGTCCTCATTTTACCCCCTTAATGCCTGCTCGGGTAAAACTCCTACGTTAGCACCACTGGTATTAACTCCCACTAAATGTTTGACCTGGATGCTTAGCCAACTTGCCAATCGCTAACGCGTATCGTAGTTTTCCCTCTCTGTCACTCTTTCGTATTATTGCGACAAAGACAGTTAGCTGCCTTTCGTTTACGATGAACGATTAAGCGTTAGCGATTGGCAACTTGTCTAAGCACCCTGAGGCGTTACACTTCGTAATCCATTGGAATGACAGAATTAGCATGCAGCGCGCATCACGGCTTTCGCGGATTGACACGTGTCAATGGGCTTAAAACATTATCGGCGATATGGTGACCCTTGTGTGATTACACATTATCATCATTATTTCAGCTGTAAAACATGCACAGCTGAACATAGGCGTCTTCTTTGGACTGTTTGAACCTGCGTATAATATGGATTTACGGTTTACCGGTTAGAAGTGATCTGCCTCCAGGGTCTTCGGCGATTTTCATAAGGTCATCTTTAGATAGAGTTGATACATATTAACACAATACATAATCAAAACATACAATACATATCAACTGTAATAGATACAATCTGTTCCAAAAATATGAATTTTAAAATACATATACATTTGTAGGTACATGGAAATTGATAGCACTAAATTGTTGGTGAATGAGATAAAATCGAATAAAGTCATAAAATGTACGAACCGTTTCAAACATAGGTCCTTGTTACCAACTAAGGCACCGGATGTCCCTTTCAATGCCCACAAACACCGGCATAGTTTTTGTACCATCGCAATAAAGTTCAAAATGATAAATGAAAATTATCGCACGATCCACAATAGCCTCCTAATAGGGGTGTGACTTTCACGGTAATCGATAATTTCGTTGCGTCACACGTATTGAATTAACGGTTAAGTAATTGGTTTATTATGAAGAAATACGTGATCGTATTGTGCTATCGGATTTTTGTAGTATCAAAAGGCCTTGGAAAACAAAAATTGATGAAATTATTTACCGCAAGCCGCAAAATAACTTTTACTGTCTTTAATGCTTTTCTAAAAAACTTTCATAGTGCCAACCTTTAAGTATTTATTTATTAAGTTACTAACACGAAATAAGGCGAATAATAAGGGGGATATTCTTAAACGTCGCAAATTTTTTTTTTTAAATATGTACTTAATCGAAAAAAAATAATTAAGTTTTATCTATATTTCTGGTTGTTGGCGCTCAGAATAGAAATATTTGACTATATTTCGAAAAAGAGGTGGAAGCATTTCTTAAATACCTTACCCATATTCAGCGTAGTGAGCTTTTTACACTTAAACCCTGTTCAATTTATCACTAATTATTATATTTAATACTAGCGACCCGTCTCTATTTCATCATCATCATATCAGCCGAAAGGCGTCCACTGCTGAACATAGGCCTCCCCCAAAGATTGCCACAATGACCGGTCCTGCCTCACCTGCATCCAGCGGACTCTTACGACCTTCACCAGGTCATCAGTCGACCTTGTGGGGGGCCTACCCCTGCGCTTTCCGGTACGTGGCCGCCACTCGAGAACCTTTCCACCCCAACAGCCATCGGTTCTGCGCACAATGTGCCCGGCCCATTGCCACTTCAGTTTACAATATTTATTGATACTTCCGGTACAATATTTATTGATACTAAAACCTTCCTCTTGAATCACTCTTCTATCTATAAAAACCGTATCAAAATCCGTTGCGTAGTTTTAAAGATTTAAGCATACATACAGCGAAATCGACTTTAATACTAGGTACTTCAATACTATGTAGTGAAGTACCTAGATATTTTATGGCAAAAAACATAAATATCTTATCCATCATACCAATGTTCACCCATAAGGAAGTATAAAACATTGTTTTACGAACATAATTCACCCAAAACATAAGACCACCCGTAAGTTATTCATGAAGGAAGACGCCAAAGGACATCTGACAAAGAACATCGCAAATTATGACTCGTGGCGAATTGATTGAGTATAAGTATGCGATTATTCATCGATTGCTTTCTTTGAGTTGTGGTTGATGATGAGGCCAAGGGCTGTCTTTGTTTCTTGGGATTTCTTTTATCGATATGACGTGACACATCACTACAATATGCAGGGTGCAAATGTAATACGAGCGAAAGGTTTTCTAGCATTCTAACTGTTGTACATAGTATTTATTTTTCGTTAAAATTAAGTGATGATATTTAAAATTATTGTGAAAACTCATATCAGACCAAGATCACCAACGTCCGAGGTGGGAATCGAACCCACGTGCTCAGCTTTCGCGGCTGATTACCCGCATCGCTCGGCCACTCGGTCTTAAGAATACCGAGCGCGACCGCAGTGGTATATGACCTCCAATATTTATATTTTGACGCTATTTAGGTAATAGTACATTGTGCATCTAGGGAGGTAAGTAACTAACGAGAGTGTTACAAGCCCGACACCATAGGAGGGCTTTTAGTGAGTCGAGTTAGTATGCCGCTTACCAACCGTGATGCATGACAATGTTTTCCATCACACTTGCGGACAAAAAAATAAGTTATAAGACAAAATATAATTTTCAGAAAAGGGATTTCACTTTTCAATTAATGGCGCGCGTAGGCAGCAAGTGTGATGAAAAATATAATTAATTTCTCAGAGAAACTAGTGTCTCGACTTTTACTGTTATCGAGCTATTAAAAAAAAGTTTAAGGACTCCCTTCGTGTTTTAATTTATCGCCACTCATTTCGAACATTTTTTTCTTTTCGTACTTACACCGTAATGTATTATTATAATCTCTGCAATATTTTACAAGCATAAAGCGAAAGACGGAACTGCGGATGCAATATGATTATCGTATACAATAACCGCATCTCCCAGCTCCAGGAAATAGGAAGCAGAACAATGATTGAATTGCCTCTTCGATGGCTTTATTTTAGAGAAAATGCTAAAACATTAACTATTTTTGTTACAGCCTGTAATAAGGGCCTGTTCACACACTGTACAAAAGTTGCGTGCAATTTTATATAGAAATCGCCCGAGTGAATCGCTAGTGTGAACAGGCCCTAATAGGTATTATAAGAAGATCCTACGAATCTACTATGTTGCTTTTAATAAATCAAATATGTTTATAATCCGCTCGCCAGTAGAAAACGAAAATAATGGAAACCAATATGGCTGACTTTCAACAGCATTTCGTTGTCTTTGACACATATTGAAACACGTTAAAAAGCAAGTCCGCGTGAATAACGCGGTAGTCGCACATGGTACAGTCAATTCCAAAAATAAATATCGAAAAAATCCGCTCATAAATATGTTACGACGTTCTTATTACACAGAATTAGAGTGCACTGGGAGACTGGGACATATTTTTGAACATTTTTGTGTAGGTACACCTTATTTTGTCTTTGACTGTAGAGACTCTGATTGGTTTGGTGTTTAAAAAAAGGTAAATAATCTTGCAGTATCTTTTTATTGAAAAATGCATATAAAAATCCAAACTAGGTACTCAATTAATCAAAAACAATGTAAATCACTGTATTTCCTTGTACTGTATATTATGTGTATTTGCTAAAACTTATTTTCTACACGTAGTTTTCAATAAAAAGATACTGCAAGATTGTTTACCTTTTTAAACACCAAACCAAACACAGTATAAGTGCACTGCAGTGGTTATAGGTAGGTACCCGCGACATTTTAAATTCGACCCGTTTTCTTTTATTCCTGATTTTTATCATAACGTTGTTTTGCACATGATGTTGTGAGTCACTCGATGGGGTGAACGACCTCTGGACAGGCGTTTAATTTCTTTTTGGATTACGTAGTCCCTTGCGCGAATTTATATGGTCGTAAAAAAAGACGCGCCAAAATCTGCGCTTCAAGTTATTTAGGGTTCCGTAGGTAAAATGATGATCGCTAACTTATATAGGAGCCTTTATTTTTTGAGGAATTGTGGTCAGAAATACTGTGTTTCACATAATTAAACAAATATGGATTAATTCGACTTTGAATAGTGGAGAATTTTTATATAGAACACAAATGTGTCTCTTAAAATAGACCTTATAGTTGCAGATTTCTAAAGGTGCGTTTAAACCAAAAGAGCATTCGCTGTTCTAGCGCCCGTTCTACGAAATCAACCAATCACGTTTTGTGTAACCAATCGAATTTCGTAGAGTGGGAGGTTAGAACAACGAATGCTCTTTTAGTTTGAACGCACCTTAAGAATCAACACTTGACAGTTTAGAAATGAGCCTTATATATATCGGAAAAATGGTTGATCTTACCCTCATATTAATAAGGATCAATTTGTTACTATAGGTACCTAGTTTCATTAGAGTTGAGGTGAATGATAACACACACATGTAAATTAAGTACTAATTGCAAAAAATAGTGAATGAATGAATGACTTAACGTGACTTGCATCAAAATATTGAAGCAAATCCGTTAAACAAACTTTTTGGCCGATCTTACTTGCTATTAGATTTGCTGTCAATACGAAAAAAGAACACTAATTTCAAATTCCCCTTGTGATTGCATGACATGTTGTTGTGTGCGTGACCTCAAATCTCGTGAAACTACCTATATCAAAAGATAAATAGATAATTCCTAGAAAAGTAGAAATCGGTTACTATATCTATAATGACACAAATGTTCGGTGTCAGGCTTGTACGTCTAAAAAATTACAAAAACTGACATAATGTTTTATTTTTTAACATCAGTCTTCGTCATTCTTCTTCTTCGTCGTCAAGTCACAACAATCCAATGTTTGTTAATTTTCGAGTGGTAACCTATAGGTAATATTCATTCCAACCTAGCAATACCGAGGGGAAGTTTCACAAATTGCGAAACTTCTATAGAGAATGTTCTCGTCAATTTAAATTTTACAAGCAATCTAATCATGCCGTAACCGTTGTATATACATTATACATGCCTTTTAAGGTATAATTTACACCCAGTTTACTCAATTGTGAAATACAATATTATTCATAACACTTTTTATAAGTTCTCATGGAAACATTCTCAATGAGAACTTACTCTTAAATTGTCATGAATTTTCTCGGAAATTTCCGAGTACATTCCCGTAATTTTGATAATGTTCTGCAACTTGTACATTGCTATTCCAAAGGGTACCCTACCTAACACTAAACATTACTGATACCTCAAATGGATACCTGCCTTGGGCCCTAATTTCATTTCACTGTATCTGCGTCCAGCCAGGAAGTGTGATTTTCTCGCTTAGCAGGTGGCAAATCTGGTTTACCACCTATTAAATATCCGACAAACAACTTTTTGCTTAAAACTACATTTATTTTGGTTTTTAAAGCTGCTTTTTGCGTACTCTTGTTCTGATTAATCAACGTAGCATAAAAACTATTGAAGCTTGATATTTATTATTTTGTCATAACAGAGTATCCATAGTGTACTTACAGAGCCTATTGTTATTTCGTAGGTAACTTAAATCTTGGCTAACATACCGTAGTAGTAGTACCCTACAGAACCCTTTCGAATAAATATGCAGGTTGAGTAAATATTCAGTTTTCCTTATTTCTTCTTTTTTCTAAAAAAATAAGCGAAGCCCGAAACGTGTGTTGCATCTAAAGTGAGATAGTTTAGCAAAATATTTATTTTTATCTTTTTTCTTCAACTTGTGGCGACAGTTTGTGACAACATTAATGTTTGATTGACCTTCCTTAAGAAGGTCGTTTACAGTCAAAGCGTAAAGTAACCTAACACCCGTAAAATGTGATTTTTCGTATTTGTACATTAATAGTTTTATAGATTTTATGAGATGTTTTCTCCAACAATTTGTAGCAATAATATTAAACGATTTTTATTTTAGTAGGCATATTAATAAGCACTTTTAAATCGTCAAACACAACATCAATTAAAAAAAACGACTCCCAGTTCTAACCCTAGGCCAATAATAAAATTTTTAGTTAAAAATTACTTTTTGGGTATAAGCTTTTATCACCGACTGTACTTGCCGTAGTCATTTCATTTATAAATATATCGTGTTATTACTGTAAATACCAGCTAGTACTATGTTATTCTAAAATTAATTTAATTATCATGATAATTAAATTTGATTCTGCCCAAACCTGATTTGTGCAGATAACATTGTACCTATGGTCATCTCTATTATTTTACTTTAAGAAATAATACAATAGGTAATATATTTTAAAGATATACAATACACGTCCAGATTTAAGATGGCAGTACTTTCAGTGATGAGATAATTCAAATATAACTTTTAGAAGAACTTATTAACGTTAGCTTCGATGAACTAAGTAAATAAATAAATAAAAAATCGTTGCCGTACCGGCCGTACCAATGTGAAAACAAACCATAGTTTGCAGCGCTCGTTGATGTCTTTCCCATTGTTTTAAGCAGAAGAGAAAACTATGCGATTTTGGTTCCATACTCATAAAACTATGGTTGACAATAGGCATAATGACTAGCACAATTTTTGTTACGAACTGTCAAAACTATCGCGGAAATAGTGTCAACTCTTCCTATTTTTGAGTTATATTTTTTTTTATATCTGAACAAAGTGTATTAGTGTAGTAAATGAACAAGTCAAATTTAAAGAAAACACGGTGTATATAAATATTGTTTGGTAGTTTGTATCTCGTGTATCTAACTGCCTAACCGACCGTAACTGATTGAGTTACGTACTTCATTTCGCGAGTGTAATGTGTTAGCTCACATATTATATCACGTTGGATGACTCTGAAATATGTAATTTGTAGACTGCACTAGTAAAACTTTATAATGTGTTACAGTCGTAAACATAAATTATACAGGGTGGGAATGAGTTACCGACAGACTTTACCCGATGCATTTTTGACATCAAAAGAATTAAAAAAATATTATATGACTTATGACTTGTAGGAAAATATTTACTATAAAGCGTTTTAAATTTTTTTTGAGTTCAAGATTTTAGCTTAGTTTTTTTTTCATTTTTTCTAACGTCGAACAATGGGTATGTCAAGATTTTTATCATGTTATGATGATTTTTTATTTGAAAACATGTCATTATAACTTGACGTGTGGTCAGAAATATACCTTTAAAGCTTGTCGGCATACTCATACCCACCCTGTAGTTGCAGGAAATGTTTATTTTTCCACTTTTTATCTTAACATTTTTTTCTCTTTAAACTGTAAAAGTGACGATAACTGACGAGAAGATACTCACACCGTCCGCAAGGTGCTCGATATCCCCAATCCACCCAGAGGAAGAGGAAGACCTCCCGCCACGTGGTGTTCCAATGTCCAGAGAGACCTCAAGCAACCGTTACCAACCACGATAACCCATCAGGGACAGAGCGTCTTGGCGCCGAGCTTATAAGGAGGCCCGACCCTAACTAACGAGCTGGGACCAGGGACAGAGAAAGAGAGAGAACTGTCACCGTGAAGAAATATGGGCCTGTTGACTTTGTGACAGTAAATACTTGTTATTTTGGACTCAAAATCTAATTATAAACAAATAGCATACGCAAACTAGTTTAAGGTATGTTGAACCGGCACTAGCGTTGTTTGTCTATCTGTGCTAAATTCTTTATGAGGTTTACGGTAAACTTAGAATAACAAAGCAAGGTGATTCATTTCATGAGCTTTTGTAGTGTATTCTTTTGTTTACATTGCACTGTTGAAGGATGAATTGACGGCGAATTATCTACCGTTGTCTAGGGCTTCAGAATATTCGAAAGTTTCCAATCGTTTCGAAGTTGCCAATCGCTAGCGCTTAGTAGCGTATCATAGTTTTTTCTCTCTGTCATTCTATAAGTTAGCTGCCTTTCGTTTACGATTGACGATTAAGCGCTAGCAATTGGCAACTTGTCTAAGCACCCAGGTATTCTAATATTCGTTTATTTTTTTATTTGTGATATTCTAATAAATATACGAATCACCTATAAAATATATGGCCGTGAGATGACGGCAGTAAGAATACATTTGTCACCACCCCAACTCCTCCTGCGGGTGTCGTAAGAGTCGACTAACGGATTGCAGTGTCACTGTCGTCACTGACCATTATTTGATAAAAGATTGATGATGGGCTGCTGCCCAAAAGATTGTAATGCGGATCGATCAGCGCGTTCTCGCTTACTATAATATAAACCCTTGAGTTTTCCTATAGTGGCACACTTGTGAAATCTGTATGTTTAACTAGTTTTAGAAAAATAAACAAAAGGAAAGAATAAGGGTGCCAAAAAAAGTATTTTTCTAAAGTCAATACCTATTTTCGGAGATAACCGCCCCAAAAGAAAAAAAGTCTCCCCCTCAACCTATTTTTTTGGTAGCACTTCATGGTTATTGGAAAATCTCGATACCTATGAAAGCCTGTAAGAAAAGGACGGGACCGTTAGCTGGTCACAGATATTGCGGGATTGTATCTTAATATGCCGTGTGGTGACAGCAGTAAAAATACATTTGTCACCACCCCAACTCCTCTTGCGGGTGTCGTAAGAGTTGACTAAGGGATGCAAGTGTCACTGACCACTATTTGATAATAGATTGATGATGAGGAGCAGCGTCATCATAGTGGACACATTACTGCGATCGCCAATCCGCTTACCCAGCGTGGTGATTATTGGCATTTACTTCCTAATGCGTCTATACGCATAGTTAATAGGAGAGGCCTACGTCCCGCAGTGGGCTATCATAGGCTGATGATGATGATGATATATCTTAATAATGAGATTCTTCATAATAATAGTCTCTGTGACAAGGTCCCAAATGGGGAGTAGGTATACTCGTAGGTACCAATTTCACTTAGTTATTCCATACTGCGGCAGGGTTTCTCTCACGGAACCAGTATCGGAAACGCGCGTGTGACCCGCTTTTTGTGGGCATTGTCTGCAATCGGCTGAGATCGCCGATTATTATATGATATGTAGGCTTAAATGAAGATCCTTGATATAATAAGATGGGTTTTATATTTCCTTTGTGTTTTGGTATTTTTTATGTTTGAAATGTGGTAATTGGACAAATCTGTGAAGGTTCCTAAAAAATATAATTATGTAGTTCGTTGACTTATGCACAAAAACTTTTAATCTTATGTTTAAAGGTTTACCGCGGCACATTTTGCACAAGGGTTTTAGGGTGCGGCTCCACTGACGCAGAGAGGAGCGGAGATGTGCAAAATTGGCCAATGAGACCGCATCACAGTGTTTCGAATGCGTCAGTGGAGCCGCACCCTTATGGGGTATTTTTGAGCTCGCCTTAAACGTGCACACACTAAAAGGGGTACATTTTCTGGTAATGACTTTTGTATGAAGCTTAAGATTACTGCCGCTAGATCATGGTAATAGAACTCGTGTTTAATTGGCGGGAAGCACATAGTTATACGACTTATTAAAAATAATACCCATAATGATGGTCCACGCGGATCTGACATAATTAGGTCGGACAATGAAGGTCAAAATATCTATGCGCATTTAGTGATAAATATGTAAACACAGCCACATCACTCCCAACTAGCAAAATATAGTCATATAGAAGTTGAGACAACGTTTTGCATATAACTTGTAGTCCTATTTGGTTGGTCATATAAACGTAAGGTAAACGGTTATAAAAGGCGAAAGTGGCGCAAATTATAAGACTTATTGGTGAGATAAAGGTTAAATAAAGGTTTACATGGCGACTTAAATCGTTTATTAAAGGTATTGTAACGATTAAGGAATGACCAAAACGTTGTATAATGAGTACAACAAAAACCTTTACGCGACCTAAATATCAAATAAATGTTTTATAACTGACCATTTTGTTTTATAGAAGGTTTAGTGTAATCCTTACTCATTGCTTATCGGACTTTTAAGTCACCTAAACATTTTTAAGTTTTATTTATAAAACTGCTCCTGACATTTATTTTAGATACGATACGCGCAAAACTTGGTGTGTGTGACAAAAAGTGTACGGAAAAATAATACAAGGTAATTTTATAAGTTTTGTAATGGTAATTATTGTTCTATATATTGAGCGTTTGCAAGTGAGCTGAATTCGTATGGGAAGGTCACTTTACTGTTAAAGTTTATGATGATATACAGTTTTTTGCTGTCGCGCTCTTAATATGTATATTCGAAATAATTATAATTTATAACAATATTTCTTCATATTTTATTATAGTTAAGGTTAGCCATTTTGGAACAAGTCATGGATTTATACTTATACGACTACAATATAACTTTATCTTAAGTAAAGGTTTTTATAACGACTACAAATTGTCCGCCATTACTAAACCGCCATTACTAGTCCGCCACTTCGTTTGTGCCGTTTCCATGATGTAACGTCCATGGTTTTTTTCTTTGAAATAGTACTGTGATGCTCACGAAATGGCGACTGATGTTTTATAATATTAATTTCAAATCGACTTTAAATTGCATGATGTTTTATAACCGTAACTTAAAATCAATTTAAAAACATATAGTTCAATAAAAGGAATATAACGGGTTCGGCAACAACTAAAGGTTTTTCAAAGTTTTTGTTTGACGTTAATATAACCAACTGTTGAATAAAAGGTAGATAACAGTCCCGCTGATATCTTTTTGTCATATTGAAGTTACCCTCAATACCGCTATATAACTGTCGAGATAAGGTTTTAAGATATCACTTATACAACAATAAAATTATGTAGACGTTGTAAAAATTACCTTATTACGACGGTTCTGTTTTTTCAAAACCCTTTATAAGACGAAAACGTTTATACGACTTTGAACATCATTAAGTAAACGTTTTCTTTAAAACCTCTACATGATTGTTGTATAATTAAGTCGCAAAAACGTTTATTTACCATAGTAATTAGACTATTTGGTAGGACGACTAAACTATCAGATTTGTAACGTTTATTTGACTAACAGGTTAACTAAAAACGACTCTAAAACTCTTATATGGCTAAAGGTCGTATAACTCTTGATTTATATGACTTCTTTGCTAGTTGGGCTATTCCTATAAGATCCTGTTGTTGTTGTTTTCTGGGCATTTTTTCCGCAACTCGACATCAAACGTGCCTAATTTTGCGTGGTCCCAACGCTGGCCCAGTACTTGTTGGGGACTTCACAGTTCACATACACCCTTAAATTTCTTTGCAGGTGTATGCAGGTTTACTCGCGATGTTTTCCTTCACCGTAAAGCACTTGTGAATCTATATAAGATCGTGTATAAAGTCAGTGTGGGCAAGTCCGGCATATTTTATTTGTAAGGAAAGTCCTTCATATGCGTCTTATATTGTTGAGTTAGGGGTGGAAAACAGTTGGTACACGGACTTTCCTGATAGACGGTCTTATCCACATTGACCTTAGGTACATCTATTTTGCACTTTGCACGCATCTTTATATTTTACCTTAACTACAAACGCTGACTCCGTTATTTGTCTAATCACGGACCTTATTACAATAGGCGTAAGGTGCCCGAATGATCACAGTTGGCGAAGGTAAATATGTTTTTTGTAAGAACAATGTCTTATTAAAATTATCCAAGCAGTAGTAATTTTATGATGTGCTGGAAGTATGATTCGTTGACGCAATTCCGTAAAAAATGTGCCATATTGTAATACGTAATGGATAAACCCAATTTTAATATAATATCGTTAAACTTTGTACCTATGTAGGTACCTACATTCAGCATTAGATTTACGCAGACAAGATAAGTTGCCAATCGCTAACGCTTAATCGTCAATCGTTAACGAAAGGCAGCTATCTGTCTTTGTCGCACTAATATGAAAGAGTGACAGAGAGGGAAAACTACGATACGCTACTAAGCGTTAGCGATTGGCAACTTGGCGCTTGAGTCCTAATAATCTTACCATGAGTTTGTGTTCAAGTCTCGTTTGCGTTAGTATTTACTTGATACATAACACAGTCTACTATGCCTACTGATGTATTGAAGCGAGCGTGATACTTTTACGACTTTCGAAGCTCGTGGTAGCCCTAGGAGAAGTTTCATAAGTTGCGAAACTTCTATAGAGAATGTTCTCCGCAATTTAAATTTTACAAACAATCAAATCATGCCAAAACCGTTGTATGTACATGCCTTTTATGCCTTGTTTATTCTATTGTGAAATAAAATATTCTTCATATCACTTTTTATAAGTTCTCATGCAAACATGCTCAATGACAACTTACTCTTAAATCCTCATGGAAATTGGAAATTCTTGGAAAAATCCGAGTATATTCCCGCAGTTTTGAGAATATTCTTCAACTTGTACATTGCTAGGTAGCCCTACTTATTTGAAGACATGCATTTGCCTACCACGGTTTTCCTTTACTGTTTAAGTAAAGTTTTTAGGCCTTTCGACAGTAGCCGTACCGTGACTTAGCAAGTATCGGCAACGTTAGGTTTTACTCGATATGTAAAGCAGGATGTTTAGCCAAGTTGCCAATCGCTAGCGCTTGGTAGCGTATCGTAGTTTTCCCTCTCCGTCACTCTTGCATATTAGGCCGACAAAGACAGTTAGCTGCCTTTCGCTTACGATTGACGTTTAAGCGCTAGCGATTGGCAACTTGGCTAAGCACCCAGTAGCCGTACCATGAGCTGCCGCTATGTTATTAACGCGCGGTTACTTTCATCCGGCTCGCTCGCGGCAATTCGCAAGTACGAGCGGGAAGCGGCATGGATAGGAAGTAAACGTAAAATTAATAACGTCCCCAACTCCTCCTGCGGGTGTCGTAAGAATCGACTAAGGGATTGAAGTATCACTGACCGTTACTTGATAAAAGATTGATGATGGGCAGCAGCGTCATCATAGTGGACACATTACTGTGATCGCCAATCTGCTTGCCCAGCGTGGCGATTATGGGCATTTACCTCCTAACGCGTCTATATGCCTAGTTAATAGGAGAGGCCTACGTCCAGCAGTGGACTATCATAGGCTGATGATGATTACGTATCGAGTAAAACCTAACGTATCCTTTACCTTCCAACTCATGGTACGTCTACAGAATACTACAGATCACCACTACTTTTGTTATTATTAATCTAGATGTAAAAAATGCAAATCACTACCAATTTTTTCGAAATGTAGGTACTTGTCAAAAGTGCATGTTTTATTGCTGTCGATTCATCTCCATGAGAAAATATAAAAATCCGAGATCACGTCGAAAACTGCCTTGGCCCACTACTTAGTGCCAGGGTTACACTAACCAGTTCTTTTTAAGTTAGAAAATTATAAAGTTAAAGAAAATTCGGGAGTCGTTTGAGGGAAGAGGCCTTTGCCCAGCATAGGGACACAAATAAAGGCAAAATAAAAAAATATTAATTACCTTGACAATAAAATTACTAATCTTAAAAAAAACAATAAAAGTAAAAATAACACTAGACAAACGCCGCTCACGTTGCAAAAGTGCAAAAAACCTAATCCTCGTAAGACCCAATACCTACGCATTTGAAAGACAACCATATTTGCTTACATTTGTTTCCTTTTCTACTGGCGCTGGCTGGCTTTATGTTTATTTTTTCTTTTTGGTACTTAACAATTGGTTATTGGTACATAATTGGCAATTTCTAATGGGTCACACCTACAATCTTATCCACGCATAGTCATATGGGGTAATCGTACGCAGTGGGTACACTTGTACGCATTCACATATATTTTGGACTCAAATATAATGGGACTGAGTACACTTATATTTTAGAATTATAACTAACGTGAGACTCAAACATATTTAAATATTTATCACACATATTTAATTATTTATATTTATAATTATCGACTTAAATTACGTGAGTAACCCGTGTGATAAATATTTAAATACACTTATATTGTAAAGACAAACGGGTCTCAATCGCGTAAACTTACGTTTAATTATATCCTGACGTTTCAGGCATGACGTGGTCGCAGGCAGACCACGGATTAAGTCGTAATTTAAGTCTTTGTCTTTAAAATATGAGTGATAACGGCGTACACTTACCCACTGCGTACGTTTACCCCACATGCCTCTACGCAGTGTAGAGCCAGCATAACCCGGTCATCTCACAGCGGTCGCGCTGCAGCTTCACCTGCATTGTTGCGCAATGACCGTGAAACCAGCGGCCTTACCACGAGCTCACAACGGTAGTCAGTAGAACGGTAGCTCTACCATGAGATTAAAGACTGATGGTCAAACGCACGTCCATTTGAATAAGCTACACGCGCACGCCACGCACACGCGTACGCTCACTTGCTGCTATGCTATTCCCTTTCACACATTCGACGCTGCGTTCGTCAACGAGCTCGACGTCGAGACAGCCTTGTCTAAAATCCTAGTTGTTTTATTTGACATTAGGAATCGAGACTGTGAGCGAGGAGTTCGTCGCTGTTTTTCGTTAGAGAATACGAAGTTCGTACATTAAACGTCAAACTCTCGACGCAGTGTAGTTCCAGCTCACGCCGCATTCGTCGCCGAGCACTGTCGTTTAAAGTACATTAGTGAATACCATTTTTAGGAATCATCAGAATCAGAATCAGAATCAGAAATCGTTTATTACCTATTAGTGTTTACATTTTTGTTCCCGCAGGATTGTGTCAGCTAACTTGTGTCTATATAGATCTGTGTAAGCTGAGGATGTTGTGTCACAAGTGTTGTGTTAGAAAATGTACTGTTATATATGTTATTTAGTGTTTTTGTATTATATTATAATTATTCTATTTAATCCGAAGAGGACGTGGAGCCGCTGCCCCTCGGGGCCAGCGCCTCATGTCGTTGTTTGGAACATACTGGATTTCACCTATTCTGTTATTTCTTAGCAACGGGTTAAATTCGCCGTGAGCTAGGTAAGCGTCTCCAGGTACTTCAAGGTCTTCTATTCCCAAAGTTGTGATCTTGTCCAACATTTTGCTATTCAGGTCTGCGGCTCGAAGGTGCCACGCCTCAAGGTCTGCAATTTCCCAGAGCGTTTCCGTTGGTAGGCGCCTTGAGAATTGGCCGGCACTCTTGAGCGCCATTCTGTATTGTCTCTCGATTTTTTGGAGGTTCGAGTTGCTGTACCTGGATAGTAGCTGTACCACTCCGTAGTCCATGATGGGAAGGATGCATGCTTGAATGATAGCTAGTTTTACTTCGATATCTGTTTTGGCGTAGAAACCAATTATGGGCCCTAGAGCACCTCTCTTACTTGTTTTAATTTTTTAACAATTTTGTCAGTATTAGGGTTCATTTTTAGAGTCTTATCAAAGATGACTCCCAAGTACTTTACTTCTTTCTTGTATGTGAACGTCTGGTTTTTAATTTTTACGGTTGGTTTGTAATTCCTTTTATTTGTGAAAAGAATGCACTCTGTTTTGTCTACATTACATTTTAGACCCCATCTGTCATAGTAGTTTACAACGGTTTCAGTCGCCCATTCTGCTCTTATAGTTGCGTGATCTGGGTTGCACGCTCTGTTTAAAATGCATAAGTCGTCCGCGTATTGAGACAGTTTCAGACCTCGGATTTTATCATGACTATCCCATATGTCGTACACATATAAGTTGAATATGACAGGGCCTAGGATCGATCCCTGAGGCACGCCGTGTGGCAGTTTCTTTATTTCTCCATTCATGGTACGAAATTTTCCTGTTATAGATCTATCTTCAAGGTAATTTTCTATTATTTTTATAATATTATTAGGAGCATCAGCATTCTGTAGTTCCTTAATTAGGCCTTTGTGGTTAATCGAGTCAAATGCTTTGCTGAGGTCTGTGCATATCATAGATACACTTTCCCCAACCGCAAGTGCATCTGTTATTATCTTACCAGTGCGGAGAATCTGTGTAGCGGTCCCTCTAGATCTGGTGAAGCCATGTTGAAACGGCGGTTGCATTTTGTCCACTGTGCCTTGTAACCTTGAGAGTATTAGCCTTTCACATAGCTTTCCCATTATATTGAGTAACGTGATTGGTCTATATGAGGTAGCTTCCTTGTGATTCTTGCCGGTTTTGTGCAGAAATATGCATTCGCCTACCTTCCACCGTTCTGGGAAATAGCCCGTTGCCAGGACATAATCTGCTATCGGCTTGTACGCGTCGACAAAAACTTCTCCACCCAGTTTCAAAGCGTCCGCTTTTATATGGTCCGGGCCTGGTGCTTTTTTGTTTTTGAATTTTTTTAGTTCCAGGCGTATCTCTCTCGCTGATGTTCTGTCCAGAGGTTCGAAAGGCGTTGTCTTCTCGGAACCCTCATCTGTTGCGTTTATCTGGGCATCTTTTACTATAGCCGCTTCGACTAGCGCATCTATCGTTTCTTTTTCATTCGTGCATCCATCAATGTAAGGAAGTTTCATGTTAGGGGCTTTCATGCGTCTCTGAATATTCCACATCCTTGCTCTGCTATCCGTGGAGTCTTCGAGGGCTTTCAACCAACTCTGTTCTGTAAGATTTGTAAGAGCATCCTTTGTGGCTTTTTTGAGTTTGTTGTATTCAAAGCGCGCCTGTCGGGTTACCTCAGGGTTTACGTGGTTTCTTTTGTTCCAGGCTTGTATCTTCGCTCGGTTCCGTTGGTCTATCAGATCGTTTATTCCATCTGGTAAGAAATCTCTTCTATTGTACTCTTTGAGAGGCGCATGAGTATCCAAACTGTCTGTAATTGCCTTTTCTAATCTTTCAATATAGTTTTCGCATGATACGTTGTCTGTTATCGTTGGTAAATCGGAAGCTTTTCTGTACAGGGTAGTCATAAATGCTTTCCTAGTCTCCTCGCTTTCTGTGATCTTTCTCATGTTTCTTGTTAGATTTACCTCGCGGTCGACGTTAACTTTGACATCCAAGATCCAAGGTAGGTGGTCTGAACCGATGGACGAGATTTGTTTCGCCTTGAGGTCATCCACTTCTTGAAGTTGATGTGTCAAGATTGCAGCATCAAGTACATTGCTACCTTGGTTCGCTGGTCGCGATGGAAGTCCTGTGTGTTTTAATTTACATATTCCCTCCTGCTGTAGTCTCTTGACAAGGGTCCCGAGGCCTGCATCTCTGGAGTGTCCCAGCTGTCTCATTCGTAGGTTGAGATCTCCTATTACGAGCGACGGTTCCTCCATAAGCATATACTCTAGTTCCTCTCTAGCCTGATGTTGATCTGGGATTGGAATGTAGACCCCTTTTATGTTCATATATTCACCAGACCGGTGGTTAAAAACTAATTTGATCGCAACCCCCTCGATTTTGCAGTCTTCTTCTTCCCAACCTGGTATGAGTGCGGTTTGAGTCCACCTGATTCCCTTGGCTATGTACATTGCTGTGCCTAGGTGTGTTGCTATGCTATGCGTAAGCTTGTCATAATTCTTTATATCAAGTTTCACTTTGTCGAAGTTCACTTTGCACTCATTTATAATAATAATGTGAGGCAAGTGTTTTTCTGCTAGTACTTTTATTTCTGTAAACTTGTTTCGCATACCTTGGGCGTTAACGTGTAGTATCCTAAGTTTTTTGCAGCACACGCCAACGGTGTGGCTTAGCATAACGCCGTGATTCGATAGGTAACCTACTTTCGATCCATCACGCTCGCACGGCGTTGGTACGAGTGAGCTTCAGATGGATAGAAAGTTAACGTAAGGTTGGACTTCAAATCCAAAGGGTACCTTAAAGCCGCGTTTTCACATGGTTTTCACTTATTGTTCTGAGCGAGCATTCGCTTGTTCGTGGGCTGACGAACGAACATTTTGCTATGTGAATTATTGTTTTCGTCTGAGTAAGAACGAACGAATGCTCGTTAAGAACACTAAGTGAAAACGCGCCGCGCGTTAAGTAGAAGTAGTCGTGGTACGCCATGAGTTGGCAAGAAAGGTTTGCTTTATTATTAAAGCGATAAAGCATAAAGCTTCGTATCCACTAGAGGCAGCCTTGGGTCGAGCGGCCTCGACTTGAAGCAAATAGCCTCAGTTTGAGGCTGCTCGCTCTGAGGCAACAGCTACGGATCAGCTCGAGGCGTGTCGCCTCAGCTTGATCCGTAGCTGTTGCCTCACGAGCGACCGTCTCCACTAAGTAACTAAACACACGGTTCGGACTGAGGCGCCTTTGAGCACGGCACAGAGACCGACAAAATATGGATCGACTCGCGGCGACGAATTAGTCTCGCGTCGCGGCGTGCCTCAGGTTGAGGCGGCGTCTCCACTTGCGCAGCCTCGGAGTGAGGCAGCCGCTCGACCCGAGGCTGCCTCTAGTGGATACGCGGCTTCAGGTTTTCACCAAATATTTATTTATTCATTTAATTTAGCCGAACGGAAACACGTTTATGTAAACTTAGGTTTAGGTAAAGTTGTGGCATAAATAAGCGTCAATAAAAAGCGACAACTCCATGCCTATTGTTGAGAAACTCAATCATCTTTACTGGATTTCGTTTACGTTTATTACTGGTTAGGTAATACGCATAAAATATGGTATTACCTATGCAGTGACAATAACTCTCGGAAGACACAAGTACGAGTATATATAGAATGTATAAGTTTTGGTAGATCTTTTTAAGCCTATGGTAGAGTCAGCCAGTCATTAAATAGGTACATTTATTTTTAGTACTATAAATAGAAGATCTCATATAGGTACCAAAGAAAAAATACCTAGACCGAGTGGCCGAGGGGTACAGGCATCAGCCGCGAAAGCTGAGTACGTGGATTCGATCCCCACCTCGGACATAGGTGATCTTGGTCGTTTTTCTTTGGTATATGACATCTAATATTTATAAAAAATACCTAGTTCACTAACATCCGATGTGGATGGTTTTTGCTTTGGTATTTTGTCGTATGATTCCTTAAAAATACAAAGGAAAAAAAAGTTTTTCACATAAACTCGAAATTTTGGGTAGGGTAGGTATTATTTGTACATTCAGATCCAAGCATGTTACATTTATTTCTTGACTTATTATAACGTACAAAGAGACAGGGACAGAAAAAGTGACTTTATTTTATACTATGTAGTGATGAGGGCAGTTTGATTATGTATGTATGTACTCGTATTTGAACGACTACATACATTTTTTTAAATAGGTATATGGATATTGAAAACATCTGTCGCCTCATAGCTATACTCGTAAGTTACCCAGCAGCTTTTACTACGAGACCAACCAATCATCATCATCATCTCAGCCATAAGACGTCCACTGCTGAACATAGGGCTCCCCTCTGGACCTCCACATGAACCGGTTAGATGCGACCTGCATCCAGAGTGTCCCGGCGACCTTCATAAGGTCGTCTGTCCATCTTGTGGGTGGACGTCCTACGCTGCGTTTGCCTAGCCGTGGTCTCCACTCGAGCACTTTGCGACCCCATTGACCATCTGCTCTGCGTGCAATGTGGCCTGCCCATTGCCACTTCAGCTTGCTACTCCGGAGGGCTATGTCAGTATCTTAGTTCGCCTACGGATCTCCTCATTTCTGATTCGATCACGCAGATAAACTCCTAGTATAGCCCTCTCCATAGCTCGTAACCAATAGCTATAAAAAATTCATAACTCTCCCATACAAAATGTCAAGATCACAAAACCAAAATATATGAAATAGTTATATTTTCACGATTTCGGAGTTGTGAAATACCTTATATTTACTTTTCGACATGGAGACCTTATTTTGGACAGCGCAATCGAAAGGTGATCGAAAGTGACATTGTTTTTTTAATGTTCTTAATACAAAAGTAAAGAAGAATCTCTTTGTGTAACGATGGGATCAGTAACGCCATTTTTTGTCGTTGTTAACGCGATAAGTGTTTTTTTAGAAAGTGAAGGTCAAACTTCGTTACTTCGCTGAATTGTAGAAAATGGACCATTATTTAAATTTTGTCAACTTTACTCAAACGTAACTGCAATACGTATTATTTAAATAATCAAATATGATAGGACATTTATACAAACGGACTTAGTCCTACAGTAAGCTCAATTAAGGCTTTTGGAGTTGGAGTGACAGACAGAAGCTTGAAAACCGTTTGATTATTTTAATTATATTCGCATTTCGCAACTTTTTATCATTATAGACACGATAGCGTTTCCATGCCGACGAGGGTTGCCAACCGTACTAGTTAATATTAAATAGTATTGTAATATAATTCAACTCTCTGTACTACTGTTGAAAATATAGTACGCAAAAATATCTACATTTTACGGTATGGATACAATGCATCACTGCGGTCCGTACCGTCGCCGTTTTTTTTATTTAAAATTTAATTTCATTTTTTTGATCGCATCTTGCGACCATATGTAACATGGACGTCTAACGCCAAAACTGCCCCCAAAAACAATTATTCCATTGAGTCAAGATGGGCAGGACATGACATAGTGCTTTTCTTAACACCGCGCAATTTTTATATCATTAGACATATTGCAATATGTGTTGCGTAAAGGCGTAAAAAAATATTTGGTAAAACAAAAATAATTCATTTTTCATTATCCTTTTTGTTATAGATTTTTTTTTAAATCCCATTATCTACCGATTGTTTGGTCACTATGATCACTTGCTTACCTACTTTGTGTACTGCTCCACCATCTCATAACTGCCAAATCAGATTGGAAAGGGTGTTTGAGTTTGCAGCTTTGAGTAACCCGCATAAGGTAACTAATTCAATGCGTTATAACGTACGTAACAAGTTTCCTACGCGTGGTGGGGAATGGAGGTGGAGCTTAACTAGCAGGTAAATCCCACGAGACAGCATTATCAGTCTATCGCATACAGTACTAATAATGAGGGTATTTTGAGTTGCGCGCCGATCTGAGGGTAGTTTGACTCGAGCGCGTTCACGCAAGCGCACTCCTTCTTTGTTTACAGAGTGCTGTACAAATGGCACATGGAATCTTGCGATCAGCCGAGCCAGCATAATTTGACCTCAAGAACGGAGTAACTTAAATGTTCTGTCATACAAACGCGTACCGGTTTACCTCAGATATCGATTCTAATGCACTCTCTAAGCAAATTGAATTGTTGATGACGACGAGCAGGTACAGGTAGGTATGCGCTTGGGCAGTTTTAATCAAATAACAATCGTGTGTGCATGTAGTTAGGACATTTTATTCATTGTTTAGTACCGATGGTGGGGTGAGTGACGTCGGCTGATCGGTGCTTGTGATGAACTCCTGATTGGCTAAGACTTGACTACTCAAACCTGCTACCCTTTTGTCTGCCATCGAATCGCACGGATTGAAACAAACTTGCCTAGTGACCACAAATTATGTTTTTGCGGGATAAAAAACGGAAAAAAAACTAAAAAAAGTGTCACTTTTTTTTTTCAAGAATGTTGTGTACTGGTGATCGCGAATGACATTATCCAAATTTGGCTAACGACATAACAAACACCCTGTATTTCGGCGCAACATTTTTGACAAATGTTTATAGAATACAGCCAATCAAAACTTTGATATACCAATCACAACTATTTTTAAATGACAGTTTAAAACGTTTAAGTTTTTATAGGTTGATGTTGAATTTCTTTACCGTTATGCATTGAAGAGGGGGTCACTTGTCAACTAAAATTCGGCTTGCACCTGCGACATATATAACATGGACGTCTAACGCCAGCTCAAAAATCCCCCCAAAAGCAATTGTTCAATTGTGCCAAGATGGGCAGGACATAGCGCTTTTCTTAACACCGCGCATATTTCGGCGCAACATCTTTGACAAAAGTTTATAGAATATAGCCAATCAAAACTTTGATGGACCAATCACAACTTTTTTTAAATGGCAGTTTAAGTTCTTATAGGTTGATATTGACATTCATTACCGTGATGCATTGAAGAGGGGGTGACAGTTGTCAACTAAAATTCAGGACCGTTTTTGAAAGGCAATTTAATATGGCGTGCGGCTTCCACGTTTTATTTGTTCGTAGGCTTGCATGTTTTATTTGTTCGTCGGGTCCCATCTTAAGTTATTGTAAAATGAAGGCCAACTTACAGTTTCTCGGCGAGCTTAGCCGCTGGCGCCTCCGCGTCGACGTCCTTCACCTGCAATGGAAAATATTAAATTAGTTCCAATACTTCCGATACTAATTTAAATCAGATGCCACCGCTTCAAGGCCATCAACCGTTGGCTCAGGTTTGATGATGATTTAGCTATTGCACATATAGATTAATATTTAAAAAAATATTTTTGTTATTCTCTGTAAAGTTCCCTATTACTCTACTTATTTTCTTTACTTTAATAAATGTGTAATGCTGTACTCGTATATGCGTAAATGTGTAATAGCTAACGTAAATTTTAGATCATAACTATGTTGTATTGGCAGCCTCCGTAACTCTGCCTGCGCAGCTGGTGGCTCCGGGTTCGAATCCAAATGAGGACGTCTTTGTGTTGTGGGTGTGGGAAAAAATGTCCCCTGGTTTTTTTCCCTATTTTTTACCATTTTCCATACAATTTGTAATGGCGATAACAAAGGAGGAAAACTGGAACATGTATGAAACATGTTTTCCGTTTAGGATCAAGAGCTCGTGATATTGAGTAGAAATAGCCCAAAGAAACATAAATTCAAAATTATGAAAATAGATGAAATAAAAAGAAATGCTCTTAAGGTGCGTGCAGACCAAAAGAGCATTCGCTGTTCTATCCCCCACTCTACGAAATCAACGAATCACGTTTCGCGTAACGATCGAATTTCGTAGAGTAGGGGGATAGAACAGCGAATGCTCTTTTGGTCTGCACGCACCTTTATACTTTAACACATAAAAACAACCACAACAGAGAAAATACATTTGTTTTATAAATACGTTAATAAGTACACAAAGAGATACCATGGCCGAGATTCAAAATTCGAACCCGGTATTATAATACCAACTACCTATCTAAGCAGCAGCTTAAGAGGATAAAGTGTATAATACAGATAATACTTGAACACTAACACACTAATTTATTGTTATTTACTTGTAACAACACTAGCAAGATAATAGCCAAAGACGTCACAACTTGCATGAAGTGGCACTTACAGCAATTATCATCACTTGTTCATCCTCGCGAGATAACGTATCAGCACCGTGTTAGCGCATAAGGCTGCATAGATTAGACGATAGCTCGCTTAGCAAGCACGTAGAGTACCTACATAAAATATACTTGTTCAGTTCCTTACACGCAAGGCTTCCTTAAAAACTAGGTGAAAATTGGTGGATATTCGCGTTTCTATATCGCTACATCTATGATAAGCAACTCTTTTGTTAGTAAATGCTGTGCCATTTGTTGTGTCAACAGTACTTTCGGATCCCTTTCTGATTCCGGTATAATATTTAATGTATGTAAACTAGGATACAACTTTTAGGGTGCGGCTAATCCGCAAATTTGGAGGTTTTTTTTTGTCATTCTCTTAGAGTCGATTGCATGCATTGCAAAAAATGTGTACATAGTTAAAGACCTTTTTTAAATCCTGCCTTCTTTGGTAAAAAAGGCAGAAAATTCAAATTTTCTATGAGTAGTCTACAATATGCGCCTACGTCCGTTTTGTATGACTAACTTTCGTAATACGATGGAAGCGTGATTTTTGTCTTCACTAGGTAAGCCTTATAATGTGCAATTTGTTTGCAATCTACCACAGATCGACCCTCTAATGAATGACGCCGAGAGTGAAAGAGACACATCCTCAAACTTGTCCAATTTCGAAGTTTTTGGAAGTAGGCCTAATAGGCATTAGATACCCAAGTAACAAAAGCGAATCTAAAAGGGGGATATTAGATATCTAATAGACTTCGATTTGATTGTCTACTATAAGAGTAACATTGCCCCCAAGCTATCTTCAATAACGCTTATAGATAGTCTATAGTAAAGTGGGCACAACCTTGTAACTATTCATAAGTCTCCCTCTAGAAACCACGAATAGACAGAGTTAAGAATTAAACATTTTCAAATAGTCTTAAGGCATTCTTATAGAGTCTTTCCATACTATTTATAGACCACGATATGCACTAGTAGATGGTTAATTCAATTCAAATCATTTATTTCAATATAAACTTACAGTGCAGGTACACCAAAACGTCTATACGATACTAATTACATACAAAAATAATGTCAATAACACCAATAATAAAACATAAATGAAAAAATAAAAATAAAATGTTTCGCAAAAAAAATTAGCAATACATTAGCAAACATAAAACTAAAATAATAATAATAATAATAATAAATAAAATAATAATAATAATAATAATAAAAAAAAAAAAAAAAAAAAAAAAAAAAAATCTGACGCCGTCAATGTCTGACGTGCTTTTATAATTTCTTAGATATTTTTGATAAACAATGTATTTTACCGGCATTTATACAATATTTTTTACCACCTCGTCGTGGAAAAATTGCCCTTTTGATAGTACAATTTTATTCAAGGGTACAAGGAACGACAACGATTACACAAGTCTCTGAATCGTGCCGGCATACAAATGTCAAAATATTGCTAACGACTAAGAAATGTATACACGCAGTAAAGCACGCCAAGATAAAGCGTCTCCACGAATCGCACGCCCAACACCTTCGTCCGCCTCAACGACATCAGTCTCCTCGCAATCTTCGTCGGGCGTTGATTACGCCACCGCGCCCGACATCAGCGGGTCGAGCAGCGACGAGCGCGGACCATCGCCGCCGCCGCCACGACCACCTGCGCGGCGAGGACGGCCACCGCTGCCGGCACGCTTGGGGCCCGCGGGACATCCTACCCCGCCCACGGCTCCCGCTGCCGGTGGTGTAGTGCGACGCATGCAATGGTCTCAATCCATGAACGAGAATGTCATGCGCGCCTACTATGGGGCTACAGAGGGAGGAACTAACCTATCCGCGTATCGTGTCCGGATGCTTCCTCTGTTTCGGGCCCTTGAACCAACCATAAATGTGACTGCGCAGCGATTATCGGATCAAGTGCGAGTCATCCAACGATTAAAGCGGCTGGATGACTCGACACTTGATCGGCTCCGCCTGGAGGCTCTCCCTGTTCGTGCGGCCTCCGCTTCGGCGCGGGACCCGCCCGCCATGTCGCCGGATCCGGTGCCGGCACCCGACCTGGCACCGGGGGCACCGCGGGTTGATCCCAGTGCCGACGGGGATGACGTCACGAACCTGAGTGTGAGTACTTCAGACAATGAGCAATTGAGGAGGACTCTGGAAGATGCGATTATGCAGCATCGCTTCACACCCGACTCTAGGCCACGATTACCACGTTTGCCCATGAATAGGCGCAATTTAGCGTTGATGGGAGCCCTAAACGCTTTACTGGAGCCGTATATACGATCCAGTAAAGATTTGGAAGATACGCACTCGATCATGTACTGCGGGGCCATCGCGGCGTGCCGTGTTGCTCGAGTCAAGTTTCCGGACGCTGACCGTGCACCTAGGACCGCCGGAGGTGACCCCGCATGGCAGGTGCGGATCGAGCGTCGTATCGACTCGTTTAGGACTCTCATTGCAAAGCTGATCTGCTTCAGGGGGGGTAACAACCGCCCCCGAGTAATGCGCTTTGTGAACCAGGCGTTCGCGGGAACGGGTATTGCACCCCGCGACTACACGGCCAACCTCACAGAGCGCATCGACTTTCTGAAGCAGAAGGTTTATGCATGGGCAAACCGTATTCGCCGCTACAGAGAGCGTGTGAATCGATTCCAGCAGAATCGCCTTTTCCAGAGTGACCAAAGGAAGGTTTACCGAAAGTGGGAGGAAACCGACTACCGTGTGTCCGACGCGCGGTTGCCGGATGCTACTGCCATGAGTGATTTCTGGCGTAGTATCTGGTCAGCGCCCGTCGGACACACCGAGGGTGAATGGATGACCGTTGTCGAACGTGAATGCGAGACCATCGAACCTATGGGGGCAGTTACCATCAGCCCCGATGACGTAAGTTGTGCTGTCCGCACGACTCAGAACTGGAAAAGTCCTGGGCCGGATGGATTGCACAACTTCTGGCTAAAATGGTTTCGGTGCTCGCATTCACGATTGGCAACGCAATTCCAACAAGCCCTCGAGCTCGGTTCCCTGCCACCTTCCTTAACAACTGGAGTAACCTTCCTGCTCTACAAGTCCGGTAGTACCACGGAAGCGAAGAACTACCGACCCATCACGTGCTTGCCCACACTGTACAAGCTCCTTACATCCATTTTGAGAGTAAAAATTAACACACACATTGTTGCGAACAATGTTTTGGCTCCTGCTCAAAATGGATGTAGGGTTGGGTCCCGTGGTACTAAAGAGCTCCTCCTCATTGACATGACCATTTGCCAGCAAGTCCGGCGTAACAAAGGGGCCCTCTCCGCTGCTTGGATTGACTACAAGAAGGCCTATGATTCGGTGCCTCATTCATGGTTGGGAAGGGTCTTGGAGTTGTATAAAGTTAATGCAACTTTAAGATCCTTTCTCGGCGCGTGTATGAGGCAGTGGACCACAGTCCTTCGTCAACCAGGAGGTGGAGATGGCTCCTCTGGTCCGCAGGACTTTATAAGGATCGAGCGAGGAATATTCCAGGGTGACAGTCTGAGTCCCTTATGGTTCTGCCTAGCTCTGAATCCCCTCAGCACCCTGCTGAAGGATTCAGGACTAGGTTGCCGGCTTCGGAGAGAGGGTGAAGTCATTTCTCACCTTCTGTACATGGATGATCTCAAATTATTTGCGCCAAATAGCCAAGACTTGTTGGAGCTACTGCGAACCACAGAAGTTTTCAGTAGTGCCATCAAAATGGAGTTTGGTGTCGATAAGTGTGCGGTTATGCATGTACAGCGGGGGAAAGTAGTAAATTCAACAAATTTACAGCTTTCTGAGACAATGTCGTTCAGATCTATCTCGGAAGCAGAAACCTATAAATACCTTGGTATGTCACAGTCTTTGGGTATTGAAGATATGGGAATTAGACAGGCGGTGAAGGAGCGCTTTTTCAGCCGGCTCACAAAAGTACTTAACAGTCTCTTGTCAGGAGGCAACAAAGTGCGCGCCTTCAACGCCTGGGTAATGCCCATACTCATATACTCCTTTGGCGTACTAAGGTGGACTCAGACCGAGCTGGACGCCCTGGATCGAAGGGTCCGTACACTGCTCACCACACATCGAATGCTACACCCGCGCTCATCAGTTATGAGATTGTACATCCCGCGGAAATGTGGAGGCCGCGGCTTCTTAAATGCCAAAAACCTCCACAACCGCGAGGTGTACAATCTTAGAAACTATTTTCTTAACAATGAGTGTGGGATGCATCGAGATGTGGTGGCAGTAGATCGGAACCTCACGCCGCTCTCCTTGGCAAAAGAGAACTGGCGCAAACCTGTGGTACTAAGCACCGAGGACCGCAAGGCGGTATGGAAGAGCAAGGAGCTACACGGGCGGTTCTACAAGGCCCTCACGGGACCTGATGTAGATCTGCTCGCGTCGGTGAACTGGCTACGATTCGGGGACCTCTTCGGAGAAACCGAGGGTTTTGCCTGTGCAATTGCTGACGAGGTTATCATGACGAATAACTACCGGAAATATATCCTGAAGGACGGTACGGTCGACATTTGTCGGGCATGCCGCCGTCCCGGTGAGTCACTCAGGCATATTATTTCCGGTTGTTCTCAGATTGTTAACACCGAGTACTTGCACAGACACAACCTCGTAGCCAGGATTATACACCAGCAGCTTGCTCTTCAATACGGCCTTGTGGGTCTCGAAGTGCCTTACTATAAGTACACACCTGCGGCAGTTCTCGAAAATGGTCGTGCCACGCTCTATTGGGATCGATCTATCATCACGGACAGGACTATTGTAGCCAATAAGCCTGATATCGTGCTGATAGATCGATCCCAACGCCGGGCAATGCTCATCGACATCACCATCCCCCATGACGAGAACCTCGTGAAGGCCGAGAAGGACAAAGCCAGTAAGTACCTTGACTTGGCTCACGAGGTAACCGACATGTGGGAGGTTGATTCGGCGATCATTGTACCGATAGTTGTTTCTGCGAACGGTCTCATAGCGAAGAGTCTCGATCAACACCTCAAGAGGCTCTCGCTAGGTGGTTGGGTCAAGGGTCAGATGCAGAAGGCGGTAATCCTGGACACGGCGCGCATAGTCCGGCGGTTCCTCTCCCTGCAGCCCTAACCACCGGCAGCTTGGGCCCGCTCCGTTGCCGGCGGCTCTCTAGGTTAGGTTTTTTATATTATGTTTACATGTTTTGTATTGCTTTTGTATGTTTTATTTTATTTTACTTTTATAGACATATTGTAAAAAACCTAATCTAAGAAATGAATGAAATAAAGAGAATAATAAATAATAATAAAAAAAAAAAAAAAATTGACGCTGTCAACGTCAGACGTGTTTTTTACAATTTTTTCTGTTCTTTTTTATAAAAAATGTATTTATTGGCCGTTTCGATTCTACTTTGTACAATTTTAGTAGTACAGATGATACCCGTGATGACTATTCATATACTCGGACCTACACGCCAACATACATAAAGACAACAGGAAATCATGCAAACGCGAAGTAAAACACGTCAAGCGTCCACACTAGCCGCACGCCCACCACCTCCGTCCGCATCGTCCTCCTCCTCCTCTTCGGAATCGTCGTCGGGTGAAGAATTCGCCACTGCACCCGACACCAGCGAGTCGAGCGACGAGCGCGGACCACCGCCGCCGCCGCCACGACCACCTGCGCGGCGCGGACGGCCACCGCTGCCGGCACGCTTGAGGCCCGCGGGACATGCTGCCCCGCCCACGGCTCCCGCTGCCGGTGGTGTAGTGCGACGCATGACATGGTCTCAAGCTATGAATGAGAATGTCATGCGCGCCTACTACGGGGCTACAGAGGGAGAAACTAACCTATCCGCGTATCGTGTCCGGATGCTTCCTCTGTTTCAGGCTCTTGAACCGACCATAAATGTGACTGCGCAGCGATTATCGGATCAAGTGCGAGTCATCCAACGACTAAAGCGGCTGGATGACTCGACACTTGATCGGCTTCGCCTGGAGGCTCTCCCTGTTCGTGCGGCCTCCGCTTCGGCGCGGGACCCGCCCGCCATGTCGCCGGATCCGGTGCCGACACCCGACCTGGCACCGAGGGCACCGCGGGTTGATCCTAGTGCCGACGGGGATGACGTTACGAACCTGAGTGTGAGTACTTCAGAAAATGAGCAATTGAGGAGGACTCTGGAAGAGGCGATTATGCAGCATCGCTTCACACCCGACTCTAGGCCACGATTACCACGTTTGCCCATGAATAGGCGCAATCTAGCGTTGATGGGAGCCCTAAACGCTTTACTGGAGCCGTATATACGATCCAGTAAAGATTTGGAAGATACGCACTCGATCATGTACTGCGGGGCCATCGCGGCGTGCCGTGTTGCTCGAGTCAAGTTTCCGGACGCTGACCGTGCACCTACGACCGCTGGAGGCGACCCCGCATGGCAGGTGCGGATCGAGCGTCGTATCGACTCGTTTAGGACTCTCATTGCAAAGCTGATCTGCTTCAGGGGGGGTAACAACCGCCCCCGAGTAATGCGCTTTGTGAACCAGGCGTTCGCGGGAACGGGTATTGCACCCCGCGACTACATGGCCAACCTCACAGAGCGCATCGACTTTCTGAAGCAGAAGGTTTATGCATGGGCAAACCGTATTCGCCGCTACAGAGAGCGTGTGAACCGATTCCAGCAGAATCGCCTTTTCCAGAGTGACCAAAGGAAGGTTTACCGAAAGTGGGAGGAAACCGACTACCGTGTGTCCGACGCGCGGTTGCCGGATGCTACTGCTATGAGTGATTTCTGGCGTAGTATCTGGTCAGCGCCCGTCGGACATACCGAGGGTGAATGGATGACCGTTGTCGAACGTGAATGCGAGACCATCGAACCTATGGGGGCAGTTACCATCAGCCCCGATGACGTAAGTTGTGCTGTCCGCACGACTCAGAACTGGAAAAGTCCTGGGCCGGATGGATTGCACAACTTCTGGCTAAAATGGTTTCGGTGCTCGCACTCACGATTGGCAACGCAATTCCAACAAGCCCTCGAGCTCGGTTCCCTGCCACTTTCCTTAACAACTGGAGTAACCTTCCTGCTCTACAAGTCCGGTAGTACCACGGAAGCGAAGAACTACCGACCCATCACGTGCTTGCCCACACTGTACAAGCTCCTTACATCCATTTTGAGAGTAAAAATTAACACGCACATTGTTGCGAACAATGTTTTGGCTCCTGCTCAAAATGGATGTAGAGTTGGGTCCCGTGGTACTAAAGAGCTCCTCCTCATTGACATGACCATTTGCCAGCAAGTCCGGCGTAACAAAGGGGCCCTCTCCGCTGCTTGGATTGACTACAAGAAGGCCTATGATTCGGTGCCTCATTCATGGTTGAGGAGGGTCTTGGAGTTGTATAAAGTTAATGCAACTTTAAGATCCTTTCTCGGCGCGTGTATGGGGCAGTGGACCACAGTCCTTCGTCAACCAGGAGGTGGAGATGGCCCCTCTGGTCCGCAGGACTTTATAAGGATCGAGCGAGGAATATTCCAGGGTGACAGTCTGAGTCCCTTATGGTTCTGCCTAGCACTGAATCCCCTCAGCACCCTGCTGAAGGATTCAGGACTAGGTTGCCGGCTTCGGAGAGAGGGTGAAGTCATTTCTCACCTTCTGTACATGGATGATCTCAAATTATTTGCGCCAAATAGCCAAGACTTG
This sequence comes from Thaumatotibia leucotreta, assembly GCA_025490895.1. NCBI lineage: Eukaryota > Metazoa > Arthropoda > Insecta > Lepidoptera > Tortricidae > Thaumatotibia > Thaumatotibia leucotreta. The sequence goes on from JALPQI010000264.1 coordinate 194,316, forward strand.
TTGGAGCTACTGCGAACCACAGAAGTTTTCAGTGGTGCCATCAAAATGGAGTTTGGTGTCGATAAGTGTGCGGTTATGCATGTGCAGCGGGGGAAAGTAGTAAATTCGACAAATTTACAGCTTTCTGAGACAATGTCGTTCAGATCTATCTCGGAAGCAGAAACCTATAAATACCTTGGTATGTCACAGTCTTTGGGTATTGAAGATATGGGAATTAGACAGGCGGTGAAGGAGCGCTTTTTCAGCCGGCTCACAAAAGTACTTAACAGTCTTTTGTCAGGAGGCAACAAAGTGCGCGCCTTCAACGCCTGGGTAATGCCCATACTCATATACTCCTTTGGCGTACTAAGGTGGACTCTGACCGAGCTGGACGCCCTGGATCGAAGGGTCCGTACACTGCTTACCACACATCGAATGCTACACCCGCGCTCATCAGTTATGAGATTGTACATCCCGCGGAAATGTGGGGGCCGCGGCTTCTTAAATGCCAAAAACCTCCACAACCGCGAGGTGTACAATCTTAGAAACCATTTTCTTAGCAATGAGTGCGGGATGCATCGAGATGTGGTGGCAGTAGATCGGAACCTCACGCCGCTCTCCTTGGCAAAAGAGAACTGGCGCAAACCTGTGGTACTAAGCACCGAGGACCGCAAGGCGGTATGGAAGAGCAAGGAGCTACACGGGCGGTTCTACAAGGCCCTCACGGGACCTGACGTAGATCTGCTCGCGTCGGTGAACTGGCTACGATTCGGGGACCTCTTCGGAGAAACCGAGGGTTTTGCCTGTGCAATTGCTGACGAGGTTATCATGACGAATAACTACCGGAAATATATCCTGAAGGACGGTACGGTCGACATTTGTCGGGCATGCCGCCGTCCCGGTGAGTCACTCAGGCATATTATTTCCGGTTGTTCTCAGATTGTTAACACCGAGTACTTGCACAGACACAACCTCGTAGCCAGGATTATACACCAGCAGCTTGCTCTTCAATACGGCCTTGTGGGCTTCGAAGTGCCGTACTATAAGTACACACCTGCGGCAGTTCTCGAAAATGGTCGTGCCACGCTCTATTGGGATCGATCTATCATCACGGACAGGACTATTGTAGCCAATAAGCCTGATATCGTGCTGATAGATCGATCCCAACGCCGGGCAATGCTCATCGACATCACCATCCCCCATGACGAGAACCTCGTGAAGGCCGAGAAGGACAAAGCCAGTAAGTACCTTGACTTGGCTCACGAGGTAACCGACATGTGGGAGGTTGATTCGGCGATCATTGTACCGATAGTTGTTTCTGCGAACGGTCTCATAGCGAAGAGTCTCGATCAACACCTCAAGAGACTCTCGCTAGGTGGTTGGGTCAAGGGTCAGATGCAGAAGGCGGTAATCCTGGACACGGCGCGCATAGTCCGGCGGTTCCTCTCCCTGCAGCCCTAACCACCGGCAGTTTGGGCCCGCCCCGTTGCCGGCGGCACCCTAGGTTAGGTTTTTTATAAAGTATTTATGTGTTTTGTATTGTTTTTGTATGTTATATTATATTTTAATTTTATAAATATTGTTATAAAAAGCCTAACCTAAGAGATATGAGAAATAAAGTGTATAATAATAATAACACGTTTCACAAAAAAAAAAACAATGAATTGGCAGTACAATAATTAAATAACTATAGGCATGTTAACATATTATTAAATTAATTAAATAAAATATTTAAAATTTTAATACATTTTCTGCAAAATTCACCAGCATTATCTGCAAACACATCAACATCATGGCCCTCTAAAGCCATAATATTAAAAAGTGTCAGCGCTCGGGGAGTAGGCGCGTTATCGGACAGGCGGGTGCGTGCACGCAGCCACGCGAACAGGCGGCGGCGGCGCCGGGGCGGCAGCGCGCACACTGCGCTCGCGCTCGCGCACGGTGCCGTCCGCACTACCGGCACGTGCAACCCCATTCGCTCCAACACGATTGAATTATTTACTCTGTTGTGTACAACTCCGTGGTAATGTACCAACAACAGCAGTTTCCGCCTTAGCTCCAAAGTATGGAGTCCTACCATCCCTGAGACAAAGCGAGAGGGGTAAAGATAGGGGTAATAGCCATAAGACCTATTATACAAATATCTAGCAAACTTCCTTTGCAATTTCTCGATCATGCTGACATATTTTGACTCGCAGGGATCCCACACTATCGCGCCGAATTCGAGTTTACTGCGGACGTATGCATTATATAAAATCAACGGCACTACCACATTTTTAAACTGGGAGCTCATCCTAATAATAAAACCTAAGGTTCTCGAAGCGCTTTTACATATATTCATGATGTGCTGTCGGAAATTAAGCTGAGCGTCCATTGTCAGCCCCAGATCTCGAATTTCATTTACTCGTTCCAATTCGACACCCTGAAGACGATATATGAAATTGATTGGTGCTCTAGCCCTAGAGTACGTCATGACCTTGCATTTGGATATGTTAAAGTTCAAATTGTTGACACTGCTCCACTCAGCTACAGCGTCAATGTCACGTTGCAGGCCACTACAGTCATCAGCACATCCCACCTCCAAGAAAAGCTTCAGGTCATCCGCATACAACAGGCAACCAGCCGAGCTTACAACCTTAGGCAAATCATCGATCATTATCAGAAATTGAGTTGGTCCCAGCGTACTGCCTTGGCTAACCCCTGATCGTGTGTAATATGGTGGTGACCGAAACCCTGCAAGCTTCACGTACTGACTGCGGTTAAGTAGATAATCAGCAAAAAAGTGGAGTAGTCTAGGAGTGAACCCTAACTTTGCAAATTTTTGTAGCAATAGATCATTATCAACCAAGTCGAAGGCTTTCTTAAAATCGAAATATGCTACATCAACCTGGTTGCGATGATCCATTGCTGCCGCAGCATAATCAACAAAACACACCTGATTGGTGGTTGTTGATCTGCCACCACGAAAACCATGCTGTGCTTCGTCGAGATGAGAGCCAATTTGTTGGTTAATGAGAGAATCCAACACTGTTTCAAATATTTTTCCAAAAACTGACAGCACCGCTATGGGTCTGTATTGTGTTATATCTGCCTCAACTTTGCCTTTAGGGACTGGGGTAACACAAGACACCTTCCAGCATGAGGGATATTTAGCTCGCTGTAATGCCAAATTAAATATATGAAGTAGTGGCTTCTCAAGAGAACCAACACAGTCCTTGGCCAAGTATGGTGGAACCCCGTCAGGCCCCGGAGCCGACCGTGACTTAAGTCTACGAACAGCGCGTCTTAAGTCCGATGCACTGACTCTGTCAATAGACACTCGGGTGGCGTCCGCACCAGCACTCTCAGCTGCCGCTTCTGCGTTCAAACACGGTACTTTGTTCCAAAAAACAGAGCTAAAGTACTCTGCAAACGCATCTGCGGCTTCTTGTCCCTTAATATTTCGATCTTTATAACAATATTCGTAGCATCGACGATCATTATTACGTTTACTTTTTACATAATTCCAAAACTTTGCTGGTTCCATGGTAATGTCACATTCTATGCTACGAATGTGTTCCCTGTAGGCTACGTCAATAAGAGATTTTGCACGCGCTCTGTAGTATCTATAAAGTTCTTTGTTGAACTCTAACCCTAATTCTTTGTATTTTTTAAGGTGAAAATACTTGTCTTTAATAGATTTTATTATTTCGGGAGTATACCACACAGGATAATTGTATTTGCTTGTTCTATGCTTATTTCGCTTTTTTAAAGGCACATGCGATGAAATACATTCCATCAGCTTCGAATAAAATACTTCTGTAGCTTTATCCACATTATCCAACTCAGTTATATCACACCAATCAATAGAATTCAGGCTGCAATAGAGTCGCTTAAAATCAGCTTTACGATAATTAAATTCAGGTTCCACCGAGTCATTGACTGGGGGAGTCTGAACAGGCAAAGAAGGGCGCCCTCTAGGTAGCGCAAGCACAACTTCAAGGGGAGGGTGGTACACATCAGCTGGCACCAACGGCTCCACCTCGTCAGACACACTTACCATCTCCTGCTTCCATCCACTCAGCACTAGGTCCAATATACCACCATTTCCGTTACGAACACTGTTATGCTGGTGAAATTTGCAGAAATCCATAAAAATGGAGAAATTATTTCTTACATGAACACTGCATGAATTAAGGTTAAAATCTCCTAACAAAATAAAGTCCAATGCAGAATATTTACATACAGCTCTTTCAAGACATGCCAGAACACTCAGATATTGTTCATCACTATAATTGGGGGGTAAATAAACCACACCGCACAAAAAAGACAGATTCTTCCATTGGACTACTGCTAATAATAGTTCCATATTATCATCAATTCCTTCAGCATCATCAATCACACGTAAGGTATATGTATTGCGCGCAGCTAACAGAACTCCTCCCCACCCGGCGTCCCGCGCTCGGTCTTTCCGTAACACGGTGTATCCGGGGGGAAACAACTCTGCGTCGCTAACTGAGCTAGTCAAAAATGTTTCTGTTAATGCGATGAGATCATTAGAGGAAATCAGTATATTATTAAAGAATAAAAATGTTTTTGATCTTAATCCCCGAACATTTTGATAATAAATAGATACATTTTTAACTGTTCTCTTTTTGTTTGTGCTCACTTTTGACACGAAAATTTCGCCACGGTTTTACACATATGTCTTGTTCCCAATTCTCACTAGCCGTTACCAAGTCCGCCAATTTAGGTGGCACACATATCTTGAAAGACGCATAGTTCCCGCGTGATTTGAGGGCATGCACGGAGCATTCATCACTATTACAGATAGCCTTTAAATGTTCCTGTACCTGCTCCGCGGTCGTACCCAGCTTCACATAATAAAGATGGAGATTAATCTTACGCTCTGATGCCTCCAATTTAGTCGTGCCAACAGCTGCTGTTCCCCTTGTCACTGTCGGAGCAGAGGATGGACCACGTAATAATGACTGTTTATGAGGTGTCAATCCGGTGTTTCCATGCTGGTTATCACTGCCTCCACCTGAATTCCGATTTGAAGTCGATTGTGGAGCCACAGTCTTTGGAGGAATAGAAGGCGGAGACAACGTCAAGCTGTCTCTTCCTGGGTCCGTCGTTGATGACAGTTGAGTAACATTCACAGGAGCCGTGACACCGTCTTTTGTTTTGGTTTTGATGAACTTGGATTTACCATTAGAGGCCCGAGCATTTGATGTTTTAACATGCTTATTAGTCACGATTGGTGATCTAGATGCAGAATGAGACGGTGACGGTGTAGCTCCAGCTTCAGCGGTATGATGTGGGGGACTGCGGGACCTACCAATAGGTGGCGCCTTCTCGTCCGCTTTGTTGCCTATAACCAATGATGTTCCTAGAGGTTCTATATTATGTGCAAGGTTCGATTGTTGCTGGCACTTGCATCCCTTACAAGATCGTTGTAGTTTATCTTCTAAAGATTTTACCGTTCCCTGTAAAGTTTCGATTAGTTTCCTCATTTCATTGATTACTGGACTATTTTCAGCGACTATGGTAAATCTCTCAGACACACTACGGTCGATTAAAGCCGCCAATGAATAGTTAAGGTTGTTTTGGAGCTCATCTGACATCACCGCACGGATATTTTCTAAAGTGACTGGCAATTACTAGCTTCGGCCGATATCATCGGCTTTGAACCGCCTCGACCGTATGTAACATTTTCGTATCCCTCGGTTCGTGGCATGTCATTCTTGATTGGAGTAATTATTGAAATGTCGTTGAGGCTAGCATTATAGCTACAATTTGTTGGTCTAACTGGGGTGTGCGAATTATCGCCCCTGGGTAGCTTACTGCGGCACACTAAGCACATCCACTTACTTAAATATTGATCAGGATGTAAATCATAATCGCTTTCACTAATGTTAGCGCAGATTAAATAGTAGTGTGAGCCGCATTTATGACAGGCTACGTAAATATCGTCTACCCCGATGTTGCTGGGGCAACCGGCGCATTTCAACGGTTTTGTCATTTTACAAAAATAAATATATCCAGATGCACGTTAAGTTCTTGAGCGTAACGTTCACAATCGCGAGATATTATGTTAATAGATAAGCTTGAGAGCTAAACAGAAGTATTTACCTGAGAAGTTTTAAAACCAAATTAACTCAACCCTGCCAACCTTAAGAAATATTTTAATAGAAATAGACAACGATACGTATAATGGCGCATATCTCAAAAGAATAATGCTAAGGTAATATTACAAAATGGCGTGACAAATTTCTAACTTCTTATTTCATGCGCCTAGTTTTCATCGGCTAATACTGATACTTAAACTTGCAAAACTTGGTGCGGATGAAAGTCTCTCGCTGAATTTGTGTAAAACTCTCTTTAAAGAAGAGCGCCCGCTTGAAATGTAATATTTAACAAAATATTAACCAAATATAAAAATATTAAAAAAAAAAATTGTGTTCATATGTTTAAGCCATTTGTTTCATTCATAATATAGTATATTAAAAAGTATAGGATGATTTGTTACAGAGAATATATTCATAAAAGTACAAAAACAAGCCAAAAAATAGTTCGCTACAATAATTTCACAAAATATTAGGCAGTAAAAATGGCGTCTAGTTAAACTTGTCTAGAAAAATGATTTCTTTAAAACAAACTTTCTAAAGAATAATCTGTAGTATAGCTCTAGTAAATGACAAGAATATTTTTACTTGTTGCAAACCAAACTTCCTAGTCGAGGAATAAACTGGTTTATGAGTGTTTAAGATTACCTATAAACTGCCATTTTTGTATACTGTTTTAACTTCTCACAGTATTTCTAGACATCAATCAGAGAACTGGCATTTTGAGTGCGTTGTGTATCATTTTGGATGAAGAACGAATTCAAGAAGTTACCTTCATAAAGAAATTTGTTTTTTATTTGTTAACAATATGAAATAATGTAATGGTATAATCGCAACTTCGCGCCGCCGGCGTGCGCGCGTGCGGAGTAGTCGGTTCACGCGGCCGATTTGTAGCAGTTTTAACGTGTTATGTTTAGTTTTATCAATGTGTTTGAAGAGGGCGGAAAGTTTATTTTTTGTGGATCGTATTAAATTAGGTAGATATATCTAAATTATCATATTCGTACCTATCTGTATAAAGTTTCCCCGATTTCTAAGAATGAACATTTGACACGCATTGTTTGTTTATTTACCATTTCGTAATTAAAATTATTGTCTAATCTTTATTTATTATTTTAATAATCTTACCCGCTTAATTCATGAGTCGCAAATCAGAATCGGAACTCCTTTTGCTCCTTCTCTGTATTTTCTTCTATTTTTAAATATTTGCTGACTCTCCGACGAAAGCCACCAGATTTTTAATTTGTTTTACTGTCTCCATTGCATAAAGCCAGCTGATCTAGTAAAATTGCACTTATTTACATTATCTTTAAGCAAATAAACACTGGAACCACTATGTCACTAACATATTATTAGACTTACTGAAAGATATCTACAAAAGTAGTTTATGTAGACTTTAGTCTTTTTATAAACAAACATAAGAGTACCACTAGCTAATACGGAATATCTGTAGAAAGTTAAATCTTAACATTTACCATCTTATCTAATAAAATACTGGAAAATAGGTACCTTTAGGCTTTATTAACTATTTATAGAACAATATGTCCTAAGATAATCGTCATACCTAGAAATGTACTTAAAATATGTGTTCTATAGATCAAATTATCTAAAAAAAATCAAATATGAGAAAAGATACACTATAAGGATACTTTTTCTTCATAGAAACCATTTATAGAAAGCCCTTATCTAAAAAGAAACTGCGAATAGACTATCAATAGATAATTTCGTTTTAAGCCTTCAGGCATAGAATTAGAATAATAATATATATTTAGTGTATTTTCGTAAACTAATATTTAGATTTTTGCGATTCTTTTTAATTTATAAATGAAGACAAGCACAATGTATTTCTTAATCCACAAGGAACCGCCGCGATTTACGTAAAAATATAAAACAACTAAAAGCAGAAGTAATTTGAAAGTGAAATAAATGTGCAATATTTTTACTCTACACTACTTGCGCCACTCGATCAGATTTGCAACACGGTGCGGTGGCCTAATCTTAGTAATTAGTGATGTAAATCTCAAAGACAAATAAGTTCATGTTTGATTTATTTGTTCATTGATTTAAACTTTAGTCAAATGTAGGTAACAAATATGTATAGTAAATGTTCCGTGAACCATGTTTGATACGGAACACCAAAAACTAACGAATGCCTTGAATTTGCGGTAGGTCGGTAGGACGATAAATTTTCAGAAATTCAGTACCTACTTACCTTGTAATATCGGTTCATAGTAGTTATTAAACTCTACCTTCCTGTAGTCACCGTTTGAGTTAATATTAAAAATACACGCTGTATATTATAAAAAAAAAACATTTTTATACATATTTTTGGACGTGGCTGTACCAGTAGGTATGTAGATATATGAATATACAAATTGTCAAGGTAGACATTTTGTGTGACTGTAGATTCATGTATTATTTTCTACAATTACATTGTATTTAATATCACCTAGCTGTTTAACTTGTGCAATGTGCATAGTGCTTTGTCATCTATTTAAATAGTTACTAACTATGTAAAGGACATATATAATTACATCATCATGATCTATGATTTGATTCAGTTTATATTTAATACCTACTGTACTTTCACAACATACACATACTATGTTATATGATTACCGGTGCTTCGCAAGGATTAAAATGATAATCTTTGTTATCATTCCAACTGCAGGCCTGCAGCTCTAGTGATAACAATTTTCATCCAATTTTTAAGGAGATGCCTACCTAGTTGTGCCATCGAAAATAGTTACTCCTGAATTACTTATACCACCTTAGTTTTACGGTACCATATTGTTGGGCGCTTTTAGAGAGAATAATGTAATATTGGTGACATACAAAAACTGCAAAATCTTTCCCTACTCGTAGTTTTTGACATACACGATGTTACATGTGATTTTAATTTTTATCGGGCCCTTCAGTTAGACTATTTATAGGGATAAATTGTGTTTACATATAATTATTCATCAACTCGATTGTACAGACAAAGTAATAATTATGTATAGTTAGGTATATACCTACATAGTGTGTGCATACTCTGTCCAAAAATGTCCATCAGTTAAAAAGGAGACAAATTCAAATTCTCTATAGGCAGTAACTTCTTCGCGCCTACATTCAGTGGCGTATCTAGGGGGGGGCAGGGGGGGCTCGTGCCCCGGGCGCCAAATTAGAGGGGGCGCCAAATCGCCCAACATTTTTAATTTCCTTTTGCATAATTTATTATACCTATGTTAAAAAATCGAAAATCTGTATGCGTTATCTATCAGAAGGGGCGCCAAATCAGCCAAGATTTTTGATTGCCTTTTGCATAATTTATACAATAAAAAAAATTAATTCATAAAATGCTAGATTGGCACGTTTTCCGGGCGTCAAATTAAGCGGGGTGCCAAATCAGAATATTTTTTTATTTCTTTTTGCATAACTTACACATAAAGAAAATCTTCATGTGTAAATTAAAAAAATGCTAGATTGGTACATATTCCCTGGGCGCCAAATTAGGAGGGGCACCAAACAAGCCAAAATTTTTGATTTCCTTGTGCATAATTTATACATAAATAAATCATAAATATGTACGCGTAAACTATTAGAGGGGGCGCCAAATCGGTCAAGATTTTTTATTTCCCTTTGCATAAATGATACATTAAAAAAATGCTAGTAGTATGGCAATTTACATTTTTCCCGGGTGTCAAATTAGGCAGGGCGCCAAATCAGCAATTTATTTTGATTTCCTTGTGCATAATTTATACAGAAAGAAAATCATTATGCGTAAATTCAGAAAATACTAGTTTGGTACCTATATTTTCCCGGGGCGCCAAATTGTGGAGAGCTCCAAACCAACCAAAATTTTAGATTTCCTTATGTATCATTTACACATAAATAAATCAAAATTCTTAATGACTAAATTCACAAAAAGCTAAAATGGAATTTTCTTAAACTCGCTTTCTATAGTTTTCTCTTTTTTATATTAACCATTTGGATAATTTTTAAAACTAAAAGTACGGAAACAAGTTTATATCCTGTGCTGCATGTACATAAATAGCAGCTTATTACTCTTATTAGCATCGATAAAATTGAAAATGTATGTATGTATTCAGTTCGAACACAGTTGCATTTATTTTGTTTCGCAATTTTTTTTAATAAACTAAATTTTTTCTAGTAGGTAGGGCCTTTCCTGTCTAGTAGGTTGAATTTTGGATAGATTGCGGTATCCTAAAAGTGACCCTTTTTAGGGTTCCTACCTAAACTAGGAACACGAGTTACGAATTTGGTTTTCGCACGTGTATACTGGGACGACGTTTTTCATTTGGTCCTCCGAAGACCTGACGTAAAATGAACCACTTCTCGCACTAGCGCGTAACAATCACCCGAGTTAAAAAGAAGTTTTTACACATGTATCGAACGACTTTTTTCATAACAAGTGCCTTAAAAACGCACGGCGATTTTTTTTTACGCACGCGAAGCAAAGTTTACTTTTCCGCACTAGTTAGGAAAAAATATTTTTCCCCCTACACGTAAAGTGGCGATGGATTTACTGCTAGCAATGTCGATATTAGGTGTTAACATTGGAAAACGAAAGGGGTGGGGGGGCGCAAATTTGGCGCTTGCCCCGGGCGCCATTTACTCTAGCTACGCCCCTGCCTACATTGTTTGAATTTGACGCCTTTTTCTACTGACTGACTTTGTGTGATAGAGTATAGTAGTAGCGCGCATCGTGCAAATATATATATACATATACAAGACCTTATTTAATTACACTAATAATTATAGGGTATATTTGTCACAGTAGACATATATTTGTCACATTTAATGAGTGGCCAAAATAAAAGTGCATTCCTGCTGCCAGTGAGGTTTTGGGATGCAAAAGCAGCCTCTTAGGGTTTTTTTAGAAATACTTAAGTTCAAGTTTCAGAAGTACTTAGTACTAGTAGCTCTAAGTAGTTATAGTAACTACCAGCACCTAGATTTTTTTAACTTGAAAGTATTAAAAAATTCGAGTTTTCATAAACTCCCATAAATCTCCTGAGGAATCTATACAGAGTCCCAAAACCTCACAGGCAACGGGAAAGCACTTATTTTTGGCAACCTTGTATTATATGTTTGACCTACGCCTACGGTCCTACCGTGAACTCCGAACTCTCCGAAGTCCGAAGTTGTTGTCCGAGTTTTCTCTGTCACTCTAACGACGCCTTCTTTTGAGTGACAGAGACAAATCCACGTAAGCCTAGATTGCCTATTCGTGCTTCATATCGACAAGCATGGCAAATGACAATGCGTTCGCCGCGCGCTGAGAACGGTAAACGCACGATATTCGAATGTCGCTATTATCTGCCACATTATGTAACGTTCCGTTTACATCGCCGCTAGGGTTGCCAACCAATTTGAGTTTCGATTATTATACCGAAATTTAAAAATATGTAGAGTAACTTCAATTTATTTGTGAATTTTGGAGCATTGTTTGATTTATCAAAAGCAACACAGTAGGTAGGAATATTTTAAGAAACCTAATACATTTATTACATTTAGAAATTAGCAGGATGTCACGGCCATATGGTATGTTTCACAAATGTCAAATATAAATTATAATTTGTGGGATAAACGGGCATATTTCCTGTGGATATTGCGAAAGTTCTAGGACATACAAATTAAGTTATGACCACACAATTAAGAACCAGAAGCCACGTCTCTCCTTGTCGTCCAACAAGAAAATTAGGGTTCAAGAGCCTTTAATTTTCTCACATATGTTCACAGGAAAGATTTGTATCTAACCTTATTCATACAAAAATATCTGTATGACCCACCTTCACATTACGAACACCACTTCATATACCTTGTTGCATTTGCCTCATTCGACCATACCTATATAGATACATAATCAGGATTTTATCTTTGTAGGTAAGTTTAGGATATAATAGTATGTTTTCATTTGTTTGTTCAACGTGTGGTGTCCGAATTACCCGTGTGTAAAAAAAAGAAAAAAAAAAGGAAATTAGAACGAGCAAGATTCACGCACAAGATTAGGAAAATAATGCCAAAGGGCATTTTCTACTAGTAACTAAACCAGAAAAATTTTTGGCTTTATACACATGTACACAAACCATAACTAAACATGTGCTAGCGCGCAGATAAAGTGTCGTCTCGATGAGATCTGAACTCCGGGCAAAGACAATTATTCCATTAAAACCTCTAATAGACCATGAGAATCATCATAATAGTCAGTTAATTGAGAAAATTAACTTGTTTATCGTTTTTTATCCGCAATTAAAAGATGGCTGAAGATTAGCTAGGACTGAATCGCGTAGATAAAGTTCAAAGTTACATTGTTGGTACTACATATAACCTAATAATACCTAATAAAACAAATGTCAAAAATACATGAGAAATAAGAAACCAGCACCAGATAAAAAAAATTAACTTTATAAAATGATTTTTAGTACAGATGGTGCCTTTTTTAGGCTCTAGTACGAGAAGTGTGTCATTTTACGTCAGGTTCAAAACTTCGGAGGGCCATCTGCACTAAAAAACGTCGTATGAGACACGTGCAAAAACGAAATTCGTAACTCGTGTCGGTTTAAAACACTCCCTATCGGTCGTGTTTTAAAACATCCCCACTCGTTTCGAATTTCATGTTTTTCGCACTTGCGTCGTAATGTACTATTTTATGGTTAACAGTTTTAAATTTTGTAATAGGTACCACATCACTGGCTGCTCGCTGCCAACATTATAACTGTGAATATTGAACCGCATTCATAGTTATGAGATAAATGCAGATTTCTATCCGACACCAGATAATTTTGAGGGTGAACAATATTACCATATACAAGCTCTGAACACTCGACTACATCTATTTTTTTTCAGTTTAGTAAGTATTCGGTTTTCATTTTCGTTTCTCGTTTATCTTTACTGGTAGAAAGAGACAAAACATAAAGATAAAGATAAAGATAAAGATATTTTATTTGCTAAGGACACACAGATATACAAGTACAGATAGTAGGTACAACACGGTTTCGGAAGCAGGTATCCTGTCGTCATCCGACATGCAAATTATGTTCAGAAATACATTATGTTCAAACTACCTATATTTATCATTAAAATTAATACATTAATTTAAATTGGTAATTATTTGATATTACTATTATCATTAATCATTAAGGATTTTATTACATACATTAAAATAGCTAACATACGTAGTAAGGTTTCTATGAATACGAGTTATTTGACAACCCTGTACGCGTCCCAATTCGCTCAACTTTTTGCCTTTTACGGAATACAACAGCGGCGATATGTCGCAAAAGTGCCTTTCGGGTTTTTAGTGCATTTTAATTCGATTATTATTTTCTTGGGTAATAAAATGAGTAGGAGTAATTATCTACATACCTATATATATTTAAGTCGGTGCGAGATATCATATACGTTTTCTTACTGTCTGTTACCGGCAGACGATCTTTTACTGAAATATATACATATTCTTATTTGAGCATAATTATAGTTTCAATAATTAATTAGAATTCATTAGAGTTATAAGAATTCATTATCTAAATATGGATCATTAATTATGTCTTATTGACAATATTTGAACCCGGGGCCTACACGATCGTGTCAATTATGCTACGAAAGTTAGTTATAAAAACTATGTGGTAAATCTCACTATATTCTATCCAACAACTTTCGCCAGTAGTAAAAGGGACACATTTAAAAGATTTTATAGGTTCGTATTGTTGATCGCTCAAGGTGCATTTAGACCAAACGAGCATTTGCTCATTCTATCCCCCACTCTACGAAATCAACGAATTTCGACGAATCACAATTTATGTAACGAACGAATTTCGTAGAGTGGGGGACCTTCATAGAATATTTGTCGCCCTTTTTCAGTGCCTAAAGTTGTTACACAAAATTTAACTTCGTAACACAAAACATATGACGCTAAACTTTGTTGTCATTAAAGGCTTACCTACTTATGATCTTTTTTTTTCAATCTCCAAACAGTTTTTGGCTTTATGAGCCTTTTTAATCTACATCAATCGTTTCCTCTGCCGACTAATAATACAAATGCGACAAATACGAACCAGAAATGCAAATGTCGGATGGTATCCGTAATAGCGCAATTAAGAGCTACATAAAACATGGCCATGCATTATTCAAGATGGCGTCTTCCCTGGGAAGCGTCGAGTACTAATTTAAATGTGATTGAAATAACACATCTCCATTGAGAGACGCATTATTTACACAAATTATAGACGCACTCACGATGCGAACGAAAATGCAGGACAATGGATGTTTATTTTATGAGAATGGTAATTCGTTTGTTGTCACCCTTTCGCAGCAATGTATTTTACAGGAAACACAGGGTGAAATTTAAATAGTCAATCGCAATAATGTTACAAAATAACAAGGTTTTAGGTAATTACGAGTTTATTGAAAGCTTAGGTAGGTATTTAAAAATATAAATCTCTTACTTCTGCAAAAATGCACTTACTTTTTGAAGCGGAACCCTTAATAACACGTTAAGGGTTCCGCTTCAAAAACGAATTCTAATTATTGATTTCATCTTCATAGCCCTATTTAATATCCTATAAGTCTTGCAAAAATAAAATGGGTAATCAAATTATCATTCAAAAGTGAAAAAAAGACGTCAGAGTTTAGTGCCTCTGAGTCTGAGCATTCAATTTTTTTTTGGTCATTACCTATAACATAATCTACCTAGTCCCACGGCAAACTCAATTACTTCTGGTTCCTAAAAGAAAAAAAGAACAAATCATTTATGACAATAATGAATTAATAACCCATTTCAACAAATTAACAACCGATTGTTTCTATAATACAAAATACAGGTATGTAGGTTACATGAGCCAACTACGTAAATACCAAAAAACAGGAATACCTTCATCTAGCACAATAGGCTCGTATTAATAAACACGGCCGTGGGAAACTCGCGCACGTGCTTTCTTCAACATTATACCTACCTTTACAAGTTTACATTAACGTAATGTGTTGTAAGGTACAAAGAAATAATAATAGTATGTTCATATGCCCGCGCTGTTTTCCCAAAAAAAATATGTAAGTAGATAAAGGTAGTTACTTAAATGCCATGCAAATATGCCAATCACTTAAGTTATTAAAGCGTTAATAGACGTTCGAACATGGTCCACTCCGCACCGCGAACTTGGTCCGCTCCGTACCAAATTCGATGGTGTGTTCAGCGGTCCGCCGACATTATTATTATTATTGACGGTGCGGTCGGTTCGATGGTTTTCCCACAGGATTTGGTGCGGTCCGCACCAAGTTCGCTCGTGTGGACGGCGCCACCGCACCGTACAGCGCTTACTTGTAGGTAATTAATTAAAAGTAAACAAACAATTCGTAAATTTTCGGGTATTTATGAAATTTATAGACATAACAGTGTCTCATCATAAATAATAATGTGCCAAAATGTAATTACATATTATTATTATTTATTTATTTTCAATTATTAGTATGGATAATAATGTTATTTTCTGTTTATGTATGTAATAATAATGTTGTAAACAATGTGACATGTAAAATTATTGTATTTTATCAATAAAATTTGATTGATTGATTGATTGTAGCGACGATGGTTGCCACAACTAACGCGATTTTAGCTTTTTTGGATAAAATCGGAGGCATATCGACGTGATCACTGTCTGGTAGCACGAAACGCACTGGACCGTTTTTGAACGGTGCGATGGTGTGGCGAGTCGAGCGCACGTACGGACCGGACCAAGTTCGCGGTGCGGAGTGGACCATATTCGAACGTCTATTAACGCTTTTACAAAGGGTTACTTGCAGAATTCAAGAGATCTGTAGTTTCTACTGTCTAGCTGCATAAATTACAACTATATTCATATTCCTCAGAAACCACCGAAATACGCAACTTTTCTAGACAATAAAACTCTGGCGTAATTGTAACTCTCTAAAAACCATTAGGTTATATAATAATAATTACAATATTTCGCTTGGATAAGCTAAGGGCTGGCTTTCGATGACCACCGGTTGCGCACGCGTTTAACTTGAACTTGAGATTTCCTGTGGAAAACCTGCGTTTCGCTCGCGGTTTTGTGCACTGGACCGTTTTATATGCTTGCTGCTTGCCAATACTCGGCACGTTTCTAAAATAATCTCTCTTTGTATTTGTAATTTAAATACAATTTTGCGTGTAAATGATGGTTTGAAAACAACATTGGTCTATAAGTTTTAATACCTACGTATAACATTGCGAACAATTACCTGACATATAAGGGCCGGACGGACCGGTCGATTGAAAAAAAATGTACATAGGCGCCAATTGTGTTACGAAAGTTAGTCATACTAATTATAGTGTATGTATAACAACCTTTGGCGTATTAATCTCTCATAGAAAATTTGAATGATGACTGGCAAGTCAAATCAGCATCTTTTTTCGAACTGTTAAAACGATCACCACTGTGGAATTTTATGTGAAATATTTAAAAGCGACGTCACGTTTGAGTACTGCCAAATGACCTACTCTTTTAAGTTCTTTTCAATTTATTAAATAGAAGTTCTGTACAAAAATTACTGCAATCTACATCTCAGTAATAATTTCTTCCTGTAGGTATTATGTCGAGCATAATGTTAAATAATATATTTTAACTACAGTCATCATTTGTCGCCTTTACCACTACCAAAAGTCGTTACACAAAATCTAACTTCGTAACATGATATTAAATTTTGTTTTCATTAAAGACCTTTAACTATGTAGGTACATTTTTCTTGGAATGGACCCATATTCGTTTTGTTTTGTTCCTTCATCACAGTACATATCGTCACTTATTTATGAACAACGCTGTATTCCAAAATAATACTTTCTTCTAATTTGAATTCTAGTGTTTTATTATTAGAATTGAAATTACGACACTGTAGCATCTTGAAATGCAGCGTTCATGATAAGCGTCGATATATTTATGGTAGAATAAAATTCGTGATAACACATTTTTTCGCTCTGCCTACGTTCTCCTACCTCCATACGTCATTTGCAATAAGTTATAGCAATTTAAATATAATAATACATAACCATATGTAAGCACGCAGTTCTTATTATGGTTATTTCCATAGTAAACAAATCGATAATCTCGCAGGGAATCTTGCCGTCGTCACGACAATTCCTCGGCATTTTTGCGGTCGACTCTTTAGATAAGTATTTACCTTTGGCACGAATGTAGCAAACAATATGACAGTTACTTGCTGTGAGATAACTCACGAATGACTGGAAAACAACTAGAAGTTTGAAAATAGTTTTTTGTTTAGTCCACTTTCATACCCAGACGTCAAACGTTTAAATGTGTAAAAAATAAATAATTGATCCTTGGTAAAAGAATAGAACTCCCCTAATTTAACTTCGTAACACAATAGTACATTACGACACAAATACGAAAAACATGAAATTCGAAACGAGAGGCGATGTTTCGTAAATCGACACGAGTTACGAATTTCCTTTTTGCACGTGTCTCGTACCACGTTTTTTACTACAAATGGCCCTCCGAAATTTTGAACCTGACGTAAATTGAGCCACTTCTCGCACTAGCGCGTAAAAAAGGCACCATTTGTACTAAAAAAAATATTAATTCTGTTTTTATTATAGGCCTTAACTATGCACGAAGTTATTGCAATCTACCCATTTGGTAATATTGGCCAGTAAACTTATTGAATCTCCAAGTGAATTCAATAATATGTTAACAACGACTCTTTTGTTATCTCTTAGTTCCGTAAGCGCAACAAACGAACCTACAGGGTCATGATTCTTGTGACTACGAGTACGAGGTTACAGTAGAATTTTATAGTCTTTTGATATGATGATATTATTATAGAGGTTATGAAGTAGAAAATATTGGCAACATAGCGCAAAGAACATTTTTGGGCGAGTCACACAAGATGCGTATCACGTGCACGTGTGCGTGGCATGCGTGTTGTAGCATTGGAAATGATATAGTCGATGGCACACCACTTGCACGTCACGCACGTGCACGCCACGCAAGCGGTATGCCATCTGATATGGCATTTACATATGCTACTAAGCGCTCGCGCACTTGCAGCACACGCACCCGGTATCGCTTAGCCTTTATTTGGAACAAGTCCCTTTCCGTCAATCGGCCGAAATCGTTCGGTAGTAGGTATTTAATTCGAAAAAATGGAATAGGACTGACATATTAAAGCATCATTAAAATTCCAGATTACACCAATTAAGGTGGATTTAGACCAAACGCGCGAATGTTCATTCTATCCTCCACTCTACGAAATCAACGAATTTCGACGAATCACGTTTTGTGGAACGAACGAATTTCGTAGAGTGGGGGATAGAATGGGCATTCGCTCGTTTGGTCTAAATCTACCTTCAGATGCGTGTAGTTCGCGGTAAGCCAGAATACCATCATCTTCACCATCAACGCATTGCTGATTAAAATGTAAAGTTCATTGAAATCGTCAAGTTGTTCCTAGGAAGCGAACAACAATAGTCGCAGGCGCACCCGACTGTCACCGACGTAACGCGCTTGTGCAACTAATATGCCATTATCTTCCATAGACTAGGTACTTCGTTGTCGCAGACTCTGCATTATGAAGCGTTTATGATCTCGGATATTTATGGGATATATGCACTCGATATGTCACATATTGGTTATTTGATTTAAAAAATCATAAATTCCTTACTTTTCGCGCGTATGCGAGTTGTAGGTACTTACTTTTTTCTGGCCATTCCCGCGTTTTACACATAAAACTGATGAATTGATGAATTTATAATAATGTTTCAATTTGATTTCCAGCTCAACTCAACAAACATTGTCTCTACACATAATATTTTACGGGAACCTCATAATCTTGAAAATTCTGGACTAACCCCTGAAGGCTATGATAACAGCGGCCCTGCCGCCAAAGTCAAAGTCAAACTAAACTACTTATTCTTTATTCAAGTAAGCTTATTAATAGGCATTTTCGAATCGTCTGACCTTATCAAGAGAGAGAAAAAAAAATCTACTACTGGTTCAAACCCTACTCCGTTCCTGAAAAGAACCAGCAAGAAACTCAGGTGGACTTATTTTTTCAAAACAGTATAATAATACATCTTATTAAAATAACATGCATTAAAGAATTTATTACAAAAAAAAATTATAGACATTTAAATAAAACGAAGAGACATAAATAAAGGATCATAATAATAAACAAAAATTATTATTATTATTCAGTTGCACAATATTATTAAGCATCTACCTATATCTATACTACTAGAGATGTAAAAGGTCTCTAAACGTCATGATTTTAACAATAATAATAAAATAGAAAATTAACTTAAAAACTTCGATAACCGCAAATTTCGGATATCGGCGCACAAGTGCAACTCGCACTTGGCCCCATTACACGAACTACATCCTATTGAACATCTATGACATTTAGAAGAATCGTGTCAATAAACTTTGCTTGCTAGTGGCGACCTAGTCGAGACTTTAGGGTTCCTACTATTGCATTTATTTAACCTAAAAAACTATGAACCGAAACAAGGAGACACTTGCAAAATATCTACTTTAATAATTGTATAAATTTATATACCTACCTTTCATACTGTAACGGCAAAGAGACATTAGTCACATGAATTCACATTAGACATGTTAAACCTGTAGTATACAAACAAATAAACAGGTAGGTACTTATTTATGTTCTTTTTTCAAGGGACTTTTTTATACAAATCAACCTAACCTCACGTTATGCTCAATTAAGGCTTGTGTTGTAGGTTACGGCGACGGTATACAATACATATTACATAAAATAGATATATATAAAAAAACAACCGTGATTCAGGAACAATATTTTTTTTGTGATAAAACCTTCACAAAGATTCAAACCCGAGACTTGTCATGGAGGGTCACTAGACAACCGACCTTCAAGGTGCATTCAGACCAAACGAACATTCGCTATTCTAACCCCCTAGTCAGCGAAATTCGATCGTTACACAAAACGTGATTCGTTGATTTCGTAGAGTGGGGGATAGAATAGCGAATGCTCGTTTGGTCTGAATGCACCTTCAGATGCCGTCAAATTAGACTAGAAAACTGGCAAGGGACGACCCTATAAAATGAAGCAATCATACGATGCACAGATGCCACAGATGCACCGCTCATCAGTTATGCAAGGACGCAAGCTTTTACCGCCGAGCCCACATCACACGCCTGTTGCTTTTACTATTTAACTTTTGGCGAGTGGGGGGCCTAATATTAACCCATCGAATCCCAGGCATTTGAAGAGCTTATTTACTTCCGTCATCATATGATGATGATGACGCTGGGGCTCGACGGGAATGAACGTAACCAAGGCATGTGCTAGCGCATAATATTTGACTATTTCGAATAAGTTCGCGACATAAACCAGGATACCTACAGTTACCCACCCTACCCTACTACAGTTATTGACCAAAACAAAGTTGTTTTGGCAAGAAAAAAAATATAAATTCAAATAAATAGACTTCGTCAAAGACAACCATGGCTTAAATGGTTAGGTACTTACCTCATATTAAAGTTTTGCATCGGTCTTCCAATCAACTTGTATAGTTTTTATGGTGACAGTTTTTATGAAAGAAATAGTTTACAAGGGACGATAGCAACCCTATAAAACGCACTATTGAATGATGCAAGCTATGGATGCGCTGGCGTTTATGTTATGTGAGGACGAGCTTTTAGTGTCAAACCTTAGAATAATAACAGTTAATTTATTATACATATTGTATATGCGACTTAATAACAACTTTATTGACATAGTAATTAGTATGTAATTATCTTTGGGCTATTGCGAAAAGGTTAAGCCTGTAATAATAGTTGCAATGTTTTAAAATAAAAAATAGTTTTCAGTACAGATCCCGCTTTTTTTACGCGCTACTCGTAGTGCGAGAAGTGGTTTACTTTAATTTTGTTAGGTCGAAATCTTCGGAGTGCAATATGTACCTACTTAAAAACGTCGTACGATACACGTGCGAAAAGGAAATTCGTAACTCGTGTCGATTTAATGCACTCGAGTGCACTGCCTTCGGACTGCTTTAATTTATCTCCACTCGTTTCGGATTTCATTTTTTTCGCACTTGTATCGTAATGTACTATTTTATTATTATTAGTCTTATTCTACATATTATCCCCTTGCGTGATTATTATGGCGAAAACTTAAAGGACCGAAAAAAAATAATTAAAAAAAGAATACCTAACATATCCTTCTTAGGTACTATATGGGTACTACGCAAGTATTTTTTGTTCATATTGTAAGAATGACATTTTAAATAGCACTACCTATGCTTAAAATCACGTCAACAGCAATATCTCTATTTAAACAATATCTTTACTCCCGATTTATAGGGCCTTTAGTATTTAGCCAAAAACCTGTTGCCTGTTTATCCGATTCTCCATTACAACACACTCAGGTTGCAAAAGGTGAATGTACCTACCGATGCATAATGAGTAACTGTTAGGTCTCAAATAGTCTCAATTCGATCAGAGCTGTTGGTTGTTATAATTTGCCCCTGAATTCGTCATGGCTCTTTGTAATCGATTGAGAAGCAGCAAAGGTCGAACTAATTGGACAAATTAACTTGGTAACTAAGTTTTGATGCTATTTTCTGATCTATGATAGATCCAGCATTATTTATTAATTATTAACTAATGGACGTAATTAGTTAGGAAAAGTTTGAACGACACTCAAGAGCATTTATTTTTTTAGCCGCATTGTATTCTTTGTATACATACAATGCTGCAAACACACTGAAAAGTTTTAACGGCTTTATAGCTTATTTAGCCATTTTAAATATATTTTAAGATAACTCCTTATTATTTTCGAACTCTTCCAATCTTTGTATGCAATCCAAAAAAAAACATTGTCGCTAAGATTGGATAGTAGAGACAAAATTATACAAGATTTTTAAATGAAAGTTAGAGTAATATACTCGTTAGTCCTCATACTCCTTCATAAGAAAAAATACGAATTAAAAACGTGGCGTTACTGGACTTACATAATGGTAACACCTATTGCGCTAAAACAGAACTTGTCATGTGAAGGGTTTTAAGTATCTAGTTTCAGTTTTTGCCAATACTGTGCATTTTATATAACTGCCAACTTCTGATAGATCGTTTTTTTCGATACCCATTTTCGGATCAGATAGTCCATGACACAGAACAATGAACAAATGAAGGTACAGTTACACTGATCTTATATTCAATGGGACAGTTAATCTGTGGACGACAATCGCCTACGGTTTCTTTGACACACATGACTTGCACTCATTGTTATTGGTACAGTCAGCTTCAAATATGCCAAAAGTCAAAGTGGCTTCCGAACTGTGTGTCTCGATGCCCGGGGCGTCACGGGATTATACTAGCAGTGTCATGAGGTCCCATTAGCAATATTTTTATTTTCAATCTTGTCTTGTCTTTTCTTATATTCTATAAAATATTGTTTGGCATTTTTCTTATTCCCTTTTCCAGTAAAAAACAAAGCAGCTAGTACCTACTGCAATGATAAAATTACTGAATTACATGTTGTCCAAGAGTGAGGGAGCGAGGGATTTGGATCAATAAAAAAAAGCAAATTACCAAGGGCGTCGCAGATAAAATAAGTTTGGGAAACCCATAGGTAAGTACTAAATATTATTGTTTACCATGTATTATTATTTGGCTACTTCGGTTGCTACAATCCATTTGTCGCTGACTGTACGATGGCATTGCTTGGAAAATATTTAGCTAACAATTATCAAGGCCTGAAATCTGGCGGCGAATTATGAATCAAGTCACCACGTCGTACCAAGATCAATGACCTTTCAAAATAAATGGAACACGATACAACAAATGAAATAAAAAAATAAGTATGACAGATTAAGCGAATTCTGATGTGATTATTTTCCATACGTGATTGTACATCATGACATCACATCATGGACGCAAAAGTTTATACGCCCATAGACTACAACATAACTTGAAAATGCCGCCTTTTCGACTATCAAATTGGTTTGTCAGACTATACTTGGCTCTGTGAAATGTATTGATCTTTTCAGAAGGATACGTGTTAACAGTCGAAAGGTATCATCAAACGTAACGGCATGGCCTTAATAGGGCCACATTAAAACGGGACTCGAAAGGACGCATAACGGACATTGGCAGGGTTTGGAAACTTTGGAACGCTATACTTAAACTTGTACTACTTATATATAGGAAATTTATTTATGTCCTGGAACATTACCTCAATTTGCTTCGTAAACTGCCTGGAATTCTAAATCGCCGATTACATTTTGAAACACACCATGTTTATGTAGGTATTTCATTTCCTTAAAACCAAAATACTTTAAAAAATCTTTTACTGCAAACTTTTTCCTTATCAGAACATACAGTGCCTGCCTCTCCATCGATCAACATCAGGAGATAGGATCAATGGCTTGTGCCCAAAACCTTAAATTACCTCGGTTCGATGACCTGAAGGTCTGCCACGAACATCGAAAATTCGAATCTCTTAATATTCCTTTTACTCCAAATGAGGGTTTTCGAATTTTTTTCTGCCACCAGTGGCCTGCTTATCAAAAGCTTGTAACTTGTAATACAAGTGGAAGTCTTTTTTATCGCCATTAATTAGATAAGGACATCCGCTTGTATTACAAGTTACAAGCTTTTGATAAACAGGCCCCAGGCGGCGTTACCCAGGCGTTAGGTTAAAACAGCTGTCAGATTCATAGATACTGAACATAATATACTAAAATTCTATTTTATTTGCAAGTTTACTGATTTTGTAACGGATTATGACTAGAAAACGGTCGCCGAACTGAAAATTGAGCTTTAAAACTGGGGCTCAAAGTCACGGCTATGAAAGAAAATTATTAGAACTTTTATGGAATTGACAGAGATAATTCATTTAAAAATACAGGGTTATTTACAAACTCTGGCCAACCAACCGAGAGCATTCGCTATTCTAACCCCCACTCTACGAAATTCGATCGTTACACAAAACGTGATTGGTTGATTTCGTAGAACGGGGGATAGAACAGTGAATGCTCTTTTGGTTTGAACGCACCTTCAGGACATAATAAGATTAATAAGTACATTTGCTACGAAGCTGGAGGTTTCGGGTTCGAATCCCGGCGAGGGCATTATTTGTGTATTTATTTATCACAATTATTTGTATCTTGGTCATGGCTGTCTATGTATTTAAGTATCCACGAGTATATTTATGTAAAATGTTTCTATCTATTACGTTATATCGTCGCTTGGTACTCACATCACAAGCTTTAATTGAGCTTACCGTGGGACTAGGTCGATTTGTGTAAGATATCCTAAAATATTTATTTATTTGTTTAGATACCTAACTTTGACTTAAAATTAGAGCAACAAAATTATCCATACAAAATAATTCGTCGCGCAATGTGTAGAGCAACATACTCAAGTTAAACGCTCGTTGACAGCTAATTTCAAAAGCAGTTGACATAACTGCCATATCAATAATTTATAACAAATGTTCGTACCTACATTGCTGCTCCGAAAATCTTTAAAAAAATCTTGAGGTCATAAATTAAGTGTAACTTGAAAAACACTTCGTAATCCATAATTATTTTTTATTTTTATTTTTTTATATTATTTATTTTCTACATTTACATCTATCCTTACTGGTATTTATTAAACCTAATTACAACTGATGAATTCCATGCCTGGTTTAAAATATCGCCCGTATTGGATTTACACGCGGTATTTTTTTAACAGTTTCTCTTTGATCGATTCTGCGACCATGTATAACATGGACGTCTAACGCCAAATCAAAAATGCCCCCAAAAACAATTGTTCAATTGTGCCAAGACAAGATGGGCAGAACATAGCGCTTTTCTTAACACCGAGCATATTTCGGCGCAACATCTTTGTCAAATGTTTATAGAATATCGCCAATCAAAACGTTGATGGACCAATCAAAATCATAACTGTTTTTAAATGGCAGTTTCAGTTTTTATAGGTTGATATTGAAATTGATTACCGTGATGCATTGAAGAAGGGGGTGACATTTGTCAACTAAAATTCAGGACCGTTTTTTGAGGCAATTTAGTATGGCGTGCGGCTTCCATGTTTTATTTGTCCGTAGGATCGATTACTTATTGGTTCAGTGATTAAACACCACAAACCATTCCAATACGCATTGTTACATCACCATATGTAAACGAAGAGTACAATATGTTTATAAAGTGACATAATAATTGGTGATAACAATGACTGCATAATTGTATGATTGAATTTTACATGTTATCATTGTAGGCCGGTTTGATCCGAATGTAATTTTATAAACAAGGTCCTGTTGAAACATTAGTAACTAGCTTTTATTGACAATTACGAAGGACGCATTCGTAATATTAACTTATGTTTAACTAATAAATGTATAGTATATATAAACATATATATGTAAGTAATTTTATTCCATGTTGATTAATATTTATGAAAATAGTAAGTAAAGAATTTATAAGAATCAGCTTATAACTAGGAACATGTTGTAAAATACCCAAAATTGGTGGGCTTTCCGCTATCCCGCTAGAAAGGCAAAAACACCGATTTTATTATTATTATAGTCTTGATAATGTCTGGCAAATAAACATTTGAGTAAAGGAAGATGGCCAATTCAAGTTTTTTATGGGAGGCTAACTCTTCGCGCCTATTTTTTAAACTTAGCCGCCTTTCCTTTAGACTAACTGGTTTGCAAGACCATAAAATAGTTTGGATAAAAAAAAACTAAGTCCAATTTTTAGGTTGGTTGGGGTAGTAGGTATAGGTACTATTGTAGACTGCCGGTGACTATACCTAAGTAAAAAATTGGGCTTGTGGGGAAAGTGCGAATGTGGGGGACGCTGGTAGCTTATTTTCCCTTTATCGTGCTATGCGTCACTTTTGCGCTTGCATTATGTAGGTACGATAGCTATAGCTTCGTAAAAATATACGAATTACTTACGAAACATTGAGGATCTTTGTTTTCGATCTCAGAAGTATTTGGATTAACCCCTTTATTTATTTTATTTTGTCATAATTTATACCTTCCATTACATTACTAAAACAAACGTAACAGGCAATGGATTTTTTGAACAGTAGGTACCTAGGTATCGAAAAAAGATAGGTACGTTTTTATAAAGGTGCCAATTTCATATTTAAGTTAATTGTAGACTTATTTAGGGTTTTGGAATCGTGCTGGATTTTTAATTATTATTTGTTTTTGCCACATTTTTTAGGACTAGATAGAAAGATTTATAAAATCGTTTCTTTGCGCATGAAAGCACCCCCATTCCATTTATTTATATTATCTTTGATTCTGAATGAGTGAAGACAGCAATATTTCATTCCTACTTATATAAAAATAAATATTATAAGATCCATTATGATCTAGCCGCCTTATTCATAAACGTCTCCGCTCCTCGCGTTTTCTACTTATTTTAGGGGGGTTCTGCCTTTTCTCCGAACTTTTTTGTCCGAATTTCATTTGCCAACCAACGTTTCGCCGATGGTTCACTTTGACAACCAACACTTAGCAAATTTTTTGTATGACAACGTTTCATTTGGCAGAATTATTATAAAACGGATTATTGTAATGAAAAAATGCTTTTAGCATACTGATCATTTGTCAAACCTTTCACTAGGCCTAACAACTATACACGAATAACGTTTCACCAGTGTTTCAACTAAGTAAAAAATACACATGTAAACCGATCTTTAAAATTATGATTGCTCATGTACTTGTCTTAGACAAATATGAAGCTAATTAGTTAAAAAGAACCATAGTCAAAAAATATATCGATACCTTTAGGCTCAAAGGGCGTAAACGCCAAATTGCCACTTTACAGGAGAAGCAAAAAAAGAAAAGTATTTTAGGAAAAAAATCATAACTTCTTTGTTTTTTGGCAGAATAACTTAAATTTTGGCCAACCTACTTGAATTTTTAAGATAAACATTTTGAATGTCAATCATCTATATATATAAAAGAAGAAGCTCCCTTATAAAGATGCACGCACAGCCTAAACCCCTGGTCCTATAGACTCCAAATTTGGCACGTAGGTTCCTTTTATGGTGTAGACGAGCACTAAGAAAGGATTTTACAAAATTCTTCTTCTAAGGGGTTGAAATGGGGGTCCAAAGTTTGTATGGCGAAATAAGATTAGTTGAACTATTTTATCCGAAACTTCGCAAGAGTATTCTTTAAAGTAATTAAGTAAAGGTATGTTTAAGGTTTTTTGAAAATTCAACCCCTGAAAAAGGTAAAAAGGGTGACGAAGTGAAAAAATCAAGTTGGGTATCGTTTCTATGGTTTATCGGGACGTAGATCACGAATACAATAATGATTTTGAAATTTAACGCGGCAGACGTGAAATACTATGTACACGGTTATGGTGTGATGGGGTAAAATTCGAAAAAAAAACAATACAGTTTTATTATTTATGTTCATTTCTGGTTCTAAAGATTCCAAATTTAGCGCGTAGGCTTCTTTGAGGGTGTAGGAGTGCTCTAAAAAAGGTTAAGTCAAAATCCACTCATTAGAGGGTGCAATGGGGGTCCAAAGTTTGTATGGGGAAACTATTTAAACTCTTTTATCCAAAACTTCACAGGAGTATTCCCAAACATAAATGACTAAAGAGATGTTTTAGGGTTTTTTGAGAATTCAACTCTTGAAAGTGGTAAAAAGGTTAACAGTAAAAAAACAACATGGTTATCGTTTCTATAGTCTATCGTGTCGCTGTACCGAGGTGTACGTAAAATACCATCTCCTCTTTTATGGTATCATGGGCTTGCGGGTTATGACAGGGGTATCGTTTTTGTGTTCATTTCTGATTCAAAAAATTCTAAATATAGCATGTTAACCAACGTTAATAACCTTTAAGTTTTCCTGAGTTTTCACGCGATAGTAATCAAAAGTACATATTATCTGTGTATTCAAGAGGTTTTTTTATAAAGTCAAAACAGCCGTCACCATAAATTTCGTCATTTTTGATCCAATTGTGTAAATCGATGTATCGGGATCCCAGAGGTTCTTATTGACAAACTGCAAAAAAGGCTGCCTATTCAATTTCCGTTTCAATATTGTCCGTCATAAAAATCGGTGGTAATCTGAAGTTCTGACTGATCTGTTCATCATAATGAAGCAGAAGTCAAATTTGCAAGAAACTGTAACAATCTTGATTTACTTCAAATGTTAATCAGCTCGGCTAATTATGATCATCTTTGTAAGGCCTGGGAAACGACAAAATAAATGATAGTTTATCATCAAAACACAACAATCACCTATGTGAGTGTATGTAAACTTTTAATGATAAAAAACATTTGTCGGTTACCAGATGGTAAAGATGACCATAATATGATAGCGTGATTCCTACGGAATTTGAAGTCAGAATTGCAAGAAAAGTTTGCCATCTTGAATTTAGGTTTTAAGTTTTAAAACGCCCGTGATAAAAATTTATAAAACGCGGCCGAACCGCGGGTAAAAGCACCATCCGCCACACTTAAATCGGTTAAGGCAAATGCGAGATAATCGCGGGAAAACATTAACACGCAGTGAATAGATATTAGTACGCGGGCGAAGCCGCGGGTAACTGCTAGTTTAGGATAAATGAATAAATAAAGAAAAAGGGAGTGTTATACTCCCATAACTTTTTGAAATAATGGCGTTTACGCCCTTAAATTTCACATAATATGCAAAGAATGTAGGGAGTATTGGTTACTAAACGTTAACGTAACGTGTAAGCTGTTATTAAGAAAACATAAACATACCTATATAAAATTCGCCCCAAATTATACCCAAAAACATTGGTAATTATTTAGTTGACTAAATGCCAGCTAAACCATAAACCACATGAAAATATGTATTATAAAAAGCTCCAATTAAAAACCAAGCCCAAAGATAGAATTGCCAACCATTTAGTTGGGAAATGAAACTATTTCATAAGATTCAATCGGAACATGATCTTTCGGCGAAATGACTTTATGCGAAAAATTGGTTGCGATGTAATATTCGTACAAACAATTTTCGGAGATGATTTAGAGAACCTATTTTAGGCCCTTATTCGATCTTATAGACATTGATAAGACCGAAAGGGACAAGCAACACTTAGCGACTTGTTTAGTTAGTTATGGTTATGGTCTATCAAGAATTCCGCTAAATCCCTTTACGAAAACCTTTATTACTCCGCAATAAGAGCTAAAAAGAAACAACTCTGAATGACAGATCGATGGTGATACCACGCGTTTGCCTTTAAAAATGCGCAAGCGTCAATAGGTTTGTGGAGATCCTTATGACACGTTTATGAATAAAGGGGGCAGATAGGTAACTTGAACGTATACTCTAAAACAACATTAAGTTAAATTTATACCATTCGGGTTGAATCAAAGCGAGCGATAGTATTGAGAACTCTGTATTAAAATACAATGGATTTAGCGGCTGCATCCTCAATAGAGGTCGTATTAATAAAAACAATCGTGGTCGTGGTCACAGTCGGGTGATGGGAATCATTGTCGCTCGCGTGCTTCCGACAAGGCTCCGTTGAAACCATTCGAGATAACGATAAATATTTTAAGTGCTACAATTTACTAACTTATGGCTGATTTTTCAATGCTATGGTAGGCTTAATGATGGTAGGTTCGGCGTTCTAACAAGTATGCAAGTGCAAAAGTGACGCGTAGCGTGTAGCACGATAAATCGATAAAACGAGACCATCATAAGCCCTTAGGCTTAGCACATGGTGAAGACACGACAGTATGTCACGCAAGATAGACTTTCCGTCTTTTACTATAACCATATTAATTAAAGAGGAACGGATAGTCTATTTCGCGGTGACATACTGTCGCAACAATTATGTGCTAAACTTACTGACACTAACAATATTAGTCAGATAAAATGTTGACTATTCTTTACGCTATCATGGTTTGAAAAAATATGGTATCATTTTATCTGACGATTTAAAATTCAGGGGTTAAAATACGGCACCTAATTTAGTTTTAGTAACTAGGAATCATTTGAACTACCTATATTACGAATGTACTTACGGATAAAAATGGAAAATTTCAAATGAAAAAATCGGGTCTATATTGTTAGGTAATTAGCTATAATTTCTGGCTTTGGACAAAAACCAGTATGTTTTAAATTAAATATATTAAGTACCTACGAGATTTTTAATTTAACAAAGTTGAAATTACATTTCTGTAAATAGGTAGGTACTTAACTAAGGAAACCTAAAAAGTAGTTTTTAACCCTTAGGTGCATACAGTATCAAAAACGATACGACCGAAATGACACATGTCGAAACAAGTAATCAATTGCGACTGTCACACTGAGCAACAGAGTTCTAATTGGCATCGATTGTTTACATAAGTCATTTCAGAAATAGAATGTGTGATACCATATGCACCTAAGGGTTAATAACTACAAAAATATATGAATAATATGCGGCTATTTATACGTACGTAGGTTCATTTTATTGTAAGTTAAGTTAGTCATGAAATGAAGCGGTGGTGTAAGTGTGTGTATTTACTACCTAGCTTTCTGTGTAAGGTTAATATCGCGAGGAAACTTGCATAGTAAGTTCCCTACCGGCTTCGGGCCGGCTTTCAGGCTGCGGGTGAAACTGAATCCCTATCAGACATTCATACCCACTCAATTGCTTTTGGTAACTCTGGTTACCAGCTGTCACTCTTATTTTACATAGGAATAAAGCTCAACCAAAATTTCAAACCATGTGAGTGGATACATGAGAGGAGGCCTTGTAGCAAATAGTAAAAGATTTTTTTTATAAAAATTGAATATGTATAGAGTATAAAAAAACTAGTGGTGTTCCCGCCAAACACTCATTCAGTACATGTATCGTTCTGGTTAGGACAAATTAAGAGAGAAACAAACAAATATCGCAAAAAAATATGTTTTTATATGTATATATTGCCGACCACCAAAATAGACAAGCCCTAGAGATAACTAAGCATTTTTTTAAATATCTTTTTAAAACGCGTAAATAAATTTTCATAGAACGTATTGCGAAAACACAAATCAAATTACTTATTAACTAAATATTTTGATTTGTACTTTTTATTTTTCCCCAGTAGGTAGTCACACTACTTAATACTATATAAATTATAAATATTAGATGTCATATACCAAAGAAAAACGACCAAGATCACCTATTAGTCCGAGGTGGGTCCCCACCAAATTTTCATACTTTCAATTTTTTTAACCAGGATAGCGATACTGAATATGCCATTTAATTAACCGGTTCACCTTACCATTCATGTTACAACCTGTATAATTTTTATTTTTATTTATGATTTAAAATAACAATTTAATCTTATATGTTTAATTTTATGATATTTCAATCCAACATACCTTATATTTCATTTTTCACAACTACACACAAGCACAAACCACAAATCTTAAACTTAAAAAAACTTTTAAAAAATATGATCGTATGTGAAGACGAAACGCGCGCGAAATTGCCGCGCATGCGTTGCGTCGGCTATGTCGGCTAATGCAATGGCGTTTGGTTGTAGCGCAGTTCAGTTTTGCTTCCCGCGGCTGCGTACAACGACCCAGAAGGTGAAGGTAACTAAACAAACCAAGTATGACTCGCCGCGCCGGCCGCTGAAATCGCCGTTAGTGTTAGCAATCGTTTAGGCTTCAGTCTACGCATTTGTTTTGAAACAATTTTGATGGGCATTGACTAAGTTACCTATTGCCAATTTCGCGGATTGAAATTTGAATGATGGAAAAGTGTCATAAGTCATAAGTAAAATTTTGTTGGAATCGCTATTATTGAACTACTCCGGTTTATGAAATTTTTATTAGTAAGTAATACAGACAGCTTGGGCCATTCTCAAAAACAAAATCTGTCCAGTATGCTTAGGCTTAGCACATGATTGATATTTCAGTGTGTCACCGCGACATAGATTTTCCATCTTTTACTAACTATATGAATAAAAGAGGGGGGGGGTAGTCTATCTCGCGGCGACATGTTGTCGCATTAATCATCACGTGCTAAGCCTACTAGATACTTAGCCAAGTTGCCAATCGCTAACGCTTAGTGGCGTATCGTAGTTTTCTATTCTTCGCTCTGTCACTGTTTCTTATTAGTGCGACAAAGCCAGTTAGCTGCCTTTCGTTTACGATTGACGATTAAGCGTTAGCGATTGGCAACTTGTCTAAGCACCCAGCTTTGAATTATGATTACGAAAAATCATTCAAAACTGGAATTACGCTAAGAAATACCTACTGCTCCACCCGCCCTATTCTCCAGATTTGGCCCCATGTGATTTTTATTTATTCCTAAACATGACATGAGGAAATGCCTTGCTGGGATAACATTTTTATCTAATGAAGAAGTCATAGTTGAGGCTGAACTGAAGCTTATTTTTGTTGTTTGGGTTGGCTGGGTTTTTTAGTTTTTTTAGTTAGTTTCGAACATGCTCGTGACACATCAGTTAAACTAAATAAGAAATACCCTAAAATCAATTAGTTATGTACCTACTTCCCTATTACCGCAATGTAAACAATATCTGAAAAAACTACCTACAAGTAAATAAGTCACGTACCTATAGCGTAATAAAGATATCAGCCCTAACATATTCTATTACCTAGTTACGTTAGTATTTTTTGTGATTAGCACGTAGTAATACATACTAATTAGAATTGAAGACTCTTAATGAATGACGCAGATCCTCAAGACGTAAAGTTTCATGTTTTGTGTCTTGGTTGTTATCTCGATTTCAATAGTTTACATTAAATAATAACTATACCTAGATATTTTTCTAGCAGGAACGAGAGATTGACAAAATTAAACATCGACATGATTGTTATCGATAAGTCTTGTAGTAGTCGATAAATAAATGTAGGTAATAAATAAATAATGCGCAGTAACTTAGAGATAATCTACAAGAATGCAAATAATATTCAAAACGACATATTTTTTCTTGTACCTACCTTGTATTTTGTGCCCCTTAAAAGAACAAAGACTAATAAGAAACACTCTATGCAATAATACACAGGAAGTATTCGATATTTAAAAATAAAGCGTAGATGGGTCCTGTATTTCTTGGTTACCTGATTTTACGTAGTTAGTACCTATCTTATGAGAATAGGGTGTATGCATCGATAACAGTTATATCGATGTTTGATTTAGTCAATCTCTCGTTCCTGCTAGAAAAATATCTAGGTATAATAATAACACTTGCTGTTTCCTGCGATCATATCATCTAAACGCGAAGTAGTATACACGTAGGTAACGGAAAGCTAACTTCGCCAACGCATCGAGCTTAGTTTGGGTTTGTAGCCTTATCATGTGTTGGGTGGTGTTGGGAAGTAACCTTTTAACGTTTGCTCGATACGAAGTCCATCACGCTCGCCCGCTCAGTGGCTTTGTCAATACACGTCGTATACATGGGACAAGTATCACAATCTCTCATACGTTGCTTTGCATACGTTGCGTACGTGGAACAAGTGCGCCCTTACCTACTCATCTGGGTTTCTGAGCAAAATCAAAAAATTTAGGATTTGCACGTATGACAACTCTAAGTTATAATTGTAGGTAACTTGAGGCAAGACAAAGCGCCTGGTTGCCAATCACTCAGAGGAACCTAGTATAAAAAGGTACCCAATAATTCGAGAAATGGACATGACTGGGCCAATAAATTAATTAAGATAAAACAGTGAAACGCCCGCGACCTTCAGAGTTCGCGGTTTAGCAATATCCGATAAATATGGCCACTCGACTTCACAAGCTCAGCTACTGTGACAACGCTTTCTCAATTTTAAACAAATTTCTCAGATTAAGTGCATTGCTGAAATAGTGCGTAATTCACAATTGTTTTACTGCGACTGTGGCAAACAGGCATTCAGCTTCCCTGATATATATAACTACAGCTCTACAGTACAATATGGAAGTCTGCAATTGGTCTGCAACACCAGAGGAGTCGTAAGCACGCTGCAGATTCTTAAAAACAGAACTCTATTTTTACAATGAGTCCATTGTGAATACCTTATCAAATAGGCCAATCTACAATCGGGCCATCCGCGGAAGGAAATGGATCTTAAGCCTATGCCCCTGAACCACCGTGAACTTCGAAATACGCAAATTTCGGGTAGCTGTCTGTCTGGTGGACGCCTTGGTGGATGTACCAGAGAGCATCGATTTTGCGGATTTCGAAGTTCACGGTAGTAGGCCTGCGCGTCTATAATTTTTAGGATTGGTGTATTTACACACAACGTTGCTTATAATGAACAACGCTGCAATCCAAAATGATAGCATTTGAATTCTAGTGCATCATTATTAGAATTGAAAAACGACACTGTAGCATCGTGAAATACTCTCAGGTGGCAGCAAATACCTGTGCCTACTATGAGCTGTTGCCGTGCGATTAACGTCCGCGTTAGGGTGCGGCTCCACTGACGCGGAGCGGAGCGGAGCTGTGCAAAATTGACCAATTGCATTCTTTAAATTCAAAATTCGAAATACTATGTTGTGGTCTCATTGGATGAGCCCCGCTCCGCTCCGCGTCAGTGGAGCCGCACCCTTAAGCTCAGGTGGCAGCTATACAGTGTGCTTAACATGAGCTGCGTTATTAAACAGACTTTCTATCTATCCCGCTCGTGTCAGATAGAAAGTCCGCTTGAATAATGCGGCGGCAGCTCATGGTACGGCTACAGGGTGCTTAGCCAAGTTGCCAATCGCTAACGTTTAATCGTCAATCGTAAACGAAACGCAGCTACCTGTCTATGTCGCACTAATATGGAAGAGTAACAGAGAGGGACAACTACGATACGCTACTAAGCGCTAGCGATTGGCAACTTGGCTAAGCATCCAGGAGTTGGGGAGTACGTACCTACGTAAGTTAGCGTTTATTCGATACGTAACGTCCATTCCCGTCACGCTCGTTCCAATATATCAGTGGGAGCGTGATAGACTGCCTTAGGTTAGTGCCGTATCACCGCGCACCGTCTGTCGTCCGAGTTGTTTCTTTTTCGCTCTTAGTGCCTAATTTGCGTAGTAATAGAGATCATAAATGGATTTTGCCGAATCCGTGTTATGGAGGCCAAATTTGGGGAGACCCTGAATGCTAACGTAAGCTTTACTTGTTATTATCATGGTACGGATAGAGATCTCGGGGAAGATGGTTGACAGTTTACTATCAAATCAGATATATTTTTTTGTAGATTAGGTATCAAGAGCATAAATATGTTAACACTTTTTTACTTATTTGTTGAGCATACAGTCTAAAATTGTATATATATTTATGCCCTTGACTAACATTACATTGCAACTGCTAAGGAAATAGGCATACCTAATATAGCCACAGGGTTTTAAAAAATGCTTTTTTTTTTAGATTTAATCATGTACCACCCACGTGCACAGTCTAGACTTAACCCATTAACCACGGTTATTAGGCTAAGCCTGGACTGTGCAAGTAGACCTAAGTTTCCCATTTTATAGTATATTACAGGAAGAAACATTATGCAACTAATCAAGGGTGAACCAATTGCCATCAAGAAATCTAGTGAAGGTATAGTATTAGGTATTAGTATAAAAACACAATTTTAGAACTGTTTAAAAGTACTATGTAATTGACAATCAAATGACAAATGTAACAAATACAGGGAATATTATTTATTAAGGATACTAGACCTACCTACTTGTTAAAAAAACAATTATGTATCAAATGTATGCAATACAGCCTCAAAGGGCCTAACGCAAACACTACAAATCGTATACTTCGATAGCTTCAGTGCAATGGATACTGAATTTATTTATTTATTTGAAGTTCATTGTGATATCAATATGAATTCGGGTGTTTCAGTAAGAAACCATAAGGGAAAATGGAAAAATTATGTACTACCCCCATTATTCATAAACGCCACTAAGTATTGTTTGTCACTTTCGTTCTTATAGACATATTTGATACGATCGAAAGGGACAAACAATACTTTGGCTTGTTAAGTTAGGAGACGTTTATGAATAAGGAGGTAAATCTGTAATCTGTCCGGAAATTGAAGACACGCAAGATGTACGGGTGTGTGTCACTGCCAGAGGCCTTCACTTTCCGCACAGTTTTCCTATAATACCAGTATATTCACGGATATGTATAATATTTGTATGTACATTAAAATAAGTTCTCGAATAAAATAGTGCTTCAAGATTGAACAACGAAGCTAAGTTAGCTTATGATGAGATTTGATATGTTTCCTTAAATTATTTCTAGTAGCACCCCTGTAACTGCATGAGTCGCAGCCGTACGGCTTTTGGCCCGAGTGTCTGCTCATTAGATGAGACATTAGAGTACCTGACTGAGCAGCCTTGTAGTCACAGATGTTACACTCAAACGGTTTGTCGCCAGTGTGTGTTCTCTGGTGTCTTTTTAAATCACCGCTGCGAGCAAAGGCAGCACTACACTGACCACATTTAAATGGCTTTTCGCTAGTGTGTGTTCTCTGATGGGTTTTTAAATGACCGCTGTGAGTAAAGGCGGCACTACACTGACCACATTTAAATGGCTTTTCGCCAGTGTGTGTTCTCTGATGTGTTTTTAAACTACCGCTTTGAACAAAGGCAGCACTACACTGACCACATTTAAACGGCTTTTCGCCAGTGTGTGTTCTCTGATGGCTTCTTAAAACATCTGTGCGAGCAAAGGCAGCACTACACTGACCACATTTAAATGGCTTTTCGCCAGTGTGTGTTCTCTGGTGTTTTTTTAAATCACCGCTTTGAGCAAAGGCAGCACTACACTGACCACATTTAAATGGCTTTTCGCCAGTGTGTGTTAACTGATGTATTTTTAAAACGCCGCTTTGAGCAAAGGCAGCACTACACTGACCACATTTAAATGGCTTTTCGCCAGTGTGTATTCTCTGATGGGTTTTTAAATGACCGCTATCAATAAAGGCGGCACTACACTGACCACATTTAAATGGCTTTTCGCCAGTGTGTGTTCTCTGGTGTTTTTTTAAATCACCGCTTTGAGCAAAGGCGGCATCACACTGACCACATTTAAATGGCTTTTCGCCAGTGTGTGTTCTCTGATGCCTTTTTAAACTACCGCTGTGACTAAAGGCAGCACTACACTTACCACATTCAAATGGCTTTTCGCCAGTATGAGTCATTAAATGACTCTGTAAATGTACATTCTCACTAGTCGCATACTCACATTGAGGGCAAGTAAAGTACTTCACGCCATGCTGGCTCTTACCATGCTCCAGTAGAAGTAGTCGAGTATCAAATATGCGACTGCATTTTTTACAACTCAATTCCTTCTTCGAGTATTGGCGTTTACTTTTCCCCGAGATAGTCAAAGTCATGTGAGTTTGTACATGTTTTTCCAAGTCTGACTTTACTTCGAACGTTTTGCTACAAGTGTCGCATTTGAAGTAAGTAGCGTTCAGGTTTGATTTATTAGATGTATCGATGGTAGGTTTCGTAGTAATAATGTCAGCAGGTTGTTGAAGTGCGATTTCTTGCAATTCTACATTCACTGGTGATTGAACTTGAGAAAACTTAGAAGGCTCTTGAAGATTTTGAATGGGTGTATCTTTTGCAACAATGTGTTCCTTAATTTCTGCTTCTGTATTCTCTTCTTTTCCCGATTTATTTTTGTTGGTTTTCGTTACTTCTTTTTTCGTTTCTAGAGCTTGACCTAAAATAAAATGTAAATTTACTTCAAAAAGTAAGTTTCTTTAATAAGTAATTTCAAATTAACCGTTGGCTGTAGTGATAGTAGACAGCGGCTGCCGCAGCTCGAAGCAGTCGCAGTTAGCAAAATATTGGAATAAGCAAAGCAATAATGCCGGGTGGTGACGGTAGTAAGAATACACGTCACCAACCAAACTCCACCCGTGGGTGTCATAAGAGTCGACTAAGGAATTTAAGTGTCACGGACAATTAATTTACTGAATATTGATGATGGGCAGCAGGATCAACATTATTATATTGGATACACTACTGCGATCGCCAATCCGCTTGCCCGGCGTGGCGATTATGGGTATTTAACTCCTAATGCGCGCATGCGCAATTATAAATGGTAATAGGCGCAGCATTGGTAAGCCCCCCACTAGGAGGACTGATGATCTGGTGAAGGTCGCAGGTGTCCGCTGGATGCGAGTGGCGCATGACCGGTGATTGTGGCAATCTTTGGTGGAAGCCTATGTTCAGCAGTGGACGTCTTTCGGCTGATATGATGATGAATACGAAGGTCAACCCAGCAGTGGACTAAGATAGACACTTTTTTATATCTTTTATTTAAGAAAAAAAGGCCTACATCGCTGAGCGATGATGCCGGCCCTATATTAGCTAATTACAGTTACTTAATGTCTACAATCAGATAGGCTGATAATGAGATTTGTTGTGTCTTACACCGTGGGCAGGGACAGACACGGGAGTAGTGCCGCAGGTCGACGCCGAGCCAGTTGGCGAACTCGCTGCCGTAGAACACCAGCAGCTCCGTGAACTGAGGCACCACCTTCACCGTCCTGAAGGATAGTAGATTTATTACATTAATGACAAATACATCTGGCAAAGTAACCGTTTTAAGTTTAAAAAAGGGTGTCTTTTTCTTTCGCCAACAAACTGTTTTGCAGTTTGGCGAAGTTTTTGTAGTAGTTTTAAGTATTGTATCAATCTTAGAAATAAATAAAAAAAAAAAAAAAAAAAATAACATGGCGTTAAATTATAAAGTACTACACACCAGTGACATAGGACGTAGAGTACTAGACTGGCGTTTTGTGATTAGTAAATCCAGAGATTATGGAGTACTTTGTGGTAAATCGTAAAGTTCTGGTAAATGGTAATAATTTAGGCACATTTTCATGGCAATTTCAGAGACCATCTTCTCATACATTATTTTCTTCGGGTTTACCTTAAGAGTGTTACTTTTAGTGACACCACTAAAAATGCAATAGGCATGATGACTGGCAAGTCAAATCAGCATCTTTTTTCGAACTGTCAAAACGATCACCGCTATGGAATTTTATATGAAATACTCAAAAGTGACGTCACGTTTGAGTACTGCCAAATGACCTACTCTTTTAAGTTCTTTTCAATTTATTAAATAGAAGTTCTGTACAAAAATTACTGCAATCTACATCTTAGTAATAATTTCTTCGTGTATTATGTCATGCATAATTTTAAATAATTTATTTGAACTAGTCATCATCTCTGTTCCAAGTTCTCGATAATTTATCTAATCATCTTATCTGTAATAAAGCTGTATGCAGTACTGGAAGGCGACGAGGTTGTCGTATCGCATCCAGTTGGATTGTTGTTATCGCACGCGTCCACCGCGTGGCTGGGCTTGTATTAGTTGCGATCGTACTATGTATAGAATATGATGGACACTCGCCTGTAATAAAGCTGTCCGCAGTACTGGAAGGCGACGAGGTTCTGCTCGGAGTGATGGCGCGCGCAGTTGACGTATCGCATCCAGTTGGAGTTGTTGGGGTCGCACGCGTCCACCACGTGGCTGGGCTTGTTGTTGCGGTCGTAAATCTATATAAACATAAATAGTACATTGTGCATCAAGGGAGGTAAGTACGGAATCACTAACGAGAGTGTTAGAAGCCCGACGCCGTCAGGCGGAGGGCTTTTATGACTCGAGTTAGTATTCCGCTTACCGACCGTGATGCATATAATGTTTTTCATCATACTTGCCGACAAAAAAACAGTTTTAAGACATAATATTATTACATGACGTACTGACATTTCTATTACTCCCTAGGGAATTTCACTTTTTTATTACTCCCGCTACGCACGCAATCAATGGCGCGCTTAGACAGCAAGTGTGATGAAAAGAACATTATTCAACATGCTTGATGGGCGTGTGATACTAGGAATAACGCAAAACGATATATCGGGCGTTACCTGTAACAGAAGCAATCAATTTAACTGAAGGTAATATGTAGGTACTGTATAAAGTATTTGATCGACAACTTTTAAAATAATTAAAATAGTAGGTACATTACGATACAAGTGCCGCTCGTTAGCGCCCGCGTGCTGAACACGCCCAGACCCGCCTCTGTTGCACACAACTGACCTGCCAGCCGTAAGTGAAGTCGGGCGCGCTCTTGACGCAGCGGCCGCGGTAGGGCCCGAAGCGCACGCCACTCGGTAGAGTCCGCGAGCTGAACACGCCCAGACCCGCCTCTGTTGCACACAACTGACCTGCCAGCCGTAAGTGAAGTCGGGCGCGCTCTTGACGCAGCGGCCGCGGTAGGGCCCGAAGCGCACGCCACTCGGTAGAGTCCGCGAGCTGAACACGCCCAGACCCGCCTCTGTTGCACACAACTGACCTGCCAGCCGTAAGTGAAGTCGGGCGCGCTCTTGACGCAGCGGCCGCGGTAGGGCCCGAAGCGCACGCCACTCGGTAGAGTCCGCGAGCTGAACACGCCCAGACCCGCCTCTGTTGCACACAACTGACCTGCCAGCCGTAAGTGAAGTCGGGCGCGCTCTTGACGCAGCGGCCGCGGTAGGGCCCGAAGCGCACGCCACTCGGTAGAGTCCGCGAGCTGAACACGCCCAGACCCGCCTCTGTTGCACACAACTGACCTGCCAGCCGTAAGTGAAGTCGGGCGCGCTCTTGACGCAGCGGCCGCGGTAGGGCCCGAAGCGCACGCCACTCGGTAGAGTCCGCGAGCTGAACACGCCCAGACCCGCCTCTGCCGTACGAAATTAATGTGACCCCAAATCTGATACCTATATACCAAAGGCCAAGCCGCATCGGCTGCGTGTGGTGGCGTGCGAGTTGTAGCTTATGTAAAAGTCATAGTAGATGGCACACCGTATTGCCGAAAATTGTGTGCACGCCACGCAAGCGGTGTGCCATCTAATATGATATTCACATTCGCTACAACGCGCACGCCACGCACTCATGCACGTGCACGTGTTGCACACGCATCTAGTGAAGCTTGGCCTTAATATCAAATACTATTGGCTACATCGTCACTTTAGATATAATTCTACATAGGTATAGGCATATACTTAATTGTAAAAAAACTCGTCTTAAGTCAAAATATTACAGACTCGATTTATAGGTAAATACATGTAACTAAGTATTATCATGACCCGGGTATGCCTGAAAACTACGACCAAGACCACCGGGGGATGGGCAGCAGCATCCCTAAAGTGCGGTGGAGACACTGCGATCGCCAACCCGCATGCCAAGCGTGGCGATTATGGCAAATACCCCCCAAAATAAAATGATAGCACAAAAAAGGCCGCGGCCCCGAGGTTCCGGCGACCCCCGGTGCCCTGGTTATGGTAGCGGCCAGGGTGCTAGCGGGGTCAGGGGTGCTAAGAATCTCCGGCAAAGATCCGGCTACCACCACCGACGACCTCTGGCCCTGGCAACTTATAACACACGTACACTGCGGACCGACGAAAAGTTAGTGGAACTGGAGGAAGGATTGAGCAAGTTGCGTTGGGACATTGTGGGATTGTCAGAAGTCCGAAGAGAGGGCGAGGACACGATAATCCTAAAGTCCGGCAACTTGCTATATTTCCGGGAGGGCGACCAACAGTCCCAGGGAGGTGTCGGGTTCATCGTCCACAAGTCCCTCGTAAACAACGTGGTGAAGATCGAGAGTGTGTCGGCTAGGGTGGCGTACCTTATACTCAGAGTATCTGAGAGATACTCGCTGAAGGTCATACAGGTGTACGCGCCGACTTCGACACACTCCGACGACGAGGTGGAGGCTATGTATGATGATATCTCAAAAGCCATGCATAGCTCCAGAACCTACTTCACCGTTGTTATGGGGGACTTCAACGCGAAACTGGGCAAGAGAGATGGTGACGAACTGAGGGTGGGGCAATTTGGGGTTGGACGTCGGAACCACCG
Organism: Thaumatotibia leucotreta; assembly: GCA_025490895.1. NCBI lineage: Eukaryota > Metazoa > Arthropoda > Insecta > Lepidoptera > Tortricidae > Thaumatotibia > Thaumatotibia leucotreta. Next base: position 236,248 of record JALPQI010000264.1, read on the forward strand.
GGGCCATCTGCTGGCTGGTTTCTTGGAGAAGGAGGGACTCTACATGATGAACTCCTTCTTTAAGAAACGCGAGCACAGAAAATGGACTTGGATGAGTCCCGACGGTGCAACTAAAAACGAGATCGACTTCATCATGTCGACGAAGAGACATATATTCAACGATGTTTCTGTGATCAGTACGGTTAAAACCGGTAGCGATCACCGCCTGGTAAGAGGCACGTTGAATATATGTCCTAAGCTAGAACGCTCGCGACTGATGAAGTCTACGCTCCGTCCTGCACTCCATCTCCAAAACCCCGAGAGCTTTCAGTTGGAACTCCAAAACCGTTTCGATTGCCTAGGCGATGATGTGGACGTATTCAACGACGGGTTTGTGGAAGCTGTCCATAGCGCTGGGTCTAAGTTTTTTAAGACCCAGCGGACAAATAAGACCAGAAAGCTCTCAGACTCCACTCAGAAGCTAATGGAAAAAAGAAGTGAACTGGTTCTACAATCCTCAGTTGATGCGACTTTATACCGGCAGCTCAACAGACAGATCTCTAAGTCCCTCAAACGCGATATGCGCCAATTCCGTACCAAGTGTATAGAAGAAGCCATCGAGCAGAACAAGGGCTCTAAAGTTTTTGCAAGGGATCTGTCTGTTGGGCAAAGCCAGCTCGCCAAATTAAAGACTGAGGATGGTAGAATCGTCACATCCAGATCTGAGCTGCTGAGTGAGATAGAGGGTTTTTATGGACAGCTGTACACGTCAACTAGCAGACCCGAAGTTGATCTAGCGGAAGACCTCAGAGCTGGACTGACCCGACACTATACAGAAGATATCCCGGACATCAGCCTGTGCGAGATTAGAATGGCTCTTGAACAGCTCAAAAATAACAAGGCGCCTGGGGAGGACGGAATTACAGCTGAGCTTCTGAAGGCGGGTGGTAAACCGATCCTTACGGCCCTTCAGAAGTTGTTCAATTCCGTCTTACTGGAAGGGAGAACGCCAAAGGCATGGAACAGAGGTGTGGTGGTACTGTTCTTCAAAAAAGGTGACAACGCTTTATTGAAGAACTACCGACCCATCTCACTTCTGAGCCATGTCTATAAGCTGTTTTCAAGAGTCATTACGAATCGTCTTGCACGCAGGCTTGATGACTTCCAGCCTCCCGAACAAGCCGGTTTCCGAAGAGGCTTTAGTACCGTAGACCACATCCATACGCTTCGCCAGGTTATACAGAAGACCGAAGAATATAACCTGCCCCTCTGTTTAGCGTTTGTGGACTACGAGAAAGCCTTCGATTCGATCGAAACATGGGCAGTACTACAGTCTCTCCAACGGTGCCAAGTCGACTACCGCTATATCGAGGTGTTGAAGTGTTTATACGAGAGCGCCACAATGTCAGTCCGACTCCAAGACCAGAGCTCGAAACCTATTCTGCTGCAGCGGGGAGTTAGGCAAGGAGATGTCATCTCCCCTAAGCTGTTTACCGCTGCACTGGAGGATGTCTTTAAGACTCTGGACTGGAGAAGGCTGGGTATCAACATAAACGGCGAGTGCCTCACTCACCTTCGATTCGCTGACGATATAGTAGTCTTGGCTGAGACCTTGGAGGACTTAAGTACTATGCTCGTTGACCTCAGTAAAGCCTCCGAGCGAGTTGGTCTTAGGATGAACATGGATAAGACGAAAATCATGTCGAATTCCCATGTAGCACCAACTCCCGTAATAATCGGAGACTTTACACTCGAAGTTGTAGACGAATATATATACCTAGGGCAAACTATTCAGTTAGGTAGGTCCAACTTCGAGAAAGAGGTCAATCGTCGAATCCGACTCGGTTGGGCAGCGTTCGGGAAGCTACGACACATATTTTCGTCCAATATTCCGCAGTGTTTGAAGACGAAAGTCTTTAATCAGTGTGTGTTGCCAGTGATGACATACGGTACTGAAACGTGGCCGCTTACAATGGGCCTCATAAGAAGGCTCAAAGTCACCCAAAGGGCAATGGAGAGGGCTATGCTAGGAGTCTCTCTGCGTGATCGGATTAAAAATGAGACCATCCGCAGCAGAACCAAAGTAACCGAAATAGCTCTCCGAATCGCTAAACTGAAGTGGCAGTGGGCGGGGCACATTGCGCGTAGAACCGATGGCCGTTGGGGCGGGAAGGTTCTTGAGTGGCGGCCACGTACCGGAAGGCGTAGCGTGGGTAGGCCCCCCACAAGGTGGACCGATGACCTGGTGAAGGTCGCAGGAGTCCGCTGGATGCGGGTGGCGCAGGACCGGTCATTGTGGCAATCTTTGGGGGAGGCCTATGTTCAGCAGTGGACGTCTTTCGGCTGATATGATGATGATGATGATGAAGTATTATCAAACCGAAGTCGGAAGGGGATTTGAAAGTACCTACTGTTGACACAACATTTACCCAAGAAAAGAGTTGTTTATAGATGTAGTGAGTGATTAATTAATCTATTGTCTGTAAGTCTCTGCACTTAAACTATCAATAAATGAGTATAACTATGAATATATCCTAGATTGACATATACACTATTGTGTCAACAATATTACTTTCGAATCCCATTCTAATCGCGGTTTGAAAATAGTAAGCGGGTGCCTTCTTCTGGTAATAAATTCATTAGGTTTTTTTTGTGTATGATTCAGCATTAGGTAACGTTGCATAGATATGACTGCAATTTATACATACAAAATTATAATAAATTACTAAAAGCATGTTTACTACTACTACTACTTGTCTAAATCAAAAGACAATAATTATATGACTGACGATGACTTGGGGGACGGTAAGAACAGGGTGCCTATAACGGTAAGTACAAGACACATGCAATCACGTATACTACATACATACCTAATACTATTGATAGTATTAAACACATAATTAATTTATCTACAGTATCTCTATCTACCAACAACTACTAACCTATTTAACGCTTATCTGAGACTGTCCCCGCAATATGGCAGCAGAGGCCCTACCACGAACCACGAAGTGTTGCTTCCCTGTTACACTTACGTACGAATTCAGGAGTGCGAGAGAGGCAACACTTCGTTCGTGGTTCGCAGTAGGACCTCAGGGCGGGAGAGACAACAAGCGAGAAAAATTACATTCTCGCTATACACGTCGTCGTAATATGAACACACCCCTCCCGCCCCAATCCCATACCGCAGGAACAATTCGGTTAAGCGCTAGGTAGGCCGGAAAAACAAAGATCTATTAAAAATCGTTATAATTATAAGCACCAGCGGCCCTACCGCGAACTTCGAAATCCGCAAATTTCCAGGATTTGTCTCTCTCACTCTGACGCCTTCGTTGGAGTGACAAAGAAAAATCCTCAAAATTTACGAATTTCGATTTTCGCGGTAGGTATGCGGCAATGTGTGGGCAGACTCACGGTGTGCGTGGATTACCTGCGTGGATTAGTAGGTACGGTAAGCGCCAGACAACTACGTAGTCTACTTACTATCATACCATCTCTATTTGTCACCCCAATTAAAGCGTCTAACCGGTGATAGATGCTCGAAATATATGATTTTCGAGAATACACGTCTATTTACGACTACACAATGTCTACTCTAGCTAATCGATGAATTATCGAGAGCTTGGAATTGCATATGTAGTGGTATTGTGTGTTTACTTATGTGGTATTGTTTGTGTTTTTTTCCATTTTTGTACTGTTCATCATTTGCTCAACAGGAAACCAATTGCAAAGTCATATGTCATTTTAGTGACATCACAACAAATTCAATTCCAAGCTCCAGCGACATGCAGTCACTACTACGTATGACGACAGAACAGTTGGTATGAATCGGGTACTTAGGTATCTACTACATTGGTCACTAGATAAGTTTTGCAATACCACATACACTTTTTAAAATTGTTCATAAGCTGCAAAACCATGTCCGGCGGTAAAACATTTACTTTCTTGTCAATTTACCCGAAAAAAATAACCAGATTGAAACTTTGAAAATGTCGACGTCGATTATACTTATACAATATAACTCTTATTTGTTTCATATTTGTCTTCTTGTTCAAAATTCAATATTATTTATTCCGTTAAAGGTGCATTTAAACCAAACGAGCATTCGCTCATTCTATCCCCCACTCCACGAAATTCGTTCATTACACTGATACGTAGATAAAGACAAACCATTAGAATATTGGCTTTATTCAGCTAAAAATATAGCATACATATAAGTAAGTAATGGATTAGTGACAAGATATTGACATCAACAAGATGCGCAATCCATGGAAACAACCATAGATATATAACATACACAAAACGTGATTCGTCGAAATTAGTGGATTTCGTAGCGTTAAAGGTGCATTTAAACCAAACGAGCATTCGCTCATTCTATCCCCCACTCCACGAAATTCGTTCGTTACACAAAACGTGATTCGTCGAAATTAGTGGATTTCGTAGTGGGGCATAGAATGAGCGAATGCTCGTTTGGTCTAAATGCACCTTAAGAGATTGTACAAAAAATACAAGGACGTACATGGTACCTACATATTTCGCCTCTTGTTGCAAATCTTATCTAGTGACCTATGTACCAATTAGGTACTAAACCATTGTAGGCATCAGGGTACTTAGATAAGTTGCCAATCGCTAATGCTTAATCGTCAATCGTAAACGAAAGGCAGGTACCTAACTGTCTTTGGCGCACTAATATGAGGGAAAACTACGATACGCTACTAAGCGTTAGCGATTGGCAACTCGGCTAAGCGTCCAGTAATCGTGATAAGCAAGAACCTGGGATGCGGGAGTAAGCGATATGCAGGAAGGCGCGCGGTACGGAGAGCGCGGCGCGCGGTACGAAGGCCGGGTAGCCCGTCACCGCGGGCACCTGACACATGCCACACATGCCGTACAGCACCATACAATGCGCAATCACTAGGCCAGGTGGCTTAAGGAGTTCGCACATTATAACAACTCCAACTCTACTCATCGTCAACTGATGGTTGATGCACCCAATGGTTACTAATGGACAACGCGGCGTGAACGAGTGGGCAATGCAAACGGTTGCTTGATACACGTCAGTCGCAAACGCATGGTCGTGGACAACGGGTGGCCAATGTGTGACCGACGAGTCGGGGTTGACCTTTAAGTGTACGACGCGTAGACCACTCGTCGTACACTACTTTGAAATATTTTTTTGAAATGAATCCTAGTACCTACGTATGACATAGGATTTAAATTTCAATATTTGGCATTGATTTGGAGTTGAGTCGTTATAATGTGGGAAGACCTTTATGATGGTCCCGTTTTATCCATTTATCGTGCTAGTCATTTTCGCACTTGTATACTTGTTAGAACGTGGGTAACGACGACAAATTAGACGCGGTAATCATAAGCCTACTGGCCACGACATCGGTCTAAGATGACCTTAGTGAAAACCATACGTGCGAGGAGTACCCATATCGGCATGTCGCTACATGTACATTCCACGAAAGTCTACTTTGTCGCGAACGTGACGGCAACGACAGCTACCTTAGAAATATGGATAGTACGAGAATTCTCTTTAAATACAAACAACCAATCATAAAATTAAGAAACACCAATAATTATATTCGAACAAAAAATCTAAACTGAAATTGAATTTTACGCACGTGAGTAGATCTACATGGTGTAAGTCTAATACGGGCGAAGCTCTTAACGGGTGTTAAGGTGCGTGCAGACCAAAAGAGCATTCGCTGTTCTATCCCCCGCTCTACGAAATCAACCAATCACGTTTCGTGTAACGATCGAATTTCGTAGAGTAGGGGGATAGAACAGCGAATGCTCTTTTGGTCTGCACGCACCTTTAGTTTACGACATAATACGAACATTCAAATAACTTTTACTTAAAATTAGAGCAACAAAACTTTCCATACAAAATAATTCGGCGCGCAATGTAGAGCAACATACGCGAGTTAAGGTGGAATGTCACGGTCAGCTAGGCACTACAACGCCAATAGATGGCGTTATAGTGCATAGGTGGCGCGAATTCTACGTATTTTTATATTTTATGTATGATAATAGAAATATTTTTAATAAGTAATATGTTTGCCGCAAATAAACTGCTGTTTCTAATGTGGCCAACAAAATTTCAGGTGAGGTTTAATTTACAAAATAAGTTTATTTGAATAAATACGAAACGCTGACGCGGCTGCGCAGTATGCACACACACATTCAAACCCTTATTCGTTTACGAAACCGATTGCTTATTTCGGAACGTGTATTGAACTTGGATTAGGCTGGTTGGATGACCGTCTGACGCACATTCATTAGGACCAAGGTTCAAATCTCGTGATTTCAATATATTTTTTACTTTACATTACATGACTTTTTATTTTTTTAATGATACTTTACCTATAATTAAATTTTTTTCAGTAATAAATAAATTATCTGTGGCCTATCCCACAAAACTTTACAAGCGTATAATTCTACAAAATTGTATAAATTCCAAAACAAATAATTGTTTTGGAATTAATACAATTTTGTAGCTTTGTATGCTTGTAAAGTTTTGTGGTATTGGTCCCTGAACTACCAACCTAGGTTTAATTTTGGTGACCTTATATATTTACTCACCAAAAACGTTTTCAGGTGATGTTATGGCATCCAGTTCCGGTATTTTTTGCATGGTCAATCTGAAATGGCCTATACTACTAAAAAACTGGCCTGGATGTCCTAACCTAATAGGTGTCCAATCAGATTGGGACGGAATCTATTCGTTGACTTCAATCAGATAAGTTTTAGATATTTCTAGCCACTTTAATTATTAGATTCCTTCCCATTCTAATCACGTGCGGAATACATAGATAAAGAAAACATCAATTTATAAATTCAGTGTTTTATTTACACAATATCATATTATTTTTATTTATTATTTCTATTTTACGTTTTTCTGGTTTTATACATGGATATAGGAAGATTGCTTGACGTTGTGTGTGTTGCTTGGAAGTGAGCCGGACGCATCTACCTACACATATTGTGACACCTGCAGTTGGCCCTGGATCTGAAATCAGAATACTCGTCGTCAAAATGGTGTATGATGAATTGATGATTACTGGAATAAAAAATACATTTCAGCTTTGTCTAGTTAGGTGGTGGTGAACTTGACTGCGAAGTTAGGGAGGGAACCTGGGTTCAAAACAGGTTCAGTGAGTATCTACAAAATGGTTATATTTTTAAAAGTTCAATTCCTGGAACTCATCATCCCTCGGGAAACTAACGTTTCCGGCATTTATGTAAAAAAAATATATTATTCTTATAATATAATATATATTACTATTTATCTACATGTCAAGTTTCCTTATTCCAATCCGATGAGCAGTTGTTTCGAAAACAATAAACATCGAAACATTTTTGTTATAATAATAGTGGAAATATATAATAAAAAAACTATTTGAATACTTCGAGGAAAGATATCCAGCAAGTCAGCCTCTACAGAACTTACCTTTTGATTTCTCCGTAATATAGTATCATTTCTCCAAGGCTTCGCTTACAAGTTTTTTTCAGGCCCGAGTATCGGTGGTTTTTATAGCCTTTCCGGAACGTTTGTGGCTACATAATATACAAACGTATAATAAATCCTCATGTAAATCACTGCACGCTATGAGATATTTCAAACAATCGTAGGCAATTTAGCGTCAATTCGGATTTGTAGGTATAAACAAATGGTAAAACGATAAAGTACTGCCGGTGATTTAGAATCAGTGACGTTTGAATTTAGTGTTGCCTTGCCAAAAAGGTTTTACGAAGACTGTCATTTAGTACGCACAACTATTAAATTAAAACTAAAAATATAATATAAAAACATTAAATGTAAGAAATCCATCCTGTAGTATAGGTATAAATGTAACTAGTATGTATAGGTATATTTTCTATAATAAAAGGTCTTTCGTTCGGCTTTTGCGTGGGGATATGGTCTATGTGGCAACATTAGCAACGCTTGCGTTTGATATTGTTGAAAAATAAATAACATGCGAAATGCGTTAGGGCAAAGCGGCAACGTAGCATGTTCAGCCAACTGGAAACGTCGCTTTCCAACGCATACATCGAACGTACGATTGGTGTATAACACTGTCGTCGTTCACCCACATATTGACAAATCTTTACTAAAATAAAGTACTAATTTAAGCTATTATTCGACCCTTTATATTACAGAAACATAATTTGCCGCAGACAAATATAAAAATGATTGTCGATTTAAGTGATTTCATTGTAAAACTATGCTCCGTTTACCCATATTTGAATAAATACATTAGTATGAAAAACGAACCACCTTAAACACTACAATTTCAAAAGCAGATGACATAACTGTCATATCAACAATAACAAATGTTCGAACCTACACTGCTGCTCCGATAATCTTAAAAAAAATCTGTGGGGTCAAAATTAATAGTTACTTTTAAAAAACCTTGTTATTCATGATTACTAAGTGTAATTATTCAGGCATGGGATTCATTAGTATGAATCCCATGCCTGGTTTAATTGATCGCCCGTATTAGATTTACACACTGTATACAGGGTGGAAAAAGATTGGCATAAAAAAAAAAGTTTCTCAAAAATGACCATTTCCTCGTACCCTGTATACTTTTTCCAAAATCTGAAAACGCTAATCTTCTTTAATTGAAAATCGCGGGAAGGTCTTCAAAGACCATTTTCGCGTAGCTACACGGGATCTGGTAGCTGCCCTCACTGACCCAAAATCTTTTTCCACCCTGTATAGCTCTGTGGTCCAAGACTTATATACGTTGTGTTGAACCTGTGATGCCAATATATCGGTCGTTGGCGTCCAAACGGTTAACCACCTGATTCATAAGTCTCCTTACTAAGCAAGCCAATTACAAGCCAATCAATCCTTTGAGGTGGAGACCCCAGTTAAAGACATGTGACAACCCTAGCAGCAGAAGTATATTACTGTATAGTGAAATATTATGGAATTCGTTATAACTAGTCTTTACACAATTCAATATCCATGGTCAATTTCTAGTAGTAGGTAGTACTAGGATAGATCATCTATCCATTGTGGTCCTAATGAAGCTCAGAGGTGTAGCTCATTAGCAATTTAATTTAAAGCCGACTAAGTGGTTTAAAATGTATTTGAATCCCATGACTTTAATTAGGATATCCACCTCACCTTTATTCCTTACTGTCTTGTGGACATATTGTTAAACCTAAGAAATAGTTATTTATTATACAAGGGGGCAAAGTTGTTGTTTAACTGTCGTGCCAATATTGAGACCTGAGCTAGCGAAAGATTCCAAAATTGAGCCACGAGCGTAGCGAGTGGTTCAAAAACTGGAATCTTGAGCATTGCGAAGGTCTCAAGGCACGAGAGTTGAACAAACTTTGCCGCCAAGTGTAATACAACTTTTTTCCCCTCACTATCGCGAGGTAATATGATTACAAATCTCATTCAAATGTAAATTAACTTAAAGAAACCATTTAAAACTCAATGTCGAAACGTATCGTAGAATAGAGTTACTTCTGGAACTTAAATATAGCCAATGGCTTACAAAGTCACCCATGATTCCGACCAATTTAACATGTGAGCTCCGATTGCGCATGTTTACTACGGTCATACAGATCCACTTATACTAGGCAGTAGGGGGCTATAGGAATTAGAGAAATGTCAAATTACTTTATTCACAAGTGTGTAAAAAGCGTTTTTACCCGCTCGTATTAAAGGATAAACGAGCGCTTTACGAGCTAGTGAGGGGAAAAATTAAATTACTTTCAAAATAAAGTGCATATTCAATTTTTAGAACTTACACAAAGTAGGTAGGTAATATTAACTATCTACAAATTCTATCAATTGATCATTCATTTACCAAAAGGTATTATTTAAATAAGCATACATAACTTATTTTCATCAGGTACAGCAAATTTACCGTAGGTATTTAAACAATTCATCCGAGGATACATTTTAAATACTTATTATTATTTTTCATGCATGATAAAAAACATGATTAAGTTCAGGCAATACAAAATGCTTAGGTATGTTGTAATCACATGTTCTATGACCAGTAAACACAAGTATTCAGATAGGCACTACCACCATTCTTGTTAAGCCCAGACAATCAAACATGCAATTAGCATAAGTTAAAAAGTACAAACTATACAATATTTTATTTGAAGCCGGCCACATCAAAGGTACAGGAATAGGATATGTAGGTGTACCATATTTAGGAATACTAGAAGCAAGCGTAGGTAGGTATTATAAGAGTATTACACTTTAGTTATAATGAAATAGTTCACTTGAAATGTTGATTCAGCAGTGATTAGATTATCTAAGTATAATCAATTAATTATTGTTAATGTTTAATGAGAAAAATGAGCACTATAAAAAATAATGCACAAACAAAATTGACAGTTAGATAATATACAATATAAAATGTTTACAATACATTTTACAGGAATATTGGTACCTTGTCATCTGGTATAACTAGTAGCGGGCCATGTATTGAGCAATATTCATACACATAGTCCCTGCACTCAGAGCAAACTGTAACAAAAATAATAAATGATTAGGAGTCTTTACAAAGCCAGATTTTAGATTACTACTTAAATCAATACACAAAATCATAGGCCTTTTACAATCATGAGATTGGGGTTCTCTTACAATTTACCTATCCAATCTATCAACAAAAAATGGGTCTTGCAATCAGTACAATCAGTAGGTACTCAATCCTCAACAATTTAATTTTGAATGGGGATAATTTTTTTCAAAGTCGTAACTCCTAGTTAGTAATGGAATTCTAGAATTTATTAACTTATAGATAAAAACAATTCATCGAGTATTAACTTACAGATAAATTCATCGAGAGGCGGCTCCTCCGGCTCGTAGTAGCACACTCGAGCGCGCTTCCTCAAATTGAAGCCGCTCATTTTCTAGAACAACATAGAAAATTCGGAATAGCGGTAGAGTACATCAAAGCGCTTAGTTTATAAAAACAGATTAGCTACAAACCAATTAAATCACATCAAATACGACGAAATTTACAATAAGCTACGAAAAAACAATAAAAGTTCAAATGCAGAAACTTTAAAACTATTGTAACATTGCATTTTAACCATTAGTCGCCATAATACCGTATTTTTAGAAATAAGTGTGTTACATTACATTCTAAATAGTTACTCAGAAAGCAAAATTACCTTATGAATAGTATCCGTTGGAAATTAGTATATTTTCTTTCAACAGCATACAGCGACACGTCCAGCTCGCGCAGGATCCTGGGCAAAGGGAAGTAAAGTAAAAGAAAGGAACGCGTTCTCGGCTTTCTGTTTCCGCCACTTTTTTTTATTCTGAGTTTTTTTCCCGCCAATTCAATAACCTGTAACTTTTTAAAGAGTCCAATAGATACATTAAAGTTAACCTCCGTAGTCTATTTATTGCCTACTTCGTTGGTATAAAAGAAAAATACGAAAAATATATTTTTTTTGTTTTTATGTATATTTTATACAAAAAATATTTATAAAATTATTAAAAATATGTACTTAAATACTAGCCAATCAGCCTGTCAATGAGTAGAAAAAGGCAGCAAATTCGAGAAGTTGGCCGTGGTTGGCTGTCAGAGGTTCTTGAATAAAGTATACTCTTGACTTATATGGTACGGTCAAATCGTACATTGAACTCGCAAAACATGTAGTAAAGCTGCATTTTTGGTATGTTATTTAGACACCATAGGGCAGTATAAAACCACATTTTGCAAGCAAAAAAAAGTTGTGCTAGCTGCGTTATACGTGAAAAACTGTGAAATTTACTGTCTATTTTTAGTTTCTGATTTTTATAAAAAAAGCCTTACGTTTTTTGACAATATGTATCAGGTAACGTTTAAAGATGAATGAATTTGTAACAACATGAGATAACATGCATTACCGTAGGTCTTATAGTTTCAGAGATTCGAGACTTCAAATAGTACCCTGTTTTGTAAACTAGATAAAATGTTGAGTTTTGCTAACGTTTTTGGTTTAATATCGCCTTACCTAATTATGCTACGAAAAATATGAAATAAATATCTTATAGCGCAATTAATATTCTTTCATTTAAGGGTGAAATCAGGTCAGTAAACTTTGTAATTGAAACTAAAAACGCGAAATTCAAAAAGCAGGAGGTCCGCTATCTAAGTTTTTCATACAAATGGCAAGTCGTGTTGCAAAGCTGCAATTTTTGTATATATTTTGCTCTATAGGGATGTACGAAAATGCATATTACAAGAAAACAAAAAAAAGAATTTAGGTATAAGACGTAAATAACTGAAAAAAAATTGGACTTTTTTTAGTTTTTGACGTTTAACTAAAAAACTATAACTTTTTGATACTAATTGCTATAAAACTATGAAAGAATATTAAATTTAAAAGGATTTGAGCTACCTTGCATTACCCTAAATTATATAGATTTAGAGATACGACATTTCAAAATGTGCCCTTCATTAAGTTCAGAAAATAAATGCATGTTTTGAATTCTCGTATACCCCCAACTATAAGACTTACAGTAATTGTTATCGGCTCAATTTGTTCCAAATTTAATGTAGTTATTATCTACAATTACTTTTTTTTCTTAGCGCGAACGTTTTGCCAATATTTAGTGAATAGCTTTAACGTAACCTAAAATTTGTTTATGTTTTGATAAAAGGGCACTTTATGACATGTCGTATCTCAAAATATATATAACTTACGGTGATGCAACGTAGCTCAAATCCTTTTAAATTTAATGTTCTTTCTTAGTTTTATAGCAATCAGTATCAAAAAGATAATAGATTTTTAGTTTAACGTCAAAAACTAAAAAAAGTGCGATTTTTTTTCGGTTTTTTACGTCCTAGGCTCAAATTATTTTTTGTTTTTCTTTTAATATGCATTTTCGTATATATCTATAAGGCCTTTATAATATACCAAAATTGCAGCTTTGCAACTCGACTTGCGATTTGTATGAAAAACTTAGATAGCGGGCCTCCTGCCTTTGGAATTTCGGGTTTATACTTTCAACTACAAAGTTCACGGACCTAATTTTACCCTTAAATTAAAGAATATTAAGTGCGCTATAAGGTCATTATTACATGTTTTTCGTAGCATAATTAGGTAAGGCGATATTAAGTCGAAAACGTTAGCAATACACAAAATTTTATCTAGTTTACAAAAAGGGGTAATTTTTAAAGCCTCGAATCTCTGAAACTATAAGACCTACGGTAATGCATCTTAGCTCAACTTATTGGAAATTTATTAGTCTTTAAACGTTTATTTACATATGATATCAAAAAACGTAAGGTTTTTTAAATAAAAATCAGAAACTAAAAAATGGCTGTAAATTTCGCAGTTTTTCACGTACTACCCAGCTAGCACAACTTTTTTTTGCTTGCAAAATATGGTTTTATACTGTCCTATGGTGTCTAAATAACATACCAAAAATGCAGCGATACTACTTGATTTGCGAGTTTAGGGTAAAATTATGTACGATTTGACCGTACTAATAGTAGTATATAGTGAAACGTAGATATATTATAATATTAAATATTTTCATGCATGACCTTGTACATTTTTATAGTCCGAGTTGGACGAATCAGTAGAATTAAAAAAAAACTCATCACATATGTCAAATGTCATTGTCATTCGTTTCGTTTAGTTTGTTGTCATGTTCATGTGCTTCTCGATATGAACGACATGTTTTTCTGATTATTTTGTTTGTGTTATACGTATTTAATTCTGGCGTCTTGATTGCATATGCAGGGTTGGTGTTTTATAAGTTAGACGAAATGGAAAATATTTAAATCACAGAAAGTAAAGTGCTGTTGAATCAAATTACGTGCAATAGTGACAACATAAATCATGGAACACATACGGCAATATGACTGGTAAACGATAACATAAAATACGATTGCTTATGTATTATCAACTATTGTGAACATTGTTTTCCATTATGCTGCTAAAAATATATTTCATTAATAAACACGGAAAAAATACAGGTCGATAATTTTCGAAAAGCACTTTCATGTTAACCTATAAGCAAAAGTTAAATAAGTACTGTTGAAAAGAGAGGCAATTTACATCTGATCAGTGTGTCCTTTTGTCACATCAGGCGGGCAACCCCCTTAGGTCAATCAACTGAGTCATTTGTGGTCTCCTAATTTTTCTTTATGTATTGTGCTGTGTGCTTGGCTATGGAAGAAGAAAGAAGGCAACATAGACCAAACTATAGATGGAGAGACGAGCTGAGCACATTCCACAGATACTGGTGGAGAACAGCATGGAACAGAAAGGAATGGAATCATTTGGGGGAGGCCTTTTCCGCTTGGGACATGGAAAAATTAAAACCACTTAGTATTAAGCATAAATATAATTTGTAAAAATTGCATGAAATAAAGGATACTATTCCTATTATTACTGTTGTGCTGTGGTACCCATTCTGTCCATTTTCATGCAATGAGATGTAAATTTATTACTATTCTTCTGTTAAAACAAATAATACTTAAAATACGTAATTTCAATTGTACCAATTTCAGGTGTACATTCCAGCCAGACACTCCAAATTTTGTAACAGAGTCAGAACTGGATAACTGTGTCACGGAAAAGATATTACGGAATAAGTTCTCCAACCCGCTGGTCTCTAGTGATTCGGAGGAGGAAGGGAGGGCTCCTAAAATAGACTGGAATCTTGTATTTAAGAAAAAGAACAATGTAAGTACAAATACATATTTTCAATTTTCCTCAAGAAAGAAAATATGTTACAAATTATTACAGACATTTAGAGATATTTGTTAATCAAGTTTTAGAACACCAAGAACTTTTCAACATGTTCCACAAAAACTATGATTTGTCAAATCTGCGTACCAAATCACTTCAGTATAGAAGTTTACAAAATATGTGTAGTGTATTGAAATATGAGGGTACACCTACAAAACCAGTCTGGATATGTCAGGTACGCAAGCACGTGTCCTCTCCCGATTTTTGGCGGTTTTATTGGGATATAATAGTGGCGACGAGTAAATTCGGTAGTTAAAACGTGTATTCGGCCGTGTTAGTGATAATTTGTGAAGTTGGTAGTGTTAATTTGAAAAAATGGGTATTAAATTTGGTGAATTTGATATGGCTCATGGCTGCTGGGAAAATTACGTTACAAGGTTTGAATTCTGTCTTAGCGCAAATGATATTGTGGAAGAGGAGAAGAAAAAGGCGAATTTGTTGGCGGTATGTGGTTCTCAACTATTTGATTTGATTGTTTCATTGGCATCTCCAACAAGTATTGGCAACATAACCTATAAAGAAATATTAGAATTTTTAAAAGCTCATTTCCATCCCACACCAAATGAGATTGTAGAATCCTTCAAATTTCACTCAAGGAATCAAGAAGAGGGGGAAAAAATCAGGGATTATGTGGCAAATTTAAGGAAATTGAGTATTCATTGCAATTTTACAGATTTGGACAGAACTTTACGTGATCGATTGGTATGTGGTATAAGAAGTAAAGAAGTTCAAAAGAAATTGCTACAATGTCAGAAATTAACTTTTAATCAAGCTACAGAGATAGCATTTTCACATGAGAGTGCCACATTCGATTCTAATATAATTATAGTCCCAGGGCCATCTAAACCAAATGTGGAGATTGATGAACCCATGGAAGTAAACAAAATCACTAGCAAAAAAATAGATAAAAACAATAAAGCTTGTTACAGATGTGGTAGGCAGCATCGAGGAGAGTGCAGGTTTCGCTGGAGTAGATGTAACGGTTGTGGTAAAATTGGTCACATCGAAGCGGTGTGTCTTGCCAAAAATAAGCAGGATGGTGGATCTAAATCTAACTGTAACGGCTTATATGCAGAAATAAACCATGTGAGAGAAAATAAAGTTGATCCTTATATGGTGAAAGTGACAATTGAAGGGTCTTTGATTGAAATGGAGGTAGACTCTGGATGCGCATTTACTCTAATTTCGGAATCGACAGCCAGACTCATTTGGAAGAGGAAACTGCCTGTATTAGATATGGATGATGTTAAACTGACTACATGGAATGATAACCAATTAAAGATATTAGGAAAAGTCAGTGTGCAGGTCTCTTATAAAGGGTTGCAAAATAACCTTATGCTTTATATTGCTAGCGGTAATGGACCTAGTCTTTTGGGGCGTAATTGGTTTCAACCTTTCAGGATACGGGTGGAAGGAGTGTTTAACCTGAAAATGAAGAGTGATGAGATAAAAATGTTGCTCCAGAAATATAGCGATGTTTTTCAGGAAGGGTTGGGGAAGTATAGAGGCCCAATGGTAAATATTACTCCCAAAGAAGGAGCAGTACCTAAGTTTTTAAAATGCCGGCCGATTCCTTTTGCTTTGAGAGAAAGAGTAATTAAGGAGATTGACAGGCTGGTAGATGAAGGAGTATTGATACCAACCACTCATTCTGAATGGGCTACTCCTATAGTGCCCGTTTTAAAACCGAATGGGACTGTCAGGTTATGCGGGGACTATCGGTCTACGGTAAATATGGCAACTGATACTGATACATACCCTTTACCTACACTGGATGAAGCTTTCACAGCTGTACAAGGGGGAATAGTTTTCAGCAAAATTGATTTGGAAAGGGCTTATACTCAAGTCAGTGTAGATGATCCGACAGCCCAGCTATTAACAATAAATACACCAAAAGGACTTTACAAAATGAAACGTTTAGCCTTCGGGGTTAAGGCTTGTCCTGGTATATTTCAGAGACTGATGTACCCTTTTGCATCTCACTCTCCTCACCCCCATGACTTTGTATCTGATTAATGTGTCGTTTGATCAACTATATGCATACATACTAGCTGCAGTAGACTGTTTGTATGAAAAATGACATTTTCTTATGTTGTTAATTGTTTTGTAATTAATTCTAATATAGTACTTTTATCATTTTACATATACATAATTATAATTTTCTTATTGTATTACTATTTTTATATACATTAAGTATACAAGTTTTAAATGAATATGCATTACGAAGCATTATAAATTCTCTCTCTCTCAACCTAGCCTTATCCCATCATTTGGGGTCGGCTCTCCTAGTCTTTCTTCGCCAGGACACTCTGTCCCGGGTTGTCTCAGATGTTACATTTGCATCTTTCATGTCCTTATTTATCGTAGCTATCCATGTTTGAAGGGGTCTACCTCTTCCTCTTTTAGGCACTGGAAACAATTCGAGTACTTGTCGGGTCATGTGTTCGGGTGGACGACGCATTACATGCCCGAAGCATTATAAATTATAATGCATTATATTTAACACTTCTTAATTACTATCAACCTAAAATTAATCTCATCTTCTCAATCGAGTTCTAACAATAAACTCACCACTGTCCAGGAGCACAACTTCCAGCGCATCTTCGTGCCAGGGCTCCGCCCCCCGCCGGCCTACGCGCGGCTGTCGTCTCTGTCCACGCAGCAGCACCACATCGGGCTCAGGGTGCTCTGTGCTCTCAACCCAGGCATACTGCCGGATGAGTTCATGGCTAAGCCGACTAAGTCTGATATCCAAGCATTTGAGGTTGGTAGAACTTTTTAGTAGACACACCCACAGAATAAATATCATACATCTCTCCTGGGCCAATCATATTAAATCCTAATAGGTACCTGATAGCAGTGATATTTGATAAAAGGGTTGATTTCTTGGCGTTTCAACAGCTTCATTCCCTTCCTCACATTCTGGACACTTTGATAAAACTGTATACAATACGATCTCGATTGAAATGTAGTGATTATTTCTTTCTCAATTTAGAATAAGTAAAAAGGAAAATAATTATTCAAATGCCAAGAGAACAAGCCAAGAATTCAAATAGGTCAGGTGACTCTGCCTTCGACAATATTCAATTATAGCAGAAGTCAGCGTCCGTGATATGGTGTGTGGGAGAGCGGCAACAGTATTCTGAAAATATTTACCCAATATTACACGATATCCCTATTTTTTTTTGCTAAAATAATGTTATAAAAATAAAAATAATAATGTATTGCTTGTAAGTAAAATCCTGATTATTTTAAACTGACATGACACCACCTATTTATTATATTTGTAATTCATTTCTAATTTTGCTAATCAATGTGACATAGTTCAACATGACTGTATTTAATTTTTTTCTTTTTTCTCGCATGCGTTTTGCTTTTGTTTAGCTAATTTTTAATAAAGAGGCTCGTCAGGACAGGCTCAGCCTAGTGTCAGAGTCATTGCAAATATGTTAAACACACATTGTTTCTGAAAATATATATATTTTTTATAACTTCTGTAACATATCCTTTGCAGGCTTTAAAAGAGGTATTCGAAAAGGAGCAAAAAGAATACATTGAATGGGCCAAAAGTTTATGGATCAACGGGCAATGCATCAGAGCGCTCCGGCCTAAGCCTTTAATAGAAACAGTGTATGAGGCAGAGTTCAAAGTGAGAGCTAACCAGATGAAGAGTTATCCGAAGGTGTTTGAGTTAGCGGCGCAGATTCCTATGGAGCCGGAGGGGGAGTATGAAATGGTGATGGAGAAAGAGCTCATAGGGGTAAGTGAAATAAGTATAATAAAAATGTACCAATGTTTCAGACTCATTTTGTTTTTGTTATATTTACTTATTTGTCTATGTAATATTTTCTGAAGGTATAGGTTCAAGAAAATGCGGCTCTTTTATTTTTATGTCCTATAATTTGTTAACAATCTTTTTTTAAGTGAGTGAGATGACATTTGTGCTGTTTTATGGATGAAGAGCCTAATGCTTAAGAGAGCCTAAAGAGGACTAATTGAAAAATAAGATGTTAATTACATAAAAATATTGAGTACTACATAAAGTATAAAACATTTTAGAATATTGAGCAATTTCGAGGTTTTTCAAAAAACCGGTTTCGATCCCTGTGCCGAACTTTCTACGTCATCTGGAAATGGGTTAGAGTTTTTATGTGTACGTACACACTACACAGAGAGAAAAATGACGACTTGTCGACATTAATATCTAAATAACTGGTCGTCTTTTTTAATGTCCTTATAGTTTTAAGGAAGACTGATACAATTTTTGCAAATATGCAAGAATATAATGTCTTTTTGAGGATTACTCATGAAATAAAACTATGAAAACGGATAAACTCGCGTATATTAAATAACTTTAACTTCGTTCCGACGTTTCGAACACTTTACAGGGTTCGTGGTGTCGCCTGCAGACCACGAACCCTATAACTGTTAATTAATATACGCTATTTATCCGTTTTCATAGTTTTATTTCATATGCAAGCATACTTTAAAAAATAATTTTATAGAATATTTTTATCAAAATAGTGACATGTGAAGATATTATTGTAACAAAAACATCAGCTATAGTCATCAGTGATAAACATGTCGAAACATTTTTGTCAGTCTCCATAGCCTAGTTGGTAGTGACCCATGCCTACGAAGCTGGAGGTTCCGGGTTCGAATCCCGGCGAGGGCATTATTTATGTATCTATTTATCACAAATATTTGTTCCTTGGTCATGGCTGTCTATGTATTTAAGTATCTATATGTATCTATCTATTATGTACATCGTCGCCTAGTACAACACAAGCCTTAATTGAGCTTACCGTGGGACTAGGTTGATTTGTGTAAAGTCTCTATATTTATTTATTTTATTTATTCCAGGTGAACATGTCAGAACTCCTAAAGGTCCAATGGCCCCAGAACATCCGGAGCCGCGTGTCGGTGTTGCGGCCCAGCGCGGCCCCCGAGCCGTGCCTGCAGCACCCCTCGCGCTTCATACTGCCCAGTGAGTGACTACTATCGCCACTATCAAGTTTTATACGGGTGTTCGTTTCGATATGCTATAAATAAGACAGGTTACTTGGGACATTAATAGAAGTTGTCTGGTATACAGGCTTTTGGAAAATTCGATAAAAAAGATTTTTTTTTTTGTTTTCATACATAATAAATGAAATGGTAAGTGTGAGAGAACCTTAAGAACAAAATAAAAGTTAATCTCAGGAAACTGACAGCACATGTCAAAATAAGTAACATTAGATTAGAATGTAATAAAGGTTGCATTGCAATACACATGTTCAGTGATTAAACTTATTTTTTTAATAACTCAATAACAGTAAGAGTTAAAACACTAGTTTCTTAGAGAAATTAGTTATATTTGACCTAAATAAGCTTCCGTTAAAGTTATAGCATATGAAGAAAAACACGCTGTATATGACATACACAAAAGTGACGTCACGTTTGTACACTGCCTTAGGCACTGGGGCCCGTTTCTCGAAAGCTTGTAACTTGTAATACAAGTGGAAATCTCTTTTTAACACTATTAATTAGATAAGGACTTCCGCTTGTATTACAAGTTACAAGCTTTCGAGAAATAGGCCCCATGTCTCACCGCGAGCTACTAAGCTATGAACTATCGGCTATAAACACGAACAAAAGATACGCACTCCCTTGTAAATAAAAGAGACACGGCGATACTCGCCCAGCTATCAGCTATCACCACCGGGCGAGTATCGCCGTGTCTCTTTTATTTACACGGGAGTTATCTTTTGTTCGTGTTTATAGCCAATAGTTCATAGCTTAGTAGCTCGCGGTGAGACCAGTGCCATACCCTTTTATGTTCTTTCCAATTTAATAAGTAGACGTTCTGTGCAAAAATTACTGCAATCTACATTTTAGTAATGATTTCTTCGTATACAGGGTGAAAATTCTTTTTGGGTCAGTGAGGGCAGCTACTAGATCCAGAGTAGCTACGCGAAATTGGTCTTAGATGACCTTCCCTCGATGACTTTCCCTTTTAAATTAATTCCCATATAAATTGTACGATTTTTTTTTACACATTTATTTTTTATGCCGATCGATTCCATTCTTCCGGCAATGTACAGTCGACAAAAAAGTCTCCTTTACAGCTCACAAGTGCAAACATCTTACCACGGATGCGCGATACACATCGCGCATGCGTGCACATCGCTCATGCTGTCGCGTATACGCGTCAGCATGAGCGTTCGTTGCAACCGAGTTTCTATGTGTATCGCGCATCCGTGGTAAGATGTTTGCACTTGTGAGCTGTAAAGGAGACTTTTTTGTCGACTGTACAAAAAAATACAAAATTAAAAAAGAAAACTGTTTTCATACATTTAATATGGGAAAAAAGGGAAACTTGGTCTGTAACCTTAAACAAGCTTATGTTGATCATTGTAGAATATCAAGCGTTGAGAAATTTTATATAAATGCGCCAATCAAAGAAATTTTTCCTTCATTTTCATGTATAAAATGTATGGCACTTTTTTCCAGACGAGAAAAATGTTTCCGTCCTCCCTCTCACGGAAGTATACCGCTCTCTAGCGGAGTACGCCATCGACAACGGAGCACAATTCGTGGCCAGCGAGTCCGCTCTACGCTGTATGGTCGAGCGACGAGCCTGGACGCTACCTGTGGCCGTCTATAGTGTACCAGGTAGGTGGAGGTAGCTCTCTAACGGAGGTAGCTTCGACAACGGAGCACAATTCGTGGCCAGCGAGTCCGCTCTACGCTGTATGGTCGAGCGACGAGCCTGGACTCTACCTGTGGCCGTGTATAGTGTACCCGGTAGGTGGAGGTAGCTCTCTAGCGGAGGTAGCGTTGACAACGGAGCACAATTCGTGGCCAGCGAGTCCGCTCTACGCTGTATGGTCGAGCGACGAGCCTGGACTCTACCTGTGGCCGTGTATAGTGTACCCGGTAGGTGGAGGTAGCTCTCTAGCGGAGGTAGCGTTGACAACGGAGCACAATTCGTGGCCAGCGAGTCCGCTCTACGCTGTATGGTCGAGCGACGAGCCTGGATCCTACCTGTGGCCGTCTATAGTGTACCCGGTAGGTGGAGGTAGCTCTCTAACGGAGGTAGCTTCGACAACGGAGCACAATTCGTGGCCAGTGAGTCCGCTCTGCGGTGTATGGTCGAGCGACGATCCTGGACGCTACCTGTGGTCGTGTAGAAATAGTGTACCCGGTAGGTGGAGGTAGCTCACTAGAGGACTGTACACAAATGTAATTTGTTTTTGACTCTACGAATAAAATAGCCATGATGACGACGTTACTGGATTTTTTCCTTTTAGGGGCACTCTATTCGCATGAGATAAAAACAAAACTGTAATTACAATAAGCGATATAACAATGTAAATACGCCTATAATCTTTCACAATTTGAGTGTCCCTAATAGTGAAAATGCCCAGATGTGTTCGATTATGCCTTACACCGATACTGTTTCGTATCTTTTTTACATAAATAAATCGCTTACTCACGTGAACTCATGACCATTGTATTTAACAGTAATTTAAAATAGTGTCTCACTTCACTTTAAAGATTTGAAGAGAGAAATATTCGAATTACTCGTAAATAATGCTAAACAATGTTGTGTTATTATATTTATCTTTCCATTATCTCTACTACAGGTGCCGAATCGGAAAACGCAACCGTCATAGTACTGGGAAGCGAATTTATAATCAAACAAGAAAACGTTTTGAGGCGGACTTTTAGAGCGCTCAGACATTTACTCGAAGTCGCCTTTGTGCCGTAAGTATATACTATCCCCCTTATTCATAAACGTCTGCTAACTTAACAAGCCGCTAATAATTGTTTGTCCCTTTCGGTCTTAACAATGTGTCCATAAGAGCAAAAGGGACAAACAATTATTAGCGGCTTGTTAAGTTAGCAGACGTTTATGAATAAGGGGGTATTTCTATAATTTGTCGTCCAATCAAAAAAAATATATAGAGGTACAAAAAAGGAATTAGGATGTATTGGGGTAGTTACGAATGTCAAAAAAGTAGTAATTTCGAAAGGTGACACTTAAGATGTAATTACGAGTGATCTTCCTGTGATTTTTGGAATTACACTACATTCGTCGCGACGGCGGCTTACGTCGACGGTTGCGCGGTACGAACCGGAAATTAATCCCGAGTAAAATATGTAGTGACTAAAATACATGTGAGTTTAAAAGTTAAAAAATTGAAATTTAAAAAGTATGGGCTTCTTTGTCACGCATTTAATTGCAAGTTAATTAAATTCTTGTTTAATTTTTCGTTGTACTAGGGCATCAGAACTGGCGAAGAGGTCACGTGCACCGTCGGAAGACCACGCTCCGGATACGAGACCCACGCACGAGAGCGCATGTGATGATTCAAGTGATGAGGAGGATAACTTGTTCATCGATTTCGGTAAATATTTACTCAATACTCAATACTCAATCATTTACTGCACATAATGGTTACACAGGTGGGATATAAATATATATATATAGATCGCATTATGTACCCTGTTGGGCGCAGCAAGATATAGAGAGCAAGGCACTTATAATTAGACTTATATATAAAATTTGTACATGGCTAAAATATATCTAAATATCGCTAAATTCATCATTTAAATATTCATTCAAGGTATAATAACACTTGCTAATTAGTAAATGTTTCAGTTTGCGCAGAAACGCTGTTTCAGTAGTTTCCTCTTTTATTTTATCTGGCAATTTATTATATATTTTTACTGACATGACAAAGGGACCAGTTGAAAACATCTTCAATTTTGACGCTGGAAGTAAAAGTCGGTTTTTGTAACGCATAGAACGATTTTTTGTTACATCTTCCCGTTTAGTATATAACTCGGGGTAGTTCCTAACGAATTTGCACATTTCCAGTATATAAATAGAAGGAAGAGTTAGAATATTATGTTCTCTAAAATAGGGTTTGCAGCTGTTCATTTCTTGATCATTGACTAAAATTCGGGTCAGTTTTTTTTGAAGAATAAGTAAGCTCGGTGCGTCCGTACTATTTGCCCATAAAATTACACCGTAGCTTAAACAGTTATAGGCATATGAGTAATAGGTCTGAAGTGCCGTTGTGAAGTCGGTTGTTTTTTTAATTTCTTTCAAAGCGTAAACAAATTTTGATATTTTACTTTTTATATTTTTTATATGTGGTTTCCAGGAGATGTGCTTATCTATTACTATCCCGAGTAATGTAAATTGATCAACAACTTCCAATGTCTTGTAGTTGTGTTGTCAATGTAGTTATTTATAAGGGTTAGCGATGAAAATGATGAAACTTTCGTTTTTTTTTTGGAAATTTTTAAATAAAATCATTGTAACTATCACTGTCGCTCTTTTTACCTATTTCAATTGACGTTTTCTCGATGACATCGCGTTCCCCTTTTGTGAGTAAAAATTAGACCTAATACAGGGTGTTCCACGAGCCACTGAAAACCTTGAACGGGGTGATTTGGTAGGTTAAACTGAATAACTTTTACTATGGAGCCAGAAATCTCAAAAAATAAAATCCTTTTTCATATAAAATGTCGTGATCAATCGGTCAAAATGTATGAAAAAGACATTTTTTTTTAGATTTCGTGATTAGCCCCATATTAAAAGTTGTTCAGTATAGCCTACTAAATCACACCGTTCAAGGTTTTCAGTGGCTCGTGGAACACCCTGTATACATAGGTTTAAGGTAGAAAATAAAAAGTAGAAACTTTCATTGATTTTTTCCGAAGTAATCTGAAAAAAAACGAGGCAATCAGAAAGGATATTTCCCAGATATTTTCATCGCTGATAAGGGTTAAACACCTTTTTCTTGTATATAATAATAATAAGAATGATGCAGAAGGCGGTAGTCCTGGACACGGCGCGGATAGTCCGTCGGTTCCTCTCTCTGCGACCTTAACCACCGGCAGCTTGGGCCCGCTCCGTTGCCGGCGGCACCCTAGGTTAGGTTTTTTATAAAGTGTTTATATTTTGTATTGTTTTTGTATGTTGTATTGTATTTTACTTTTATAGACATGTTTATAAAACACCTAGCCTAAGAGAAAAGATCAATAAAGGAAATAATAATAATAATTCAGGACTAGGTTGCCGGCTTCGGAGAGAGGGTGAAGTCATTTCTCACCTTCTGTATATGGATGATCTCAAATTATTTGCGCCAAACAGCCAAGACTTGTTGGAACTACTGCGAACCACAGAAGTTTTCAGTAGTGCCATCAATATGGAATTTGGTGTCGATAAGTGTGCGGTTATGCATGTGCAGCGGGGGAAAGTAGTAAATTCAACAAATTTACAGCTTTCTGAGACAATGTCGTTCAGATCTATCTCGGAAGCAGAAACCTATAAATACCTTGGTATGTCACAGTCTTTGGGTATTGAAGATATGGGAATTAGACAGGCGGTGAAGGAGCGCTTTTTCAGCCGGCTCACAAAAGTACTTAACAGTCTTTTGTCAGGAGGTAACAAAGTGCGCGCCTTCAACGCCTGGGTAATACCCATACTCACATACTCCTTTGGCATACTAAGGTGGACTCAGACCGAGCTGGACGCCCTGGATCGAAGGGTCCGTACACTGCTCACCACACATCGAATGCTACACCCGCGCTCATCAGTTATGAGACTGTACATCCCGCGTAAATGTGGAGGCCGCGGCTTCTTAAATGCCAAAAACCTCCACAACCGCGAGGTGTACAATCTCAGAAACTATTTCCTTAACAATGAGTGCGGGATGCATCGTGATGTGGTGGCAGTAGACCGGAACCTCACGCCGCTCTCCTTGGCAAAAGAGAACTGGCGCAGACCTGTGGTACTAAGCACCGAGGACCGCAGGGCGGTATGGAAGAGCAAGGAGCTACACGGGCGGTTCTACAAGGCCCTCACGGGACCTGATGTAGATCTGCTCGCGTCGGTGAACTGGCTACGATTCGGGGACCTCTTCGGAGAAACCGAGGGTTTTGCCTGTGCAATTGCTGACGAGGTTATCATGACGAATAACTACCGGAAATATATCCTGAAGGACGGTACGGTCGACATTTGTCGGGCATGCCGCCGTCCCGGTGAGTCACTCAGGCATATTATTTCCGGTTGTTCTCAGATTGTTAACACCGAGTACTTGCACAGACACAACCTCGTAGCCAGGATTGTACACCAGCAGCTTGCTCTTCAATACGGCCTTGTGGGCTTCGAAGTGCCTTACTATAAGTACACACCTGCGGCAGTTCTCGAAAATGGTCGTGCCACGCTCTATTGGGATCGATCTATCATCACGGACAGGACTATTGTAGCCAATAAGCCTGATATCGTGCTGATAGATCGATCGCAACGCCGGGCAATGCTCATCGACATCACGATCCCCCATGACGAGAACCTCGTGAAGGCCGAGAAGGACAAAGCCAGTAAGTACCTTGACTTGGCTCACGAGGTAACCGACATGTGGGACGTTGATTCGGCGATCATTGTGCCGATAGTTGTTTCTGCGAATGGTCTCATAGCGAAGAGTCTCGATCAACACCTCAAGAGGCTCTCGCTAGGTGGTTGGGTCAAGGGTCAGATGCAGAAGGCGGTAATCCTGGACACGGCGCGCATAGTCCGGCGGTTCCTCTCTCTGTAGCCCTAACCACCGGCAGC
The DNA here is from genome assembly GCA_025490895.1 of Thaumatotibia leucotreta. Taxonomy (NCBI): domain Eukaryota; kingdom Metazoa; phylum Arthropoda; class Insecta; order Lepidoptera; family Tortricidae; genus Thaumatotibia; species Thaumatotibia leucotreta. Next base: position 262,580 of record JALPQI010000264.1, read on the forward strand.
TTGGGCCCGCCCCGCTGCCGGCGGCACCCTAGATTAGGTTTTTTATAATGTGTTTACTTGTTTTGTATTGTTTTTGTATGTTTTATTGTATTTTATTTTTATAAACCTATTATAAATTACCTAATCTGAGATGAAGATGAAATAAAAGATAATAATAATAATAAGATGAAGATGAAATAAAAGATAATAATAACCTTTGAAAAAAAAAATTGACGCTGTCAACGTCAGACGTGTTTTTTATATTTTTTTCTGTTCTTTTTTATAAAAAATGTATTTATTGGCCGTTTCGATTCTACTTTGTACAATTTTAGTAGTGCAGATGATACCCGTGATGACTACTCATATACTCGGACCTACACGCCAATATACATAAAGATAACAGGAAATCATGCAAACGCGAAGTAAAACACGTCAAGCGTCCACACTATTCGCACGCCCACCACCTCCGTTCGCATCGTCCTCCTCCTCCTCTTCGGAATCGTCGTCGGGTGAAGAATTCGCCACTGCACCCGACACCAGCGAGTCGAGCGACGAGCGCGGACCGCCGCCGCCGCCACGACCACCTGCGCGGCGCGGACGGCCACCGCTGCCGGCACGCTTGGGGCCCGCGGGACATGCTGCCCCGCCCACGGCTCCCGCTGCCGGTGGTGTAGTGCGACGCATGCAATGGTCTCAATCCATGAACGAGAACGTCATGCGCGCCTACTATGGGGCTACAGAGGGAGGAACTAATCTATCCGCGTATCGTGTCCGGATGCTTCCTCTGTTTCAGGCCCTTGAACCAACTATAAATGTGACTGCGCAGCGATTATCGGATCAAGTGCGAGTCATCCAACGATTAAAGCGGCTGGATGACTCGACACTTGATCGGCTTCGCCTGGAGGCTCTCCCTGTTCGTGCGGCCTCCGCTTCGGCGCGGGACCCTTCCGCCATGTCACCGGATCCGGTGCCGGCACCCGACCTGGCACCGGGGGCACAGCGGGTTGATCCCAGTGCCGACGGGGATGACGTTACGAACCTGAGTGTGAGTACTTCAGACAATGAGCAATTGAGGAGGACTCTGGAAGAGGCGATTATGCAGCATCGCTTCACACCCGACTCTAGGCCACGATTACCACGTTTGCCCATGAATAGGCGCAACCTAGCGTTGATGGGAGCCCTAAACGCTTTACTGGAGCCGTATATACGATCCAGTAAAGATTTGGAAGATACGCACTCGATCATGTACTGCGGGGCCATCGCGGCGTGCCGTGTTGCTCGAGTCAAGTTTCCGGACGCTGACCGTGCACCTAGGACCGCCGGGGGTGTCCCCGCATGGCAGGTGCGGATCGAGCGTCGTATCGACTCGTTTAGGACTCTCATTGCAAAGCTGATCTGCTTCAGGGGGGGTAACGACCGCCCCCGAGTAATGCGCTTTGTGAACCAGGCGTTCGCGGGAACGGGTATTGCACCCCGCGACTACATGGCCAACCTCTCAGAGCGCATCGACTTTCTGAAGCAGAAGGTTTATGCATGGGCAAACCGTATTCGCCACTACAGAGAGCGTGTGAACCGATTCCAGCAGAATCGCCTTTTCCAGAGTGACCAAAGGAAGGTTCACCGAAAGTGGGAAGAAACCGACTACCGTGTGTCCGACGCGCGGTTACCGAATGCTACTGCTATGAGTGATTTCTGGCGTAGTATCTGGTCAGCGCCCGTCGGACATACCGAGGGTGAATGGATGACCGTTGTCGAACGTGAATGCGAGACCATCGAACCTATGGGGGCAGTTACCATCAGCCCCGATGACGTAAGTTGTGCTGTCCGCACGACTCAGAACTGGAAAAGTCCTGGGCCGGATGGATTGCACAACTTCTGGCTAAAATGGTTTCGGTGCTCGCACTCACGATTGGCAACGCAATTCCAACAAGCCCTCGAGCTCGGTTCCCTGCCACCTTCCTTAACAACTGGAGTAACCTTCCTGCTCTACAAGTCCGGTAATACCACGGAAGCGAAGAACTACCGACCCATCACGTGCTTGCCCACACTGTACAAGCTCCTTACATCCATTTTGAGAGTAAAAATTAACACGCACATTGTTGCGAACAATGTTTTGGCTCCTGCTCAAAATGGATGTAGGGTTGGGTCCCGTGGTACTAAAGAGCTCCTCCTCATTGACATGACCATTTGCCAGCAAGTCCGGCGTAACAAAGGAGCCCTCTCCGCTGCTTGGATTGACTACAAGAAGGCCTATGATTCGGTGCCTCATTCATGGTTGAAGAGGGTCTTGGAGTTGTATAAAGTTAATGCAACTTTAAGATCCTTTCTCGGCGCGTGTATGGGGCAGTGGACCACAGTCCTTCGTCAACCAGGAGGTGGAGATGGCCCCTCTGGTCCGCAGGACTTTATAAGGATCGAGCGAGGAATATTCCAGGGTGACAGTCTGAGTCCCTTATGGTTCTGCCTAGCACTGAATCCCCTCAGCACCCTGCTGAAGGATTCAGGACTAGGTTGTCGGCTTCGGAGAGAGGGTGAAGTCATTTCTCACCTTCTGTACATGGATGATCTCAAATTATTTGCGCCAAATAGCCAAGACTTGTTGGAGCTACTGCGAACCACAGAAGTTTTCAGTAGTGCCATCAAAATGGAATTTGGTGTCGATAAGTGTGCGGTTATGCATGTGCAGCGGGGGAAAGTAGTAAATTCGACAAATTTACAGCTTTCTGAGACAATGTCGTTCAGATCTATCTCGGAAGCAGAAACCTATAAATACCTTGGTATGTCACAGTCTTTGGGTATTGAAGATATGGGAATTAGACAGGCGGTGAAGGAGCGCTTTTTCAGCCGGCTCACAAAAGTACTTAACAGTCTTTTGTCAGGAGGCAACAAAGTGCGCGCCTTCAACGCCTGGGTAATGCCCATACTCATATACTCCTTTGGCGTACTAAGGTGGACTCAGACCGAGCTGGACGCCCTGGATCGAAGGGTCCGTACACTGCTCACCACACATCGAATGCTACACCCGCGCTCATCAGTTATGAGATTGTACATCCCGCGGAAATGTGGGGGCCGCGGCTTCTTAAATGCCAAAAACCTCCACAACCGCGAGGTGTACAATCTTAGAAACTATTTTCTTAGCAATGAGTGCGGGATGCATCGAGATGTGGTGGCAGTAGATCGGAACCTCACGCCGCTCTCCTTGGCAAAAGAGAACTGGCGCAAACCTGTGGTACTAAGCACCGAGGACCGCAAGGCGGTATGGAAGAGCAAGGAGCTACACGGGCGGTTCTACAAGGCCCTCACGGGACCTGATGTAGATCTGCTCGCGTCGGTGAACTGGCTACGATTCGGGGACCTCTTCGGAGAAACCGAGGGTTTTGCCTGTGCAATTGCTGACGAGGTTATCATGACGAATAACTACCGGAAATATATCCTGAAGGACGGTACGGTCGACATTTGTCGGGCATGCCGCCGTCCCGGTGAGTCACTCAGACATATTATTTCCGGTTGTTCTCAGATTGTTAACACCGAGTACTTGCACAGACACAACCTCGTAGCCAGGATTATACACCAGCAGCTTGCTCTTCAATACGGCCTTGTGGGCTTCGAAGTGCCGTACTATAAGTACACACCTGCGGCAGTTCTCGAAAATGGTCGTGCCACGCTCTATTGGGATCGATCTATCATCACGGACAGGACTATTGTAGCCAATAAGCCTGATATCGTGCTGATAGATCGATCCCAACGCCGGGCAATGCTCATCGACATCACCATCCCCCATGACGAGAACCTCGTGAAGGCCGAGAAGGACAAAGCCAGTAAGTACCTTGACTTGGCTCACGAGGTAACCGACATGTGGGAGGTTGATTCGGCGATCATTGTACCGATAGTTGTTTCCGCGAACGGTCTCATAGCGAAGAGCCTCGATCAACACCTCAAGAGACTCTCGCTAGGTGGTTGGGTCAAGGGTCAGATGCAGAAGGCGGTAATCCTGGACACGGCGCGCATAGTCCGGCGGTTCCTCTCCCTGCAGCCCTAACCACCGGCAGCTTGGGCCCGCCCCGTTGCCGGCGGCACCCTAGGTTAGGTTTTTTATAAAGTATTTATGTGTTTTGTATTGTTTTTGTATGTTGTATTATATTTTAATTTTATAAATATTGTTATAAAAAGCCTAACCTAAGAGATATGAGAAATAAAGTGTATAATAATAATATAATTTATTTGCTTAAATATGGTACATAAGATGGACAAAATACAAATAAACAATAGGTATCACATATTTAGCCAAGAGTGGCATGCAAATATCAGTCTGACTGAAGTTTTAACTATTTACATTATGCACATTTCAAGAAATTATTAGCACAGTTTACAATTATAAATTAAATTAATACACAACAATACAAATTATAGATTAAATTAATACATTTATAAATTGATTTAAAGATGTCTAAATTCAATGATTAATTACAATTGCAAAATTAATTATTAAACATATTATTCGTCCAAAAATTCTTTAATATTGTAATATTGTTTATCAATTAGCCATTTTTTTAACTTATTCATAAATAGTGAGCCTTGTAGCTTACGTAGTTCTTCTGGTAATTTATTATACACAATGATGCTCATGCCATAACAGTTATTTTTAAATAAAGCAGAAGAACATGATGGCATTTGCAATTTACTCTCGTCTTTTCGCCTCAGACGTTGATTACGATTGTTTACGAAATAGTTATTAGAATATTAAATGCCATATGTAATAATATACCAAAGACAAAAAAATACCAAGTCCACCAGGTTTTTTTTGCGATGCGACATGACTACATTTATAATTTATATACATAGTATTGTTAAAAATACACAATTCAAAATATTTAATAAATCAATTAGAGTTATTTCATGCTTCATAGCATTAAGTCCGCCTTTTGTATGATTTTTATTTTGTGAAATAAAGATTAAATAAATAAATAAATTCCACAAAAACAAGTAAAGTTATAAATTGTAATATTTCTAACTTTACTTTTAGACGATGCCGCACGCAGTTCTCCGCAAGATAGAGACGGCGACTTAAGTGACGCAGACGGACAGAACGAGATGGAAGTAGACACAGTTACTACGCCGCAGAAAGAGACGAAGAGTACAACCGAAGCTAACAAAAGTGTTACAGAAGGGTTCGGTGTTTATAAGTGTACATGTCAAGGTAAGCCTTTATTTTTATTTTATTAAAACAAAAGATTTAGAGATTTTATATGCGTATGGACGCATTAGGAGGTAATGCCCATAATCGCCACGCTGGGCAAGCGGATTGGCGATCGCAGTAGTGTGTCCACTATAAATAAATAAATATCTTGGGACATCTTACACAAATCGACCTAGTAGCACGGTAAGCTCATTAAGGCTTGTGATGTGGGTACCAGGCGATGATATATAATAGATAGATACAGATAGATACGTAAATACATAGACAGCCATGACCAAGGAACAAATATTTGTGATAAATAAATACACAAATTATATCCTCGCCGGGATTCGAACCTGGAACCTCCAGCTTCGTAGGCAGGGTCACTACCAACTAGGCTACGGAGGCTGACGACTATGATGAGTTGATGACACTTTTAAATATTGACCTTGCAGTAGACACTTCACAGTGGATGAAATATGAGAAATGGTTTTCCTAAAGGACGATGGGCAGAAATGTCCCCACCCACCAACAGAAATGAAACATGTCTCATTAGATCTATAGCAACCAATCGTACCAATCGTAGCAACAAACCGTCATAGTAACAAATCATCAGATTTGTTCTATTAAATGAGACATGTTTCATTTCTGTTGGTGGGTGGGGACAGTGCCTATACTAATTTGCCCGTGGTCCTTTGACTAGCTTTTCATCCGATTCAATAAAATTGTCTACGCATGAAATGACGTCGTTCTGAGTAAAAAAAAATAATCAAGATTATAAATTTTTAGGTACAACTCACACTTGACCAAAATCTTGACTATGCCAAAATTGTTTTCTCCAAAAAATACCTAATGTCTCCTTAGGACATTAGGAGACTGTATGGGGAACTATAGAAGATACAGCTTCCTTGTATCGTCTATAGTTCCCCATATAGTCGCACTGGCAATATACATTGGCAAAAAACACTGTATATTATTTAGTACTAATAATAATAGCTCCAGGGCCGGTTTTGGCCACGGCGACTGCTGTCAACTCCGATGTTGTCTCTGGTGTGCTCGCTCGTGGCTAACGTAACCTATCTTATTGCTAAATGTACGCAAACATTGAGGGCAGCTTTTTATTTAGTAATGCACTTGTATTAAACGTATACCCTTTTTCACTATGGGCACAGACTTGTTTTTCAAAAGTAACCGTTATGATCTATCCATCCGTCTGTTTGACACATTGTCATATAATATCTCGAGGACTACTAAAGCTATAGATGGGCATTTTCACTTCTAGGGACACCCAATTAACTTAACTCTCACAAAAAAGTTAACTTCGATGTCAGCTTTGTAACGACAATTAAGCATTAAATATTAACTAAATATTTTTTTTTATCATTTAATCCAGAAAGAATACGTGTATATGCAATATAAAAACACGAATAAAGTGGATTTACGTAATAAATAAAAATTTAATATTATATTTATTTAATAAAATAAATATTTCATGCTTAATTGCCGTTACAAAGCTGACATCGAAGTTAACTTTTTTGTGAGAGTTAAGCTAATTGGGTGTCCCTAGAAGTGAAAATGCCCAGATGGTTTTTAACTATTGTTAACAATTATGTATATTATATATTGTTTGTTGTTGTAGACACAGTGTTCGAGCGACCGCCGCCGCGCTCGTTCAGAAAATGGCGGTTCAGGAAGAAATCCACGTCCGAAAGTTTCGACGTCATCGTACACTGCGCACACAAATTCAAAGTAAGTTCTCATTTATCATTACAGATCGGACAAATGTGCGCTATTGGTCGCAATAATATGGACAGGACTCCATATTTCATTTAATGATTAATCTTTCGAATAATTTCTTGAAATTTAATTTGGAAGCCTTGAGATGACTGTTTGCAAAGATGTTCATAGTTTTTTATATTAAAAAAACAATTCATTTATTAATAATTTAATCAACTTTGGAGTCATGTCCATAACATTGAGAACAATGACGCACATTTTGTCCGATCTCTGTTTATCATAAGTAAAAGAAAATCCTTTTCTGTTTCGTATCGGAAAAAAGTTAATTGAATTACCTCTTTTCGTCATTCAGATACTACGACACCCAAGGCAAGAGTTGGGGTGGTGACAAATTCTTACTACCGCCACATCATTACGTTGATAACAATGATAATTTTGTTCTAACCTCGTAAGACCCAGTGTACATTACAATGCACATAGTTGTTGCAATCCAATTTAAATCTGTCATGCACCAATTAAAGTTGAATTTCTTTTGTTTCATAACTAGACCCCGGTATCGGAGGTGCAAAATGATAGCTGTCAAGTTCTTACTTAGGGATAGGTAAACACATTTTATGATGTCGATATCGATACTCGATTTTTTGTACAATTATTTTTTTATGTACAAGGACCATTTATTTGTATCCCTTTTTTGGGATCTATGATAATTAGGGTTAGGATTTTGGTGGCATTTATAGAACATGGAGCAGTGGAGTCGATGTTACAAACATTTTTAACTTGAATAAATGATTAACTTATAAAATAATATCGAAATAGTGATCATTTCAAGCTGGATATATCAAGGAATTTAAATAAATAACTTGAATTTAATTTTTGAGAAACTTTAAAAATATAAATTTTTAACTAAAATGTTGGTATTATAAGAAAATTTATTTATTTAATTTTTAAGGTTCTAGTTCTCTTGAAGACCGTAACTATCATATAATAATCATAAGCAATATTACAAAGAATGATTTAACTTCAATTCATAGGCAGTCATATATTAAAAATGAAATTATTTAATACTTAAAATTTGCGAAACCCTGTTTAAAAGAATATATTTATTTATTATTTCTGATTAATTTATTACTCAATCAATCATAAAAAAATCGACTCCACTGTTCTCTGTCCACCTAATGCCACCAAAATTCCTAACCCTAATGATAATAATTAACATTTAATATATAAATCATTACTATTACAATACAAATCTCTGGTTGCTATTACATTTATTATGTTTCGAGTTGCACAACATTGAATAAAAACTTTTGAGATATTAAATCACATCATCAGCCTATGATAGTCCACTGCTGGACGTAGGCCTCTCCTATTAACTATGCGCATAGACGCATTAGGAGGTAAATGCCCATAATCACCACGCTGGGCAAGCGGATTGGCGATCGCAGTAATATGTCCACTATGATGACGCTGCTGCCCATCATCAATCTTTTATGTCAGTGACACTTCAATACTTTAGTCGACTCTTACGACACCCGCAGGAGGAGTTGGGAGTTGGGGAGATATTAAATACTTATAATAAATTATTTATGTCAATAGATAGTCAAACTCATCTTACAACGATGTCTTCGATTATTTAGGCGTGTTTACGAGTCTATTCGCCTAAAATATTTTATACAATAGAAAGTGGAGTCACTTCTTGCTGAACACCCTGAACTTCAAAAATGAATGAAAAACATTTAATATACAATTTGCAGAATGACAATAACGATTTTGTACAATTGTATTTTTCTTTTTGTGCAATAAAGATTAAATAAATAAATAAATAAATAAACGATGTTCTACTAATATTGATTATGATTATTGAATAAAGGATATTCCATTCCAATATTTGTAATCTTGCATATCTTGCATTGGAACTCAATCTTGTATGAAAACACTCATAAAAAAGAAAAAATAATAAGACTGAGATCTGCTTAAGTTTTTCGTCAGTTGTAACATACTTTGGACCAAGTTCGAAAACCCAAACTTCAGAAGGTTCATCGACAATTGCATCAATAAAAAGTATGGCGATATTACATAACATTAAATAAATATTTTGTTGATTTTGTAATTATATAGTCCTAGTTTATATCGTAAATAGGTGCGTTTAATTAAAGTCTTATACCCCCTTATTCATAAACGTTTGTTAACTTAACAAGCCGCTAATAATTGTTCGTCCCTTTCGGTTTTAACGATGTGTCGATAAGAGCAAAAGGGACATACAATTATTAGCGGCTTGTTAAGTTAACAAACGTTTATGAATAAGGGGGTTAGCTTATTGTTATGGTAAAGAAAAATTATCGATATGTAACTTTAATTATCGACATCACAAATATTTTTACCCCATCCCTAAGAACTTGACAGCTACCATTTTGCACCTCCGATACCGGGGTCTATTCATAACTTTTTGAAACAAACTAAATTCTTACCAATTTCTATATAGAATAAGGTTCAAAGGAAATGAAATTAAAACTTTTCTTATTTTATTTAAAAAATAAAACATGATAAGTAACTATGGTGGGTCTTACGAGGCTATCATCATCAGCCTATGTTAGTCCACTGCCGGACATAGGCCTCTCCTATTAACTATGCGTATAGACGCATTAGGAGGTAAATCGCCACGCTGGGCAAGCGGATTGACGATCGCAGTAATGTGTCCACTATGATGACGCTGCTGCCCATCATCAATCTTGTAGAATGGTCAGTGACACTTCAATCCCTTAGTCGACTCTTACGACACCAGCAGGAGTTGGGGTGATGACAAATGTATTCTTACTGCCATCACCACACGGCAAATGGCTAATGAGTAATGGCTTACGAGGCCAATGTGTCAAATATTACAGGATTCAAATGGTGAAATACTATTGGAGCCGATACCGGAGTACCAGGCGGACATGGGTGCGAGCGAGCAGTCCGAAGACAGGTTGAATAGTCTCGCCCTCTCACTCGCTCTTAGGGATTGCAACACTAGCGTTCTTAATGGTAAGTGTATGGACCTAATTTTCGCTGGCAATTATTTTCGAGTAATAGTATCGCGCTAGTGAAAAAAATATTTTTTCTTAAGTAAACGAAATTCCATTGAAAAACAATAAAGTTTTTTTAACAAAACAATATCTTTGATTATTTTGTATACATATTGATTTTGGGTGGCACAGGACTGGTCATTGTGGCAATCTTTGGGGGAGGCCTATGTTCAGCAGTGGACGTCTTTCGGCTGATATGATGGTGATGATATTGATTGTCGCTCCTTTTGACACTGGACTATCCTTCTTTTGTTACAATGATTGCGTTGTCGCTTGGATTATATTCTAAGGAGGTTTTAACGCTACTGGCGTGAAAAAAACTCAAAACGTCCACAGATTTTAAAATATTATGGGCAAACGAAATAAAATTTACTTAGTATCCATTTCGATTACCTTTAAACATATTATATTACTTATATAAAATAAAAAACGAACACGTTTCAAAAGTTGTACATACCCATCATTACCTACCGATCACTTCGAATCCAGACTTTGTTTTTCTAAGTATAATTTTCAGGATTCCGTATTGAGAGATAATTTATTTTCAGTTCGGTTAGACGCCCAATCCGGCGACATCATCACAACAGAGCACTGCCGCCAGCAGTGGCAGCACAGCACCCGCGTGGCGGGACCTCTACACACCGCGCTGACACACCTGTCGGGTCTAGTGCCGGGGCACTACACGCTACAGCACCAGGTGACTATACCACTACAGGGAGACACGGTGACATCACAGAGCACCGTCAGCAATGGCAGCACAGCGCCCGCGTGGCGGGTCCACACACCGCGCTGACACACCTGTCGGGTCTAGTGCCGGGGCACTACACGCTACAGCACCAGGTGACTATACCACTACAGGGAGACACGGTGACATCACAGAGCACCGCCAGCAATGGCAGCACAGCGCCCGCGTGGCGGGTCCACACACCGCGCTGACACACCTGTCGGGTCTAGTGCCGGGGCACTACACGCTACAGCACCAGGTGACTATACCACTACAGGGAGACACGGTGACATCACAGAGCACCGCCAGCAATGGCAGCACAGTGCCCGCGTGACGGGTTCAATCACACGCGACACACCTGCTGGGTCTATACCGTGAATTTTCAGAAGTTATTGGTTAAATCGGCCGATACTATCACTCACGAAGACCTAGAATTATTAAAACTCACCTTGAATGACATTACCAGACATTGGAATTCTGGTAGCATTTTTGAGCAGTTCGTTTATCGACTACCGATTATACATATATGTATATCAATAAATGCAGAATACAATGTAAAATAATTATGATTACAAATAGAAGTAAACAACAGGCGGCTAATGAGCGATCTCTTTGGTATACCTAGATGTTTTCCTAGCTGGACCGAGAGCTTGACAAAATTAAAGATCTGATAATTTGGCATCACAAGTGCGTCATCAAAAACCGATTAATAAGTATTAGAAGGAAAGAAAATTTACTTTATTAGCACAATACAACTTATAACTATAAATAACAACACATATAAAAACAGATTGCGCTTAATGGGCTGCACTCAGCTTTGGTGTCACGAAATGAGCCACAGGGCACATTTCGTGACGCTTATTTTCAGTGAAACGCAATACGTGGACTAGGTGGCGCTAATACAAACTATACATACAATAGGCATGATGACTGGCAAGTCAAATAAGCATCTTTTTTCGAACTGTCAAAACGATCACCACTATGGAATTTTATATGAAATACTCAAAAGTGACGTCACGTTTGAGTACTGCCAAATGACCTACTCTTTTAAGTTATTTTCAATTTATTAAATAGAAGTTCTGTCCAAAATTTACTGCAATCTACATCTTAGTAATAATTTCTTCGTGTATTATGTCGTGCATAATGTTAAATAATTTATTTTTCTCAAACTTGCTACGGAATGTTGATGTTACTTACGTTAAATTAAACCCGGAAATACTATGTATCCGGTGTCATGTACTAAGATGATATGTAAAGAGATTTCATGTATTTATTTCACACCTAGGACTGCAAACAAACTGTCTTTTGTTTTGAAACGTCAAATTGTACAACTAGGTCTTGACATTCAGCCACAGAAAAAATAAATAACCTAAGAACTAATGTCTATACCACCAGGTAAAAGGATACCTCAAACAGATTACAAAAAAAGTTAGGCGCGAATGTTTTTTTTAAATGTTTTACGATACTGTACTTTTGGTTTATTTACAAATCAAATAGTATGGTTCGGCGAAATCAGTTCGTTTTATTTCATGGCAAGTTTGAGAAAAGCACTATACAAATCTCGGCGAGAAACAGGGTTACAGGCCGCGTATTCCTATGTGATATATCTACTTGGCCTGTAACCCTTCGTTTCCCGTCCTCTATAGTAATGTACTATTAACTACAGTCATCATCCCTATTGGAACAAGTATTACTCCACAGACCTACAATATAGTAATTTCCTCTCATTGGCGTCAAAACGTCTAACATTTTGTGTCCTCCAGCCGAACCACGGCATGAACGCACTTCTATACGCCGCCCGCAACACCGGCAGCGAGCAGCAACTGCGGCTCGAGTGCAGCGGCGAGGCCGCGGAGACCGACGAGACCGCCGTCAAGGCTCCCCCGACGTTGCTGCCGGCCTTACTGCCGTGCCACAAGTGCGTTACTCAAAGCTATTTAATACGGTTATAAGCTCGCATACAATTGCCGAGAGTGATAGATTATGATTAAGTCTGTGCCTTATTTTATTTATTTTTATTTTATTAAACAGTTTTATTCTAATGAATGAATGAATATTTCTTTATTCAGGCAATAGACCCATTACAATATTATAAATATTTGTGTATATACTAAAATTAAAACATATAAATATAAAAGAGTAGAAAAAAATACAGTAAACAAAATATAAACATAATATTTGATTAATGAAATTAAACTTGTAAATATTGAATATGAAAAAAAGAGCTCATTTTTAAATTCAAAACCAAATTTTATTTCATTTATTTATTTAAAATTAGCGCTAACAGATAAACCTTACACGCTAATCTGTGGACATTTACGTAGTGATAACATTTACATTTATATTCTTACTTCTACCATGCATTTACAAAAAAAAATATTTTTAAGACATTTATTTTAAAAGGTAAACTATGCACAGAAAGTGATACTTTTCTGCACGTGTGCAGGAATGGATTTTCATAGAACTTTTCTTGGTCATGGCTGTCTATGTATTATCTATTATATATATATCATCGCACCCACATCACAAGCCTTAATTAATTTAAGCTTACCGTGGGACTAAGTCGATTAATGTAAGATATCTCAAGGTATTTATTTCTTTATTTTATTTTTAGTGATAACCGTGAATGTTTAAAGCCATATAATACTAACCCAATGTTTGTTGCCCCAGATTCCGCAAGATCCTACCGTGCACGTTCACCCACTACCCGAACCAGCTCGCGAAGCACAAGAAACAGGCGCCGCGGAAGAAAACCCCGCCGCGAGCGCTCAAGGTGAGGCGTCCCTGTACTACGCAGTCCGCTTACATACCTGGCGTGGTTCCACTTGATTATTGTGATGGAACCCTTCTTTAACCCTTTTTTTATGCAGTACTTCGATTTTCTTATAATAGACAAATAAAAGGTCAGTTTATCAAGTTTATCAGATCATATTCCACCTTGCATTTATACAGGGTGGTGGAGGAGTAAGACATCTTTGTTTTAGTCACACTATTGATTTGATGAATTGATTATTGTTAATTATTATTTTGAATTTGCAATAACGTTTAATTTTATGTATTTCTCTTCTCTTTATTAATTATTTGACATTTGCTTTGTATTTTGACGATCACGATGAAAATTTGTATACCCTGACATCACATGCATTGTATTTCGAATTTTCTTCCTGAAATAAATAAAACTAAACTAAACTAGTGGGATCACGCCAGGCTGCAAAAGGACCATCTTGATACATTATTACTCCAATTTTGGATTTAAAAAATTCATTTGGTTTTAAATATTATCTTTTGATAAAAAAAACATATTCGTAAATTCGTTATTTTTTTAAATATGAATGATAAATGTCACGAGAAACCTATTCCTTTTATTATTATATGAATTATTAAGGCACTGATTAAATTTTTAATATTTTATGTAACTGGCAACTACTCTACAGATTATTTTGATATTTTTTAAAAGCCGAAAAGTATTGTTTGTCCCTTTCGGTCTTATCAATATTTTTATACGACCAAAAGGGACAAACATTACTTTTCGGCTTGCTAACAATAAGTTAAGAGACATCTATTCTATGAATAAGGGGGTAAAAGTACAAAGGGCCATTCCATATGAAATCATCAGATTCTGATTTAATTCCGCGCTGACTGATTTTTAAACAGTTTGAAAAAAATCAAGGATGATAGTCGTAAGTAAGTTGTACGTAAACCGTCAATACTTTTTTTTTTACTTGCTGCTCATCCAGATGGGGCCCGCTTTAAGTTTCGATTTACCTGTTTTTGAGGTTTCACGAGAAGCGATGTTAATTTGTTTCGGTAACTAATATACATTTTTTATATATTTTTTCTGAATCTCTAGTAAAAGTAACTTTAAAATGTTATTATCAATATGCATCAAGCTATTTTACTTGTTCCATCATAAATGTTGAAAGTTTTGTGAATATTTTCAAATTTCGTCCATTTTCTATTGGATTTTGCAGCATGTCTACTGGGCTTAGGGAATTAATTTTTTTTTACTGTATAGTACAAGTATTTCTCTCATAAAATAACTGAGGGTTTGATCACAAACTTTTCATTTAGCTGAAAAAAAGAATGGTAAAGTTGGCCATTTTACGAAATTGGTCAACTTTGACTTCAAATTTCATCATGTTTGGCAATGTAAAAAAATCCAAAAAGTTATACAAAAGATAGTACCTGCTCTATTCTATAGGAATCTGTTTCATTTGGTTTGTGTTTTCGATTTCTGTGAGAATTACGATTTTTTTTAATGTCCATTTTTCGGAACTTTTTACGACTATTATCCGGCGCTCTATGACTTCACTATTTTAAATAAAACACATTAAATTATTCATAACTATATTTTATTAGTCAGTAACAACAACAAGAACCTTTATTTAAGTTGCGATGTACGTAATTAAGTATGTCAGTGTGTATGACCCTTGTGTTAATCTCGTTAGATTCGCACGAGTTTACGAATTCATGTTCATATCATGCAAAAGTCAGCAAAAAAGCTTGTCACAAATATGTAATGTATATATGTGCGTGTGTGTGTGTGTAATAGTACATTACTACCGAGGCCGCGAAGTGACTGGTTGCCGACCGAATATATGTAGACGGCCGAGCGAAGCGAGGCCGAATAGTATTCGGACGGCAACCCGTCACTTCATGGCCGAGGTATGTATAATGCTTTTCTCAAACATGCAATGAAATGAAACAAAAAAAATATCTTCATTCTAAGAAATTATAAGTCAACTACATAACTAAGTCTTTGAAACACAACAAAAGTCAAATACTTTTTTTTATATTTTTAGTCCTTGTGGACAGGCGAAAGCACTAAGCTATACTGCCTTAAAAATCAAATACGACACCGACGCCTCATTTTTTTTTAATTTGACATGTTTGAAAGGTGCACATTTTTACTTTTAAAAAGCGGTATTAGACAATGCGGTCTGTTGGGTCCAATTAATCGCATGCGATGATCGAGGCCGACGGATCGCAACGTATAATACTGCTGTTTAAACATTATTTTGAGTAGTTACCTATTGTACATATTTTAAATTATATAATTTAAATACCTAATTATAACTGCAACAATTAGCCAATCATTTTTTTTAATACTAATATTACTTACAGATAATTATTGGCTAAAAGCCAAGATGCCAGGTCACAACCCTATGTCAAATGAAAATTAAAAAAGAGGCACTTGCCGGCCTAGGCCGGCAACGGGGTACTTCCCGGTCGCTTTTTAGGCACGTAACTACAACATTTCATTGCATGTTTGAGAAAAATATTATTACCTGACTACTTTTACGACATTAACATTTTTGGAGTAGGAATTAAATATCTTCCGGCTCGTAAGGTGCCGTTTGAAACAGGCACAAAATTATGATACGACCTGGTATTTTTTATTGTTATCGCATTATTGAATCGACATCATTACTCTTATCTAAAGACAGTAGGCATGTGTAATAAAACCTATAAGTACCCTATTTCAGACGTATTATAAGATGTGCCACTAGCATTTTCATGCTTACCATCAAGAAAGTGGTGTACCACTTTTTTGGTTGACTGTACATAGTAAACGAGGGAATCAACAATCATCATTTTGTTGTTTATTACGTTTATAAATGTTGTCCGTGATAAAAAAAAAACATTAACTTAAACAACTACTTTGAAACTTCTTGCTAACTTGTAGATTTCAAAAAATCATATCTCTTTCAAAAATCAATAACACAATATAAATAAAGATGATTTACAAAGAGCAAAGTAAGTTCTTCTCTTCTGTGTAGTTTTCAGATCTTTAAACTTTGCCAAACATGGTTTTTTTTAACGTCAAAAAAAGCATATTCTACAAAAATGGTTTTGTAATTTACTGTTTTTTTAAGTTAAAAGAACTAAATTCAAAAATATTGCTAAAGTTTTCATTTAAAGACTATTTGAGCTTGTTAATTAAAAAAAATTACCTGTCTAGACCAAGCGATCAATCCAACAAAAGCTACTGAACATCACTATACATTAGCAAAATAACACGACGTTTTAGAAGTTTGTCATACAATAAGTAATAAAAATATACATACTGTAATACATACATGTACAAGTACACATATTAAATAGTAAATTAACATATAAAAAAAATCAATTTAACACATTAAAAAAAAGTTAAAGCAATTTTCATCGACCTCAAAAATCGCTTATTTTTAAACTTCAGACCTATGTTATCTGGCTGTTAGGCTGTTTGAAAATTAAAGAACTACGGTTTTATGTAAAGCATACCTATATTATCATCCATGATTTTTTCCATACAAATCGGAAAGCATGCAGCGCACCTCATTTGATGATTTCATATGGAATGGCCCCAAACGGTCTTAACACTTTGCTTGAAAAGAGATAGTGTCTTAATAATTATGATGTAAATAAATAATACCCGAACACGGAACTCTGATTCTGTCCGTCTGTCCGAAACGCGGGCTACCCAGTCTAAAGGTGCGTTTAGACCAAACGATTCGTTCGTTACACAAAACGTGATTCGTCGAAATTCGTTGATTTCGTAGAGTAGGGGATAGAATGAGCGAATGCTCGTTTGGTCTATATGCACCTTTAAACGAGGGTGTGTTTGAATGATAATGGATATTGCTTAAAATAAAAAGAAAACGTGGCTTCGTTTGATAATTATCAAACGCTAAAAAATATCAATATATGGGACAGTGAAAAATGAAATGATAGACGCCACCATTTTATGCACATATTCTGTTGTATTTAAGTATATTAAAATAATTTCAATTCGATTTCAACTTATTTGATGCAGGCATGTTAGAGGCGACACATGAAATTTTACTGTTGTAGTTCAATATTAAAAATAGTGTTACCAGAAAAAGCAATATCCATTAGTGTTTCAACATATCCTCGAACGAGGTCACATATGGCAACATCAATGTTTCGTCGATAGTGTCACAAATTATACTCGTACATTTAAATACATTTTCACGATTTAGCATTATATCTCACAGTATACCAGATTTATGTCGTCTGAAAGTGAGACAAATCTTATAAAAAAGGTTACCCATACAATCAATAACCTAATGCTTATAAATGAAAAACAATAATAAGGTACAAATAATAATAAAATTGCCACCATCTGCCTAGATTGTGTGCTAAATTTGAACACCCCGCAAATCGCGATTATTTCATGTAAACACAATATTATTAGGTAAGAATAGCCTATTGATATAGTTTTTTAGTAATTTTCAACATTTAAGAACGAATAAAAGTTTGTGGCACTATCTCGACTCGTCTGTATTGTATATTCTGGAGGAAGTTTCCAAAAAAAATAGCCTGCGATACGGCCGTACATATCACACGCAACCAGGTAAACAGAAAACAACATACCAATAAAAAATATTCACAAATCACATGTATGTTTGTTTCATATATTTGATAGAGCGAGGAGAAAAGCGGGCAGCGGAAAAAGGTACTTGTCTGTCGAGCGTCCCTGCGTGGGACAACCGGGTTCTGTGGTGGGACAACTGAGTCCCTGTGTGGGCCAACTGAATCCCTGAGTGGGACACATAGTCCCATGATGGCGATAATGGGACAGTGTCCCACGAAGGGATAGAATCAGAAGTGGGATCGCGACGAACGTAAAGTATTCCAGCGAGACATTCGCACTCGTTTACCCGGGCGTTCTTTTCACCGTGCGTTTGATTGTGGCGACTAAATACTTTTCAACGCTCTTAATTACACAAAAAAACGTATGTCCTGGGATAATTTATACCACTGGTAATCATTAAAATTAACTCGAATAGCAATTTTTATTAGGTTAACCAAATGTTTGTACCATTTCATAAATTTGGTCCCCAATCATAAATGCTCGTCTTTATATTTTTTATTTATAGTACAAGCTTTAAGGTTTTCGAAACGGACATTGGCATTTATACATTTACGATAGTATTTTTTTTAAGTTTTATACTTTTTTACTCATGAATAGATAACTGTCAAAGTCATGACAAATTCAGATCTTTAAAAATCATTGAACACAAAATCAGTTTAGTTTTAAACAAATATATTTTTTCTTAGTGGCCATACATTCATGCAGAAATTTTGAAACCTTCACAGCCCATAAATGACTTTTGACGAAAATAAAAAATAGACACTCGATTTGGATACCTTAAAACATAACATGAAAACTTGTGACCTAGGGTATTGACCCTATTTGTTGCCACAAGTAATAAAACGCGCGGTGTAAAAGAATGCCTATATCAACGAGGCGATTTTGTACCCGACTGGGTACTGATCTAAAACTCCAGTTCAGTGGCCCGGGTTCAATTCCCGGTAAGGGCAAATATCGTGACGTACACCATTTTGTTCCGGTGCCTTGAATGTTGGAAAGATTCCTCGTGACCCGACCCGGCGAGAAGCTGACGGTCCCGGGTTCGAATCCCGGTTAGGGCATTAATTTGTGCGATAAGCATAAATATGTTCCGGATGTATTGATGTTTTCAATATATTTATGTATTTATTTATCATCGGCTATCTGGCAACGCGATGACTATGCTGAAACAATTTATTTGTCTTTACACAAATAAAGAGCAGCATTATTATAAAATATATATTTGTCTTATGTCTATATAAGTATTTATTTATAAATACGTATACGTGTCGTTATCAAGGATAACTATGTTGCTAGTGGTTAAGGTAAATATTTCCTACTGGCACAAAAAAAAAACATATCGAGACTACGTTAACCTTTGAAAGCGTCACAATCAGTTTTATTTTCATGTTCTTCTAAACAAAGCGCGCGCAATCTATCGAGATATCCGCGTACCTCAAATGAAAGAGCGATAAATATGCATAATTTCCATAATAATTGAACAAAAAAATCTCACTCCGTTTTTTTAAATTGTGTCATAAACGGTATTCGGTATTTAAATTTTGTATTTTGGAGCATGAACTTCAAACGTCTGTAACAATAATTCTAATGAAAAAGACGTTATCATGTTTTGTTCTAAAAAAAATGATTGCTTACACGTTACTTTAATGAAATAAAATAAAAAAATACCTACGTTTATCTTATCACTTTCTTATTACTTGCTCAAAAATTAACAGTTAATTTTAAACTTTGGGTATTTTGGCAAAAAGACCTAAAAATTAATTTAAAATATAGTCGGATTTCATCAAATACAACCATAGCTTAAATGGTTCTAAATTCTACTTACTTGCATCGGTCTTCCAGTCACCCTGTATTATACCCTATATTAATTACCTACTGCATGGACATGTCAATTCACATCTAATAATTTTCAATTTACGAATATAACGCTACGATTAGACTACCTATATTAGGATTGTACTGTCCTATTGTTACTTATACATTTTATATATTTAAATTAGCTCGTATTTTCTAAACTTGTTTGTTTCAGTGGCCAAAGAAGCGCGGAAATCGGAAGAAGCCAGAGTGAAGATAAATTTAAATAATAAACACAAATGAACTTTTTATAAAGCGTTTTTATTTAAAATAATATAATTGGAATAAATATTGTGGAATACTGTAAGTGTCTAAGCGGCTTCGTCGAAATATCCGTCCAGCTGAGTCGCGATCTGCAACAAAATAATATTTATAAGATACAATATGCCAATGAGCAGTTTTGTTAACCTTTTCGACGCTAACGAGAGGTATATCAGCAATGCAGGTCCGACGTCTAAGGGTCTCTCCAAAGCAATCGACGCGGAATCTGCTTAAACCGGGCGAAAAAAACTTTAAATCGCCGACTTAAGAGCAAAAAATCCTATGTTGCGTCGGCCGAGCCGATACGGGCCGATCCGTGCCGATCAACGTTTTTTTCGCTCTTATTCCATCTAAGTTTACATTAGTTACCCGCACGGTCGAGTACTTGTCGTAATTGTCAGGGTTCTATATAAAAATTGTTATAAGAGTCATGGTAACGCTCGCTGCCTATGGGTTCTGACAATGGCATCCATGAGAAAACATGATTCTGTTAACTTCAAACTCAGATAAATCCACTATAACCACTTGAGAGATTATTGAAAAGAAGTGATAATTCGGTGATATTAAAGGCAGATTATTTTTATTTTGGCTAAATCAATAAAAAATCGATCCTGTTCGACAAATTCAGCTTAAAAACCATCTTACCTAGTGTATTCTTTACAAAAAATATAAATTTTGATTGGGTTTGCCTTCATTTGATATAATCGTTTGCAATTTATCGATCTTTGAAAAAACTCAGTGAGGATTTATATAATTTTGATTAAACATACCTGGATTTATCAAGTTTTGAAAAAAATTATGACGCAGAATTGGCGTCGACTGACAACCATGTTGAACAAACTTCTTTCGCTGATTGGCTTTGATGGACTAGCCTTCATTTGAAATAAACTCTTATATGGATTTACCTGATTTTGATAAAATATTGTAATTTTAACTCTATTTTTCTCAAAAACTACACGAAATTATACTTAACCCATGAAATAGAAACAAAACCAATTTCATAAGGTTTTATTATATACAAAAATCTTATAAAATGTCAGAAATGGATTTACCCGAGTTTGAAGTTAACACGTTCGATGCCAGTGACACATACGTGTTCAAAGTAATCTCATTGTTATGCCACTAGCATTAATCAAGTTCTCACTCCTATGCCAGTCGCATCGAAATACGGACATTTTTGGCACAAATGTGTGTCGCCGGTATAGGAGTACAATCTTTTCGGTCACACATGCGTGTCACTGGCATAGGATTTCTACTTATCAGACAATTTCGATCGGCATAGTATAAGTACCGGAGGCGAACGTGTTAACCGACTCACATGTCATTGTTCAAGTTTGCAATCTTTAATATATTTTCGTTTTGATATGGCAGTACTGCCAACGTAGAATTTAAAAGTTTGACGTTTCCCCATTCCCTAGGATTGGGGAAAACAGTGTGATTCCAAACCGCCGTTAAGTCAATACAGTTCTCGCTTTCGCAACTTTTCGTATTAGAATTTAAACACTATTGACACGTACCGTAGCTCTAGTTAATATATTATAATAGTGGAAGTAGCAAGTGCTAAAGAGCCCTCAGGACTGTCTGCAAGGCGGAACCGAGACTAAGTTGGACGCTGAAGGTAATGATTTAGGTGACTTCAGCTGGCCGGAGGAGCCCGATCTGCACCGACAGCAGAACAGCAAAGCCTGGGATCCAATCTCCAGCATCCGGAACAGAAGGTAACCTTACTCACTTCGCTTTGGTTTCCCGTAATTTTGAATTAGCAACGACTTTCTTGCTCACCCACCCTAATGTATTCTCATTCAAAATACTTTCGTCGTAATGGTTAATTTCCGAATTTATTTACAGTCCACTTCTATCGTTTCATTAACAGTCAGTTTTCGGGGTGTGATGTCGGTCGGGGTCGAAATCGGTTGAAGTCGGTTTTTTATTTTTAATGTCCTAATGTGAAATAGCTATAAAGTACTGTGGAATATTATAGTTACCTGCACTGGCGAGTATTTGACGTACTTGTCGGGGTTCTTGGAGAAGGGCAGGTGGCTGTAGGAGTCGTGGAAGCTGGTGTAGGGCGGCAGGATGGCCTTGTCTCTCACGAGATAGCCAGTATAGTGACATCAGTTTACAGTAGTTACCTGCACTGGCGAGTACTTGACGTACTTGTCGGGGTTCTTGGAGAAGGGCAGATGGCTGTAGGAGTCGTGGAAGCTGGTGTAGGGCGGCAGGATGGCCTTGTCTCTCACGAGATAGCCAGTATAGTGACATCAGTTTACAGTAGTTACCTGCACTGGCGAGTACTTGACGTACTTGTCGGGGTTCTTGGAGAAGGGCAGATGGCTGTAGGAGTCGTGGAAGCTGGTGTAGGGCGGCAGGATGGCCTTGTCTCTCACGAGATAGCCAGTATAGTGACATCAGTTTACAGTAGTTACCTGCACTGGCGAGTACTTGACGTACTTGTCGGGGTTCTTGGAGAAGGGCAGATGGCTGTAGGAGTCGTGGAAGCTGGTGTAGGGCGGCAGGATGGCCTTGTCTCTCACGAGATAGCCAGTATAGTGACATCAGTTTACAGTAGTTACCTGCACTGGCGAGTACTTGACGTACTTGTCGGGGTTCTTGGAGAAGGGCAGATGGCTGTAGGAGTCGTGGAAGCTGGTGTAGGGCGGCAGGATGGCCTCCTTGTTGTCGCGTTTGAGCGCCTCGCGCAGCTCGGGGTCCGGGACGCTGTAGCTGCGCTGCGCTTTCGTGCACTCCTCCCATTCGCGGTTGAACGACTGCAATTTATTAATATACGGCGTGTGTATTTGATACGGGCGATTTTAATGGCGATTACTATTGCACCTAGGGAACCTGTTTACATAAATTTCTTTAGGAAATTAAGGTTTTTTTTCATACACAATAATTGAGCACGCAATGTATTGCATCCACTGGTAGCCAATGTGGCTATTAGTACTCGTAGATGCAACTTAACCCTTAATTGCATGACCTTGACAAAGATTTATTCAAATTGGAATTCTGACATGTTGTCAATAGAGTCAAGAATACAAGATGGATATTTACATCACTATGTAATTAAAGGTTATAGTAGACATAAGTATCTAAACGTCATACGAATCTCATGTCAGTTGGCCGCCATACATCGCTGCTAGGTTGCACTTTAGAAAAATCATTATACCTACTTAATTAAAACAACGAAATGATTACCTATCTTATACGACTCGTAGAATCAGATATTATAGCTACATTAATTATTCGCCCGTACCAAATACCCACGCTGTATAACTCATGCAGAATATGACAAAAATATAGGTGATCCGTTTAAAGACCCATTCAATATCGTTTCTGATTAGAAAAGTTGTGTTCAAAACAGATAAAACGCTTGCCCCCGAGGTGACCAGTAAACTTACAGCGAATTTATCCTTGAGTATCTGCCGGTCTCTGTCTCGCAGCTTAGCGGGCAGTGCTTCGTCCAGCACCGTGTGCGCCAGGAGTTTGTTCCAACTGCCAACGTTATAGTCGGAGTATTGATTTAAACTTTCACGATTATCACTCATATTTTAAAGACAAACCACCTGCCACTGCCTGTGACCACGGGTCGGGCGTCATGCCCGAAACGTCAGGATATAATTAGACGTAAGTTTACGCGATTAAGACCCGTTTGTCTTTAAAATATGAGTTATAGTCAGAGCCCGGAAAATCCATAGCAAAACAAAATACTGTCGCAATGAAACTAGGGTGAGACACATTTGATTGCGACAGTCTTTTGTTTTGCTATGGATTTTCCGAGCTCTTGTTATAGTGCAATACTGCAAACACCGGGAAACCAATCTTAGTAGGCTGCTTAGGTAATAGTGTTACAATACAAAGCCTGCTAAGTTTGGTTTCGAGCCGAAACATGTGTACCTAGTGCTTTTCTCAAACGTGCAAATAAAATAAAAAATCGGAAATCAATTTGACAGAACGAGCTAATTATGAATCTGCAATATTAATATTTCAACTTAGCGTAAAAATGGTTTTTAAATCTCTGAGGTAATTTTTTACCCGGTGACATTAACATTAGTTCTTTTTTTTTTACAATTAAATGACAAGATTTTTTGGCCCGTGTCAAAAGAGATACGTCTGCCGTGCCGCTTCTAGTACTGTAAACACTTCCGGTAGTTTACAAGTTCTATGACTGATAAGTAGTAACAAGTTCAGTGATTGAACTAGCGACATGGTTCTTCCGGGTCCAATTTGACGTGCGTATCGTCAATATTTCATTGCAAGTTTGAAAAAAAATATTGGAAAACTGACCAGTCATAGCCTGAAAACGGAGGCAATGGTGAAATGATGTATCCTTATTTTAACTTTTTGACTGCTGTGATTTTTTTATCATACCATGTCAGACCTTTGTCTTATTTATTAGACTGCGAGGTGGAGCTGGATATTAACTGTCTGGCATATCAGGCTATGGCGGTCAAAAGGTTAATAATACTATAACTACACGTAATTATTAGTATGACTTGAAACAGGATCAGATCAATAATCATAATTTACGATTACGATTATTGAACACCCGATATTTCGGCAATGTTCCAAATGTAATTTTCACGGATTAACTGCTCAAGAATCATAATTTACATGATAAAGATCCCGTTTTCGTAGTCATACTAATAATGTAAATGGGTCAAAATTCTTTTCGTTGTCTTATGTTGTGTCCCTAAAAAACGTGACACAGTTGTGATTTTTGTATGAGATGATGTTTAGTTTCTCATTTTTGATGTATGGATTAAAATCTAGCGTGAAAAAAGAAATACCGGATTTTTTTTATATACTGAGTCGAAACAGCGACTAGAAGAGTGACAGAGTGGTATGAAACACGAAAAGAATTTTGACCCAAATGACCATGTTAGCTTAACCTTTTCGACGCCACGTCAACAGAATGTCAATATTGAATTTGAAGTTTACGCACATGCGTTTCGGTTTATATTGCTCTGTGGACCATGCCTTATACGTATATCCGTCTTTGGCGTTGAACCTGCGGTACCAATATATCAGTCGTTGGCATCCAAAAGGGTTAAAAACGGTACACGTACCTCTGTAAGTAGTTGTTCTTGTATTCGTGTATCATGTCGCGGTAAGTCGTCTCACAGTCCGGCTCCACCGTCATCAACACTTCCAAAAGTCCGCTGCGCTGCAGACCCTGGGGATATATATCATATATCATCATGAACAACATACGAAGTCAATTTTATTTTGACACTGATTGCCAGGCCAAAATCGAACTACACTGTCAACACAGTGTAAATACAAACATCTACTTATTAGACTTCACCATGTAGCACATGTGATCCGCCAGAGAACCAAGGTGACCGACATAGCTCTGAAAGTTAGGTTGAAGTGGCAAGGGGCTGGCCACATAATGTCGCAGAAGCGCAGAACCGATAACCGCTGGAGCAAGCGTGTTCTGGAGTGGAGACCGCGTCTTGGTAAACGTAGCGTGGGACGCCCTCCGGCTAGATGGCGGGATGATTTGCATAAGGGGGCTGGCAGAAACTGGATGCATAAAGCAGCACGAGGTCTGTGGCGTACCTTGGGGGAGGCCTATGTCCAGCAGTGGACTGCAACGGGCTGATGATGATAATGTAGCACATACTCTACGAATAAGGGCATCTTTAGGTACTTTCAGGGACACCTAATAGGAGATACTTGTCCTTGTTGTTGATAAAAGAGCCGCATTTTCTTGAACCATAAGACAACGGCTATCAGGGAAAAATATAATATTCATCATCATATCAGCCGAAAGACGTCCACTGCTGAACATAGGTCTCCCCCAAAGATTGCCACAATGACCGGTCCTGCGCCACCCGCATCCAGCGGACTCCTGCGACCTTCACCAGGTCATCAGTCCATCAGTAATATTCATACCTTCAGAAAATTTTACATAACCAATAGTGACCCCTGGAGAGTAAGATAATAGTGACCTGCAGCAAGTATAGCGTGTTGTTCAGCAGGAATATCGCTCGCAGCGCCTCCGGGTACTGGTCGCTCTTGGTCCGCAGCGCGAGGTTCAGTTGTGCGAGGACCTTGCGCACGTACACTCCCAGCACCGGCGTGGTCCGGGCTGTCGGGAAATGGGCCCCTGGAGAGTAAGATAATAGTCACCTGCAGCAAGTATAGCGTGTTGTTCAGCAGTAATATCGCTCGCAGCGCGTCCGGGTGTACGCAGTATCGAGAGCGGGAATGCAATCCGAGTGTTGCTACTTGCTACGATAATTATTATTCTCATCTCAAGGCGCACATATCAGACTCTTTAATTTTGTGAACGTAATTCATTTCAAAATCATGATAATTCTAAGTTGTAAAACATATCCTTATTTTTAAATATCTTACATTCATTAATAATGCCAAGATTTGTCAATAATTTTATTTGCACATTGATTCAATGCAGGTTTCATAATAGCAATACTTAAAATTGCGCGCGTAACTCGTTCAGATTCAAATTAGTGAACCGACACATTCTAAAATAAACCTTATGCACTTAACATAATATAACTTATGATAATGTTTCAATTCAAATAACGGAATGTATCCAAAACTCGTTAAATTACGAGTTATCTAGCGGCATTTTTGACGGTTCGGTGTATGCGAGTTTTGTGGATGTGTGCGTGTGGTTCGATGTCGTGTAGTAGTTTTATGAATGAATAAGAAGCCCATATCGAGCCGGGTTGCCTTCATTTGCGCGCTCTGATTGGTTGAACTCTTTTGTAAAGCGATAGTATTTCGCATTATTCGATTAAAGGTGTAGATGTAGGTATGGGTAAAGTTTTAGGAATGTATTTTAAAGGTAATATTGGATGATTTTGATACATGAGTGAAAAATTTTAGGGAAGTCGGTGGGAATCGGGTTGTATGGACGCGCCGCCGCGCCACTGGCGCCTATAGAATGAAATGAAGTAGATTTATTAATTAGTTTTGAGATAGAGAGCTTTTACGGACAGCTGTACACATCAACACGAAGACCCATCTCCAATTTAGCTAACGACCCACGAGCTAAATTGACTCGACACCATACCGAAGATATACCGGACATTAGGATGGCTCTCAAACAACTCAAAAACAGTAAGGCACCAGGCGATGACGGAATAACAGCCGAACTCCTGAAGGCGGGTGGGAAACCAGTCCTTAGGGCCCTTCAAAAGCTGTTTGATTCCGTCATCTTTAGAGGCAAAACGCCAAAGGCATGGAACAGAGGTGTGGTGGTGTTGTTCTTCAAAAAAGGTGACAACACCCTGTTGAAGAACTACAGACCCATCACACTTCTGAGCCATGTCTATAAGTTGTTTTCGAGAGTCATCACAAACCGTCTCACACGCAGGCTCGACGACTTCCAGCCTCCTGAACAAGCCCGTTTCAGAAAAGGCTTCAGCACCGTAGACCAAATACACACGCTCCGTCAAGTTATACAGAAGACCGAGGAGTATAACTTGCCCCTCTGCTTAGCGTTTGTGGACTACGAAAAAGCCTTTGATTCGATCGAGACGTGGGCTGTACTACAGTCTCTCCAGCGGTGCCAAGTAGACTACCGGTACATTGAAGTGCTGAAGTGCCTGTACGAGAATGCTAATATGTCAGTTCGCCTCCAGGACCGGAACTCGAAACCAATTCCATTGCAGCGGGGAGTAAGACAAGGAGATGTTATCTCTCCTAAATTATTCACCGCTGCACTGGAAGATGTTTTCAAGGTTCTGGACTGGAGGGGATATGTCATTAACATCAATGGCGAGTACATCACTCACCTTCGGTTTGCCGACGATATAGTAGTCATGGCTGAGACCATGGAGGACTTAAGTACTATGCTCGATGATCTCAGTAGAGTCTCTGAAGATGTTGGTCTTAAGATGAACATGGACAAAACGAAGATCATGTCGAACGTCCATGTGATACCAATTCCAATGAAAGTTAGAAACTCTACACTCGAAGTTGTTGACGAATATGTATACCTGGGACAAACAGTCCAGCTGGGTAAGTCCAACTTCGAGAAGGAGATTAATCGTCGAATCAGACTTGGTTGGGCGGCGTTCGGGAGACTACGCAATATCTTCTCGTCCAATATACCGCAGTGTCTCAAGTCGAACGTCTTCAACCAGTGTGTGTTGCCAGTTCCTTACACGCAGTGTTGTCACTTACGGATCTGAAACGTGGTCGTTCACTATGGGACTCATTAGGAGGCTCAGAGTCACTCAACGAGCGATGGAGAGGGCAATGCTCGGGGTTTCTCTGCGAGATCGCATCAGGAGTGACGAGATCCGTAGAAGAACGAAAGTGACTGACATAGCCCGAAGAATCGCCAGGTTGAAGTGGCAGTGGGCTGGCCATATTGCCCGGAGGACCGATGACCGGTGGGGTCGGCGTGTTCTCGAGTGGCGACCACGCACTGGACGGCGCAGCGTGGGAAGGCCCCCCACAAGATGGAGCGACGACCTGGTAAAGGTTGCGGGTGTCCAATGGATGCGGACAGCTCACGACCAATCTTTGTGGAACTCTCTGGGGGAGGCCTATGTCCAGCAGTGGACGTCAATTGGCTGATGATGATGATGATGATATATATATATACAGGGTTACTTTTTCATCGGTACAATAAATTTTTCCACATATTTGGTATCGATAATAGATTACATTTATCAAATAAAATTGACATTTTTTTTTCATTTATTATTAATTTTTATCCTTCATGCAAATGTAAAATAATGGGATTACTAATGACAAGACGTCAACGGTGTGCGGGACGAAGAGGGCGGCGGAAAGGGGTGAGCGACCTGCCGGTCGGCGCACGAGTTGGCAACATAGCAGTTACCTTAATCTCGGTGACTAGACTAAGGTCACGGTCATTCGTACGGTTGACTAATGATGGGTGTGTGCGCACGCGCGTCGTGTCGTACTACCTTCAGTCGGAAATTGCTCGTACGAAATGGTTCGTAGTTATTTTCTCATTGGAGAAAATTACAGTGGCAGCCCAGCGGCTATACGCTGAAGAAAGTGTGCCCCACCTGGAAAATGCCAGTGTTATAGCCATGGCCAGCCAGGTCAACAGATTTGACCCCGTGTGACTTTTTTTGTGTGGCGAGGGTGGGTACGAAGACTTAAAAAGTCTAATAATAAGTGCATTTGATGAACTTAAAAGTGAGAACTACAGACTTGTGTTGGGAAATATCGAAGGAAACATTCAAAAACGGGCAAGAGTGTGTTTAGATAACCACGGCCAACATTTTGAACACTTGAAGTATGTGAATTAATTAATTAGTGAGAAATGAACTCCATTAATTAGGTATGTTTTTTTTATTCCAATCATTGTACATAAAGTTGATTTCAAATTTTTAAATACGCATCAATGAAGAAAGTTTCTGTCCTACTTTGTAATTTTATCACGTTTCCCAGACATAATTTTAAACATTCGACAAACTTCACACACAGAAAAATTCTTTATTTTGACGGTGCTAGCCGTGACCCGTGCAAGTATGAAGGAAGATTTAGGATCAAGTAAGATTTTTTTGCCAAGTCATAATCATAAGTTGATTACCGCCGCCGCTTTTCTAAGCCGCCATGCTGCGTGCGATGACCTTGTAAACAAACTGTTGCCAGTTCGTGTTTTGCTAGTTACGTACATTGATAATGCGTCCAAATTTCTTGTTAGGTTTGCGGATAAGTTCAAACATTGGTATTTTAGTTTTTTTGTTCTAAAGGGGTAGTAACAAAAAATGCTAGTATTCTGTAACTTGGACTACTATTAGGTATGTTGATTTTTTGTACTGGTGAAAAAGTAACCCTGTATATATATATATGATAAAGCATCACCATGTTGGGCCGCAAGGCATACAAAATTGTGGACTTGCTTTAATGGACTGTAACTAACAAGAATTCCTTTACAGTATAGTAGGTAAGTTATAAATATTAGATGTCATATACCAAACAAAAACAACCAAGATCACCTAACGTCCGAGGTGGGGATCGAACCCACGTGCTCAGCTTTCGCTGCTGAAAGAGCTCGAGGAGCGAAAGCTGAGCACGTGGGTTCGATCCCCACCTCGGACGTTAGGTGATTTTGGACGTTTTTGTTTGAACAGATAACTGCGCGCTTATAAATTTCAGTTTACACACATCGTTGCTTATCATGAACAACGCTGCAATCCAAAATGATACCATTTGAATTCTAGTGCAACATTATTAGAATTGAAAAATGACACTAGCATCAAATACCTGTGCCTACTATGAGCTGCTGCCGTGCGATTAACGTCAGCGTTAGGGTGCGGCTCCACTGACGCGGAGCGGAGCGGCGCTGTGCAAAATTGACCAATTACATTCTTTAAATTCAAAATTCGAAACACTGTGATGTGGTCTCATTGGCCGATCCCCGCTCAGTGGAGCCGCACCCTTAACCTCAGGTGGCAGCTAAATACAGTGTGCTTAACATGAGCTGGGTTATTAAACAACTTTCTATCTATCCCGCTCGTGTCAGATAGAAAGTCCGCTTGAATAATGCGGCAGCAGCTCGTGGTACGGCTACAGCGTGCTTAGCCAAGTTGCCAATCGCTAACGTTTAATCGTCAATCGTAAACGAAAGGCAGCTACCTGTCTATGTCGCACTAATATGAAAGAGTAACAGATAGGGAAAACTACGATACGCTACTAAGCGCTAGCGATTGGCAACTTGGCTAAGCATCCAGGAGTTGGTGAGTACGTACCTACGTAAGTTAGCGTTTATTCGATACGTACCTAACGTCTATTCCCGTCACGCTCGTTCCAATATATCAGTGGGAGCGTGATAGACTGCCTTAGGTTAGCCCGTCGTATCACCGTCTGTCGTCCGAGTTGTTTCTTTTTCGCTCTTAGTGCCTAATTTGCGTAGTAATAGAGGTTTTCATGAATGGATTTAACCGAATCCGTGTTATGGGGGCCAAATTTGGGGAGATCCTAAATGCTAACGTAAGCTACTTGTTATTATCATGGTACGGATAGAGATCTCGGGGAAGATGGTTGACATTTTACTATCAAATCAGACAGTTTTTTTTAGGTTAGGTACAGTCAAGAGCATAAATATGTAAACTTTTTTACTTATTTGTTGAGCCATACGGTTTAAAATTGTATATATATTTATGCCCTTGACTAGCATACATTACATTGCAAATGCTAAAGAAATAGGCATACCTAATATAGCCACAGGGTTTAAAAAAATGTTTTTTTTTTTATCAATTATGTAAACACCCAATTACACAATCTAGAGTTAACCCATTAACCACGGGTCGACTGATGGAATCCATACATTTTTGACACTGCTATCCGGTTAACCATGCTTATTAGTCTAAGCCTAAACTGTGCAAGTAGACCTAAGTTTCCCATTTTATAGTATATTAAGTATATTACAGCAAGAAACATAATGCAACTAAACAATGGTGAACAAATTGCCATCAAGAAATCTAGTGAAGGTATAGTATTAGGTATTAGTATAAAAACACAATTTTAGAACTGCTTAAACGTACTATGTAATTGACAATGAAATGACAAATGTAACAAATACAGGGAATATTATTTATTAGGAATACTAGACCTACTTGTTAAAAAAAACATTTATGTATCAGATGTAAGCAATACAGCCTCAGAGGGCTTAACGCCACCTAACTCAAACACTAAAAATCGTATACTTCGATAGCTTCAGTGCAATGGATACTGAATTTATTTATTTATTTGAAGTTCATTGTGATAGCAATATGAATTGGGGCGTTTCCGTATGAAGCCACAAGGGAAAATGGGAAAATTATGCACTACCCCCATTATTCATAAACGCCACTATGTATTGTTTGTCACTTTCATTCTTATAGATATATTGATACGATCGAAAGGGACAAATAATACTTAACGGCTTGCTAAGTTAGGAAACGTTTATGAATAAGGGGGTAAATCTGTAATCTGCCCGGAAATTGAAGACACGTAAGATGTACGGGTGTGTCTTGCTGCCAGATTCCTTCACTTTCCGCACCGCGTTTTCCTATAGTAGCAGTATATTCACGGATGTGTATACATATGTGTGTAAATTAAAATAAGTTCTAGAATGAAATAGTGCTACAAGATTGAACAACGAAGCTAAGTTAGCTCATGATGAGATTTGATATGTCGCCTTAAATATTTTCTAGTAGCACCCCTGTAACTGCATGAGTCGCAGCCGTACGGCTTTTGGCCCGAGTGTCTGCTCATTAGATGAGACATTAGACTACCTGACCAAGCAGCCTTGTAGTCACAGATGTTACACTCAAACGGTTTGTCGCCAGTGTGTGTTCTCTGATGTCTTTTTAAAACATTGCTTTGAGCAAAGGCGGCACTACACTCACCACATTTAAATGGCTTTTCACCAGTGTGTGTTCTCTGGTGTTTTTTTAAATCACCGCTTTGAGCAAAGGCGGCACTACACTGACCACATTTAAATGGCTTTTCGCCAGTGTGTGTTCTCTGGTGTTTTTTTAAATCACCGCTTTGAGCAAAGGCAGCACTACACTGACCACATTTAAATGGCTTTTCGCCAGTGTGTATTCTCTGATGGGTTTTTAAATGACCGCTATCAATAAAGGCGGCACTACACTGACCACATTTAAATGGCTTTTCGCCAGTGTGTGTTCTCTGGTGTTTTTTTAAATCACCGCTTTGAGCAAAGGCAGCACTACACTGACCACATTTAAATGGCTTTTCGCCAGTGTGTATTCTCTGATGGGTTTTTAAATGACCGCTATCAATAAAGGCGGCACTACACTGACCACATTTAAATGGCTTTTCGCCAGTGTGTGTTCTCTGGTGTTTTTTTAAATCACCGCTTTGAGCAAAGGCGGCATCACACTGACCACATTTAAATGGCTTTTCGCCAGTGTGTGTTCTCTGATGCCTTTTTAAATGACCGCTGCAAGCAAAGGCGGCACTACACTTACCACATTTAAATGGCTTTTCGCCAGTATGAGTCCTTAAATGACTTCGTAAATATGCATTCTCACTAGTCGCATATTCACATTGAGGGCAAGTATAGTACTTCACGCCATGCTGGCTCTTACCGTGCTCCAGTAGAAGTAGCCGAGTATCAAATATGCGACTGCATTTTTTACAACTCAATTCCTTCTTCGAGTATTGGCGTTTACTTTTTCCCGAGATAATCAAAGTCATGTGAGTTTGTACATGTTTTTCCAAGTCTGACTTTACTTCGAACGTTTTGCTACAAATGTCGCATATGAAGTTAGTAGCGTTCAGGATTGATTTATTAGATGTATAGATAGTAGGTTTCGCAGTACTAATGTCAGCAGGTTGTTGAAGCGGGATTTCTTGCAATTCTACGTTCACTGGTGATTGAACTTGAGAAAACGTGGAAGGCTCTTGAAGATTTTGAATGGGTGAATCTGTTGCAATAATGTGTTCCTTAATTTCTGCTTCTGTTTTCTCTTCTTTTCCCGATTTATTTTTGTTGGTTTTCGTTACTTCTTTTTTCGTTTCTAGAGCTTGACCTAAAATAAAATGTAAATTTATATCAAAAAATAAGTTATTTCAAATTAACCGTTGGCTATAGTGATAGTAGACAGCAGCTGCCGCAGCTCGAAGCAGTCGCAGTTAGCAAAATATTGGAATAAGCAAAGCAATAATGCCGGGTGGTGACGGTAGTAAGAATACACGTCACCAACCAAACTCCACCCGTGGGTGTCATAAGAGTCGACTAAGGAATTTAAGTGTCACGGACAATTAATTTATTGAATATTGATGATGGGCAGCAGGATCATCATTATTATATTGGATACACTACTGCGATCGCCAATCCGCTTGCTCGGCGTGGCGATTATGGGTATTTAACTCCTAATGCGCGCATGCGCAATTACGAATGGTAATAGGCGCAGCATGGGTAAGCCCCCCACTAGGAGGACTGATGATCTGGTGAAGGTCGCAGGTGTCCACTGGATGCGAGTGGCGCATGACCGGTGATTGTGGCAATCCTTAGGGGAGGCCTATGTTCAGCAGTGGACGTCTATCGGCTTATATGAAGATGAATAGGAAGGTCAACCCAGCAGTGGACTAAGATAGGCACTTTTTTATATCTTTTATTTAAGAAAAAAAGGCCTTCATCGCTGAGCGATGATGTCGGCCCTATAGCTAATTACAATTACTTATTGTCTAAAATCAGATAGGTTGATAATGTGTTGTGTCTTACACCGTGGGCAGGGACAGACACGGGAGTAGTGCCGCAGGTCGACGCCGAGCCAGTTGGCGAACTCGCTGCCGTAGAACACCAGCAGCTCCGTGAACTGCGGCACCACTTTCACCGTCCTAAAGGATAGTATATTTATTACATTAATGACCAAATACATCTGGCAAAGTGGCCGTTCTAATAACATGGCGTTAAATTATAAAATACTACACACCAATGGCGTAATACTGTACTACATAATAGATCTTGCGATTAGTAAATAGTAAAGCATGTTATGTGTCTCTCCTAATGCGTCTATACGCATAGTTAATAGGAGAGGCCTACGTTCAGCAGTGGACTATCATAGGATGATGATGATGATGAAAGCATGTTGGCCCACTTATTTTCATGACAATTTCTGATCCAAGTAAGCACTGGTAAATTGTAACATGTTGGAACAAAGATAGTGTTTTAGTACATTACTTTCTGGCTATGCGACGTCAGCCTAATTATTATGCGATCACAAATATGATATTTAAGGACGTGTTTTTAATAACGTCTTTCAACAAAAGATGCAGAAGAAGACAGAAGATTGTAGTACGTAGTAGAACCTAGAGATGTGCTATGAATAGAATCCGCGCTTTTAGTAGAACAGAGGCCCTACCGCGAAACACGAACGGTTGCTACGCTTATGTACGAATTCACAAGTGCGAGACAGAGGTAACACTTCGTGGTTCGCGGTAGGGTCTCTGGTCCGGATATTGCATGTGTTCTGCTCGGAGTGATGGCGCGCGCAGTTGACGTATCGCATCCAGTTGGAGTTATTGGGGTAGCACGCGTCCACCACGTGGGCTTGTTGTTGCGGTCGTACATCTGAATAATTCATCTAGACTATATGACATGCACACTCGCCTGTAATATAGCTGTCCGCAGTACTGGAAGGCGACGAGGTTCTGCTCGGAGTGATGTCGCGCGCAGTTGACGTATCGCATCCAGTTGGAGTTGTTGGGGTCGCACGCGTCCACCACGTGGCTTGGCTTGTTGTTGCGATCGTACATCTAGACTATATGACATGGACACTCGCCTGTAATATAGCTGTCCGCAGTACTGGAAGGCGACGAGGTTCTGCTCGGAGTGATGGCGCGCGCAGTTGACGTATCGCATCCAGTTGGAGTTGTTGGGGTCGCACGCGTCCACCACGTGGCTGGGCTTGTTGTTGCGGTCGTAAATCTATATAAACATAAAATAACATTATTCAACATGCTTGATGGGCGTGTGATACTAGGAATAACGCAAAACGATATATCGGGCGTTACCTGTAATAGAAGCAATCAATTTAACTGAAGGTAATATGTAGGTACTCTATAAAGTATTTGATCGACAACTTTTAAAATAATTAAATAGTAGGTACATTACGATACAAGTGAGCGGCACTTGTGTGCTGAACACGCCCAGACCCGCCTCTGTTGCACACAACTGACCTGCCAGCCGTAAGTGAAGTCGGGCGCGCTCTTGACGCAGCGGCCGCGGTAGGGCCCGAAGCGCACGCCACTCGGTAGAGTCCGCGAGCTGAACACGCCCAGACCCGCCTCTGTTGCACACAACTGACCTGCCAGCCGTAAGTGAAGTCGGGCGCGCTCTTGACGCAGCGGCCGCGGTAGGGCCCGAAGCGCACGCCACTCGGTAGAGTCCGCGAGCTGAACACGCCCAGACCCGCCTCTGTTGCACACAACTGACCTGCCAGCCGTAAGTGAAGTCGGGCGCGCTCTTGACGCAGCGGCCGCGGTAGGGCCCGAAGCGCACGCCACTCGGTAGAGTCCGCGAGCTGAACACGCCCAGACCCGCCTCTGTTGCACACAACTGACCTGCCAGCCGTAAGTGAAGTCGGGCGCGCTCTTGACGCAGCGGCCGCGGTAGGGCCCGAAGCGCACGCCACTCGGTAGAGTCCGCGAGCTGAACACGCCCAGACCCGCCTCTGTTGCACACAACTGACCTGCCAGCCGTAAGTGAAGTCGGGCGCGCTCTTGACGCAGCGGCCGCGGTAGGGC
The DNA here is from genome assembly GCA_025490895.1 of Thaumatotibia leucotreta. Classification (NCBI taxonomy): domain Eukaryota; kingdom Metazoa; phylum Arthropoda; class Insecta; order Lepidoptera; family Tortricidae; genus Thaumatotibia; species Thaumatotibia leucotreta. Next base: position 298,978 of record JALPQI010000264.1, read on the forward strand.
CCGAAGCGCACGCCACTCGGTAGAGTCCGCGAGCTGAACACGCCCAGACCCGCCTCTGCCGTACGAAATTAAATGTGACCCCAAATCTGATATATACCAAAGGCCAAGCCGCATCGGCTGCGTGTGGTGGCGTGCGAGTTGTAGCTTATGTAAAAGTCATAGTAGATGGCACACCGTATTGCCGAAAATTGTGTGCACGCCACGCAAGCGGTGTGCCATCTAATATGATATTCACATTCGCTACAACGCGCACGCCACGCACTCGTGCACGTGCACGTGTTGCACACGCATCTAGTGAAGCTTGGCCTTAATATCAAATACTATTGGCTACATCGTCACTTTAGATATAATTCTACATAGGTATAGGCATATACTCTTTTTCACTACTTTTTCTACTACTTTTTCGCCTACCTACCTCCGTAAAGTAAACAACTCGTGAAAGTAGCTCCGTACAAATTGAAAGAATATCGACGCTTAAAGTGACTTTTTCAAGTGGATACTTTGTGATTTCAAGAGTGTGGTGTTATAATAAAGCAATAATTAAATAATTTTCAAGAAAATGACGAAAATAACAAAGTAATAAGTGAAAAATAACCGGTGCTTATTGTAATGGCGTAACCGACACGACATTCATGGCGCTTATGACGTTTGGTTCGTGGATTTTAAAATATCAACATTTTGAGTGGTTTTTTGGAGTGGATACTTTGTGATTCCAATAGTTTGGTTTTATAATTAGCAATAATTGAATGACTAACGAGAAAAATAATAAAATAACGAAGAAATAAGTGAAAATTAGCCGGTGTTTATTGTAAAATCGTAACCGACACGATATTCACGGCGCTTACGACATTTGGTTCGCGGTCTTCAGATGTCAACATTTAAGGTGATCACGATCAGTTAGACAAAGTAGAGAGATGGCGCCAGTATGTGTAAAATGTAAGGGCAGTCTGCAAAACCAAAACGTGCTTAAATGTTCGATTTGCAAACATAATTATGACACTGAATGTGCAGGCCGAACTAAGCTGTTTAGCCTTATGACAGCTGAAAGGAAAAAAGCGTGGATATGCCCATCGTGCCGCTCGAGACCAAATACTCCGAATCAAAATTTGAAACAAAATGTTAGCCTAGGGAAAAGTACAGACGAGAAAAATATTACTATGAGGAAAAAGAAAGAGCAAATTAAGAGCCCATCGCCTACTCTTAATACATACGATAGCACACAGGAATCAGATTTAACAGCTCCTTCAGACGATATAGTTAATATACCTATACATAATTCCTTTGATTCCCTGCCTGAAGATTCAGAGTGTACTGTCCAGGAAGATATTCATGATATTTCAAAATTGTCTAATTCATCATCATCATCACTGGTTGACGATAACATAAATTTAAATAAAAGCTGCCCAGACCATATTGGGAATGACTTCGAGAAGTGTGAATTCATGAACAGGAAAATAACCGACTTACAAGAAAAACTTAGAAGCGCGGAACAGGAAATTGAGAACTTACTCCAGGAAAACAAAACCTTAAGTACTATGATTGTAGAGTACAAAAGTAAAAATGATAAATTAATGCATATCTGCCAGTCAGACACAAATCTAACCCCGAGCAAAAATAAAAGTGCAAAAAGCAGCAGAAAATCGAAACGGAACGATTCACCCAACCATAGCGACGCCGAACAAAATCGATCCAATTTGATATCGGACGAATGCAGCCCTACTCCTCGACGCGATAAGGGTGCATTAAACAGCACAGGACATACTTTGCTAAGAAATTCGTCACCATCACCACCGACAGATGTAGATGTCTCCGTTAAGGAAAATACTTTATCATCTACTGCTGTAGAGTCCAGGGATCCTACTCGTAAAAATGAAATTAGAAAAAATAAAATCTGTTTGTTAAGCTCAAATAGTCATAATAAAATGTTGAATATTTCTAATTACGTTTTTAACGACTGTTATGAAATTTGTCATTATCTTACCCCAGGAGCTGGGTTAAACTTATTGCTAAAAAACTTGGATAAAAAGTTAAATGATTATACTAACAATGACTTTTGCGTGATATTTATAGGAGAAGAAGATTTTAAAATGTCGCAAAACTATAAGAGCCTTGTATACTTAGTGAAAAAATGTTTAGAAAACCTTAGTCATACAAACATTATTTTATGTTCCCCCACTTTTAAATGTAACTATTACTCTAATGTATTTAATCACAGAGTCGAAGTTTTTAACAAGCTTATGTACTTAAATGTAAATAATTACAAGTACGCATACCTACTTGATTGTAATCGTAATCTGTCCTATGATTATGTTATGTTCTCACGAAAAACTGGACGAGTAAATAATAAAGGCTCAAAATGTATATTTTGGGATCTCAGTATTTTGATGACATTAATAAAAGAAGAGAATGACTCTGCATGTAACATATTGGCGCAAAATAAAATTACTTTGGATCTTTCAAAACAGAGAAACTCCACTGAGTTTTTTCGAGACTAAATTTGTAAAGAGCGTATCTGTAACTCATACCAATAAATTTATGATTTTGCATCAAAATATTTGTGGCTTGTTAGGTAAACAAGATATTTTAGAAATTGAGCTCGACGACTTTCAAAATTATTATCAAAGCATCGATGTGCTCTGTTTCAGTGAAACATTTGTGAAAAAGGGTTGTGAAAGTAATATACAATTTGAAAACTTTAAATTAGCATCCTCATACTGCAGACAAAATAGCAGAGGTGGTACAGCGATTCTGATTAGAAAGACACTGGAAGCAAAACCAGTCGAGTTTATATCTAATTTGGCATCTGACTTTTACTTTGAATGCTGTGGTATTGAAATTAGTGCTATAAATTTAATAATAATTGTTATATATAGGATACCTCAGCAAACAAAATCACATATTGGTGTTTTTATGCATAAAATGGAACTTTTGCTTCAATTCCTAAGTTTAAAGCATAAACAAAAGAAAGTCGTACTTTGTGGTGATTGGAATATCGACACCTTAAAAGAAAATTCAGCCGCAAAGGATTTAATCAGTGTTTTAAGAAGTTACAACTTCATAACGCACATACAGACACCCACTAGGATGAATGCTTGCATTGATCAAATGGCAAGCAATATGCGTCAAGTTAAATCTGATACTCATACATTGCACCTATCTGACCATGATAAAGCTCAATCTATTTTGTTAAATATTGATAAAATTAAATCGTATACTACATGGTTCGAATACAAAAGGGACTACAGTACCGATAATATCCGAAAGTTCCATGATAGTATAAGTGCTCTCTCTTTCTGTGACGTTTTAACATCGAATAATGCTCAAAATGCGTTTACCATTTTTTATGAGACACTGAAACTGTTTTACGATCTATGTTTCCCGGTTATCAGAGTTAGAGTTAGCAGTGCGAAAGCACGTGTAAAATGGTTGTCAAAGGGCATACGCAGGTCGTGTCAAGTGAAACGGCAAATGCTTATTCGAGTTAGAGGAAAAAGACAGAAATTCGTATGTGACACAGTATTCCTGAAAAAATATAATAAAATATTAAAGAAATGCATTCAAAATTCGCAGAAAAATTGCAATAATAAGTATGTATCATTTAGCAAAAATAAATGCAAAGCCACTTGGCGCTTAATATCTTCTAAAACGTCAAATTTCGATAATCAATCAAATATTAATTGTTTAAAGATTGATAATAAGACAGTTACTAATCCCCATGACGTCTGTACTAATTTAAATGAGTATTTTGTTAATTTATGTGGTGTGCGCACTACGCGCGCAACAAATGGCGGGATCCAGAAAAATAACATTAAAAATAATCAATATACAATGTTTTTAAATCCAATACATGATGATGAAGTGTATAAACTCATAAAGTCACTAAACAACACAAAGTCATGTGGAGTTGATGACATTTCAACAGAAATGATTAAGTTGATTGGATTGTTCTTAAGCCGCCCGCTTGCACATGTAATAAATCTCTCTTTTAGTCAAAGTTGTTTCCCAAAAGAGCTAAAAACAGCTAAAATAATACCGTTTTTTAAAAAAGGAGATCACTCTAACCCAGGAAATTATAGACCGATCGCCATTGTTCCGATCTTATCAAAAATATTTGAGAAGGCTTTTTGTGCTCGATTAGTTAACTTCTTAACCAAGTACAATATCCTGCACCCAAACCAATATGGATTTCGAGAAGGTTACAACACAGAATTAGCATGTTTCAATTTCGTGAAAGGCATAACGGAATCCCTGAACAAGAAAATACCGATCATGTCAATTTTTCTTGACATGACTAAAGCGTTTGACCTTGTTGACCATTCTAAATTGCTGGATAAATTAGATTGTTATGGAATCAGAGGTCAAACGAATAATTGGCTTAAATCATATTTATCCAACAGGACACAATGTACTGAAATAACAAAAATTGAGGAATATAACAATCAAATCTTTAAGGTAGTCTATAGATCATCTGACAGTCTTGTTGTTTCAGGAGTTCCACAAGGCAGTAATCTGGGCCCTTTGTTATTTTTGCTATTTATTAATGACCTTCCTATGGCCATAAAACACAAATCAATACTGTTTGCGGATGACACGACTATCATTATTAGAGGAGACAATCTGTGTACATATGAAGACGAGAGCAATGAAGCTTTAACGAATATAAATCGCTGGATAAATAATAACGATCTTCTAATAAACTTAGAAAAAACTAATTTTGTACAATTTAGCGCAGGAAAAGCTCAACCCCCTAAGCTTAATATTAGAATTGAAGATGTCACTTTACAACAAGCTAGTAGTGTAAAATTTCTGGGTTTAAATATAGACCCTTGCTTAAATTGGAAGGGACACATTGATTTTTTGTGTAATAGGTTAGATCGTTTTATCTTCGCATTAAGAAAACTTAGACAATGTGTATCTAAAGAGGCAGCGATTACAGCCTACCATGGACATGTGTCCTCAATTCTCAATTATGGCTTAATGTTGTGGGGTAATTCAGTGGACGTTGAGAGAGTATTTTTGTTACAGAAAAAATGTGTACGCGCGATAACAAATACCTGGATAGGGAACAGCTGTAAACCAATTTTTAAAGAATTACATATTTTACCGTTAGCATGTATGTATATTTATAAACTCTGTACTTTTGTTCAGAAATTTCCAGGATATTTTCAAAAACGGTCAGATGTACATTCGAGAGACATAAGAGAGCAATATAAATATCTTTTATACCAGCCACGCTGTTATAACAGTGTTTACAAAAGGAATAGCTATAATATGTGCATACTGATTTTCAACCACTTAACTCAAAACTCTTCTTAAGTCAAAATATTACAGACTCGATTTATAGGTAAATACATGTAACTAAGTATTATCAAACCGAAGTCGGAAGGGGATTTGAAAGTACCTACTGTTGACACAACATTTACCCAAGAAAAGAGTTGTTTATAGATGTAGTGAGTGATTAATTAATCTATTGTCTGTAAGTCTCTGCACTTAAACTATCAATAAATGAGTAAATGAGTATAACTATGAATATATCCTAGATTGACATATACACTATTGTGTCAACAATATTACTTTCGAATCCCATTCTAATCGCGGTTTGAAAATAGTAAGCGGGTGCCTTCTTCTGGTAATAAATTCATTAGGTTTTTTTTGTGTATGATTCAGCATTAGGTAACGTTGCATAGATATGACTGTAATTTATACATACAAAATTATAATAAATTACTAAAAACATGTTTACTACTACTACTACTTGTCTAAGTCAAAAGACAATAATTATATGACTGACGATGACTTGGGGGACGGTAAGAACAGGGTGCCTATAACGGTAAGTACAAGACACATGCAATCACGTATACTACATACATACCTACTACTATTGATAGTATTAAACATATAATTAATTTATCTACAGTATCTCTATCTACCAACAACTACTAACCTATTTAACGCTTATCTGAGACTGTCCCCGCAATATGGCAGCAGAGGCCCTACCACGAACCACGAAGTGTTGCTTCCCTGTTACACTTACGTACGAATTCAGGAGTGCGAGAGAGGCAACACTTCGTTCGTGGTTCGCAGTAGGACCTCAGGGCGGGAGAGACAACAAGCGAGAAAAATTACATTCTCGCTATACACGTCGTCGTAATATGAACACACCCCTCCCGCCCCAATCCCATACCGCAGGAACAATTCGGTTAAGCGCTAGGTAGGCCGGAAAAACAAAGATCTATTAAAAATCGTTATAATTATAAGCACCAGCGGCCCTACCGCGAACTTCGAAATCCGCAAATTTCCAGGATTTGTCTCTCTCACTCTGACGCCTTCGTTGGAGTGACAAAGAAAAATCCTCAAAATTTACGAATTTCGATTTTCGCGGTAGGTATGCGGCAATGTGTGGGCAGACTCACGGTGTGCGTGGATTACCTGCGTGGATTAGTAGGTACGGTAAGCGCCAGACAACTACGTAGTCTACTTACTATCATACCATCTCTATTTGTCACCCCAATTAAAGCGTCTAACCGGTGAAAGATGCTCGAAATATATGATTTTCGAGAATACACGTCTATTTACGACTACACAATGTCTACTCTAGCTAATCGATGAATTATCGAGAGCTTGGAATTGCATATGTAGTGGTATTGTGTGTTTACTTATGTGGTATTGTTTGTGTTTTTTCCATTTTTGTACTGTTCATCATTTGCTCAACAGGAAACCAATTGCAAAGTCATATGGTCCACCTTAAGTGTGTTACTTTTAGTGACATCACAACAAATTCAATTCCAAGCTCCAGCGACATGCAGTCACTACTACGTATGACGACAGAACAGTAGGTATGAATCGGGTACTTAAGTATCTACTACATTGGTCACTAGATAAGTTTTGCAATACCACATACACTTTTTAAAATTGTTCATAAGCTGCAAAACCATGTCCGGCGGTAAAACATTTACTTTCTTGTCAATTTACCCGAAAAAAATAACCAGATTGAAACTTTGAAAATGTCGACGTCGATTATACTTATACAATATAACTCTTATTTGTTTCATATTTGTATTCTTGTTCAAAATTCAATATTATTTATTCCGTTAAAGGTGCATTTAAACCAAACGAGCATTCGCTCATTCTATCCCCCACTCCACGAAATTCGTTCATTACACTGATACGTAGATAAAGACAAACCATTAGAAGAATTCGTTACACAAAACGTGATTCGTCGAAATTAGTGGATTTCGTAGTGGGGCATAGAATGAGCGAATGTTCGTTTGGTCTAAATGCACCTTAAGAGGTTGTACAAAAAATACAAGGACGTACATGGTACCTACATATTTCGCCTCTTGTTGCAAATCTTATCTAGTGACCTATGTACCAATTAGGTACTAAACCATTGTAGGCATCAGGTTACTTAGATAAGTTGCCAATCGCTAATGCTTAATCGTCAATCGTAAACGAAAGGCAGGTAACTGTCTTTGATATGAGGGAAAACTACGATACGCTACTAAGCGTTAGCGATTGGCAACTCGGCTAAGCGTCCAGTAATCGTGATAAGCAAGAACCTGGGATGCGGGAGTAAGCGATATGCAGGAAGGCGCGCGGTACGGAGAGCGCGGCGCGCGGTACGAAGGCCGGGTAGCCCGTCACCGCGGGCACCTGACACATGCCACACATGCCGTACAGCACCATACAATGCGCAATCACTAGGCCAGGTGGCTTAAGGAGTTCGCACATTATAACAACTCTACGCCAACGCGGCAGCAACACTACTCACACTTTCTATGAGTAGTCAACTGGTTGATGCACCCAATGGTTACTAATAGACAACGCGGCGTGAACGAGTGGGCAATGCAAACGGTTGCTTGATACACGTCAGTCGCAAACGCATGGTCGTGGACAACGGGTGGCCAATGTGTGACCGACGAGTCGGGGTTGACCTTTAGTGGACCACTACTTTGAAATATTTTTTTGAAATGAATCCTAGTACCTACGTATGACATAGGATTTAAATTTCAATATTTGGCATTGATTTGGAGTTGAGTCGTTATAATGTGGGAAGACCTTTATGATGGTCCCGTTTTATCCATTTATCGTGCTAGTCATTTTCGCACTTGTATACTTGTTAGAACGTGGGTAACGACGACAAATTAGACGCGGTAATCATAAGCCTACTGGCCACGACATTGGTCTAAGGTGACCTTAGTGAAAACCATACGTGCGAGAAGGAGTACCCATATCGGCATGTCGCTACATGTACATTCCACGAAAGTCTACTTTGTCGCGAACGTGACGGCAACGACAGCTACCTTAGAAATATGGATAGTGCGAGAATTCTCTATAAATACAAACACCCAGTTATAAAATTAAGAAACACCAATAATTGTATTCGAACAAAATGTCTAAACTGAAATTGAATTTTACGCACATGCGTGTAGATCTATATAGCTCTCTGGTCCAAGACTTATATATGTTGTGTTGAACCTGCGATGCCAATATATCGGTCATTGCCATATATCGGCGTCCAAACGGTTAACCACCAGATTCATAAGTCTCCTTACTAAGCAAGCCAATTGCAAGCCAATCAATCCTTTGTGGTGGAGACCCCAGTTAAAGACATGTGACAACCCTTAGCAGCAGAAGTATATTTAATTACTGTATTGTGAAATATTATGGAATTAGTTACAACTAGTCTTTACACAATTCAATATCCATGGTCCATTTCTAGTAGTAGGTAGTACTATCCTAGATCATCTATCCATTGTGGTCCTAATGAAGCTCAGAGGTGTAGCTCATTAGCAATTTAATTTAAAGCCGACTAAGTAGTTTAAAATGTATTCGAATCCCATGACTTTAATTAGGATATCCACCTCACCTTTAATCCTTACTGTCTTGTGGACATATTGATAAACCTAATAAAAATTGAATTACTTTCAAAATAAAGTGCATATTACATTTTTTGAACTTACATAATGTAGGTAGGTAATATTACCTATTTCTTTCAATTGATCATTCATTTACCAAAAGGTATTATTTAAATAAGCATACATAACTTATTTTCATCAGGTACAGCAAATTTACCGTAGGTATTTAAGCAATTCATCCAAAGATACATTTTAAATACTTATTTTTTTTTTCATGCATGATAAAAACATGACTAAGTTCAGGCAACACAAAATGCTTAAGTGGTAATCACATGTTCTATGACCAGTACCTGTAAACACAAGTATTCAGATACGTTTCCACCATTCATGTTAAGCCCAGACAATCAAACATGCAATTTACATAAGTTAAAAAGTACAAACTGTACAATATTTTATTTAAAGCCGGCCACATCAACGGTACAGGAATAGGATATGTAGGTGTAGCATATTAAGGAACACTAGAAGCAAGCATAGGTATAGGTGTTATACAAGTATTACACTTCAGTTATAATGAAATAATTAACTTGAAATGTTGATTCAGCAGTGAAAAGATTATCTAAGTATAATCAATTAATTATTGTTAATGTTTAATGAAAAAAATTAGCACTATAAAAAATAATGCACAAACAAACTTGTCAGTTAGATATATGCATATACAATATAAAATATTTACAATATATTTTACAGGAAACATTGGTACCTTGTCATCTGGTATAACTAGTAGCGGGCCATGTATTGAGCAATATTCATACACATAGTCCCTGCACTCAGAGCAAACTGTAACAAAAATTATGAATAATTAAGAGTCTTTACAAAGCCAGATTTTAGATTACTACTTAAATTAATATACAAAAACATAAGCTTTTTACAATCATGAGGTTGGGGTTCTTTTACAATTTACCTATCTATTACAATGATATCATTGATCTATTACAAAAAATGGGTCTTGCCATTGGTCAACACAATCCTCAATATTTTAATATCTTGACTGTATGGGGATCATTTTTATCAACGTCGTAACTCCTAGTTAGTAATGGAGTTCTACAATTTATTAACTTACAGATAAAAACAATTCATCGAGTATTAACTTACAGATAAATTCATCGAGAGGCGGCTCTTCCGGCTCGTAGTAGCACACTCGAGCGCGCTTCCTCAAATTGAAGCCGCTCATTTTCTAGAACAACATAGAAAATTCGGAATAGCGGTAGAGTACATCAAAGCGCTTAGTTTTTAAAAACAGATTAGTTACAAAACAATTAAATTACGTCAAAATTTACGTTAAATTTACAATTAGGTACGTTAATATATAAGTTACGAAAAAACAATAAAAGTACAAATGCAGGAACTTTAAAACTATTGTAACATAGCATTTCAACCATTAGTCCCATAATACCGTATTTTTAGAAATGAGGAGCTGTAAGTGTATTACATTACATTCTAAATAGTTACTCAGAAAGCAAAATTACCTTATGAATATTTTCCGTTGTAAATTAGTTTATTTTCTTTCAACAGCATACAGCGACACGTCCAGCTCGCGCAGGATCCTGGGCAAAGGAAAGTAAAGGAGCGCGTTCTCGGCTTTCTGTTTCCGCCACTTTTTTTTATTCTGAGTTTTTTTCCCGCCAATTCAATAACCTGTAACTTTTTAAAGAGTCCAATAGATACATTAAAGTTAACCTCCGTAGTCTATTACCTACTTCGTTGGTATAAAAGGAAAAATACGAAAAATATATATTCTTTGTTTTTATATAAAAAATATTTATAAAATTATTAAAAATATTTACTTAAATAGTAGCCAATCAGCCTGTGTACCCAATCATGAGTAGAAAAAGGCAGCAAATTCGAGAAGTTGGCCGATTATAATATCAAGTATTTTCATGCATGACCTAGTACATTTTTATAGTCCAAGTTGGACGAATCAGTCGAAAGAAAAAGACTCATCACATATGTCAAATGTCATTGTCATTCGTTTCGTTTAGTTTGTTGTCATGTTCATGTGCTTCTTGATATGAACGACATGTTTTTCAGATTATTTTGTTTGTATTATAGGATAGGTATTTAATTCTCGCGTCTTGATTGCATATGCAGGGTTGGTGTTTTATAAGTTAGACAAATGGATAATATTTATCACAGAAAGTAAAGTGCTGTTGAATGAAATTACTTGCAATAGTGACAACATAAATCATGGAACACATACGGCAATATGACTGGTAAACGATAACATAATATACGATTGCTTATGTAGTATTATCAACTATTGTGAACATTGTTTTCCATTATGCTGCTAAAAATATATTTCATTAATAAACACGGAAAAAATACAGGTCGATAATTTTCGAAAAGCACTTTCATGTTAACCTATAAGCAAAAGTTAAATAAGTACTGTTGCAAAGAGAGGCAATTTACATCTGATCAGTGTGTCCTTTTGTCACAAAGGTCTCCTCTCTGCCCATCCATCTGAGCCTGTAACTTGCTAGCCTGACCCACATCGGGCAGGCTACCCCCTTAGGTCAACCAATTGTGTCATTTGTGGTCTCCTAATTTTTCTTTATGTATTGTGCTGTGTGCTTGTGCTATGGAAGAAAAAAGAAGGCAAGGTAGACCAAACTATAGATGGAGAGATGAGCTGAGCACATTCCACAGACACTTATGGAGAACAGCATGGAACAGAAAGGAATGGAAAAAGGACCATGGGCTGAAATGTCCCCACCCACCAACAGAAATGAAACATGTCTCATTTAATAGATCTTAGCAATCTGATGATTTGTTGCTATGACGAGGATCGCCATAAGTATGGGGTTTACTTGGAAAACCATGTTTTGTTTTACATATTTTTCGTACATGTTGTCTTTTCAAGAGTCTCTATAGGTAACTTATTTTAAATAATATTTTTAGCCAAAACTATTTAGTAATATAAAAGATTTCTGTCCTAAATATAATTATATTTGTGAAGTATTATTGTTAGTAACATAATATTTTTTCAACCTTCTCTTTGTAACTTTCAATGAGACGAGCAAAACATATGTAAAAACCTAAAAACAAAACACGGTTTTCCAAGAAAACCCCATACATAGGGTGATTCTCGTCATACTAAAAAATTATCAGTTTGCCAAGATCTATTAAATGAGACATGTTTCTTTTCTGTTGGTGGGTGGCACTGAGGTAAATAAATCTATGGTGGGTGGGGACAGTGCCCATACAAATTTGCCCATGGTCCTTTGGGGGAGGCCTTTTCCGCTAGGGACATGCAAAAATTAAATCCACTTAGTATTAAGCATAAATATAATTTGTAAAAATTGCATGAAATAAAGGATACTATTACTATTATTACTGTTGTGCTGTGGTACCCATTCTGTCATTCTATTTGTCCATTTTCATGCAATGAGATGTAAATTTATTACTATTCTTCTGTTTTAAAACAAATAATACTTAATATTCGTAATTTCAATTGTACCAATTTCAGGTGTACATTCCAGCCAGACACTCCAAATTTTGTAACAGAGTCAGAACTGGACAACTGTGTCACGGAGAAGATATTACGGAATAAGTTCTCCAACCCGCTGGTCTCCAGCGATTCCGAGGAGGAAGGGAGGGCTCCTAAAATAGACTGGAATCTTGTATTTAAGAAAAAGAATAATGTAAGTACAAATACATATTTTCAATTTTCCTCAAGAAAGAAAATATGTTACAAATTATTACATACATTTAGAGATATTTGTTAATCAAGTTTTAGAACACCAAGAACTTTTCAACATGTTCCACAAAAACTATGATTCACAAACTTAAGTATAGAAGTTTACTAAATATACATACTAGCTGCAGTAGATTTAATGTTTGTATGAAAAATGATTGAGTGATTTTCTTATTGTATTACATACTAGTTTTTATACATTTAGTATAATAGTTTTATATGAATAATACAAATTACGAAGCCTTATAATGCCTTCTTCATATTACTGTATTCATAATACATCTTAATTACCATCAACCTAAAATTAGTCTCATCTTCTCAATCGAGTTCTAACAATACACTCGCCTCTGTCCAGGAGCACAACTTCCAGCGCATCTTCGTGCCAGGGCTCCGCCCCCCGCCGGCCTACGCGCGGCTGTCGTCTCTGTCCACGCAGCAGCACCACATCGGGCTCAGGGTGCTCTGCGCTCTCAACCCGGGCATACTGCCGGATGAGTTCATGGCTAAGCCGACTAAGTCTGATATCCAAGCGTTTGAGGTTGGTAGGACTTTTAGAATCACCCACAGAATAAATATCATACATCTCTGCCGGGCAAATCATATTAAATCCTAATAGGTACCTGATGACAGCGATATTTGATAAAAGGGTTGTTTTGTTGGCTTTCAAGCTACATTCCCTTCCTCACATATTCTGGACAAAGGAGCCACAATAACAATATCCTTCTGTAAAATCTCAACATATTGGTGCATAATGTTTAGTACATAGTAACCTAGTTAAGGTGGTTCGTTTTTCATACTAATATATTTATTCAAATATGGGTAAATGGAGCATAGTTTTACAATGAAATCACTTAACTCGACAATCATTTTTATATTTGTTTGCGGCAAATATTGTTTCTGTAATATAAAGGGTCGAATAATAGCTTAAATTAGTACTTTATTTTAATAAAGATTTGTCAATATGTGGGTGAACGACGACAGTGTCGTACACCAATCGTACGTTCGGCGTGTGCGTTGGAAAGCGACGTTGCCAGTTAGCTGTAAATGCTACGTTGCCGCTCTGCCCTAGCGCATTTCGCATGTTATTTATTTTTCAACAATATCAAACGCAAGCGTTGCTAATGTTGCCATATAGGCCATATCCCCACGCAAAAGCCGAACGAAAGACCTTTTACTATAGAAATTATACCTATGCATACTAGTTACATTTAATGTTTTCATAATAGATGTGCGTACTAAATGATAGTCTCGTGGAACTGAACGTAAAACCTATTTGGCAAGGCAACACTAAATTCAAATGTCACTCTGATTCTAAATCACCGGCAGTACTTTATCGTTTTACCATTTTTTTATACCTACAAATTCAAATTGACGCTAAATTGCCTACGATTGTTTGAAATATCTCATAGCGCGCAGTGATTTACATGAGGATTTATTATACGTTTGTATATTATGTAGCGACAAACGTCCCGGAAAGGCTATAAAAAAACCACCGATACTCGGGCCTGAAAAAAACTTGTAAGCGAAGCCTTGGAGAAATGATACTACAAGTATATTACGGAGAAATCAAAAGGTAAGTTCTGTAGAGGCTGACTTGCTGGATATCTTTCCTCCCCGTATTCAAACAGTTTTTTTTATTATATATTTCCACTATTATTATAACAAAAATGTGTTGGTGTTTATTGTTTTCGCAACAACTGCTCATCGGATTGGAATAAGGAAACTTGACATGTACATAGATAAATAGTAATATATATTATATTATAAGAATATTTTTTTTTTTACATAAATACCGGAAACGTTAGTTTCCCGAGGGATGATGAGTTCCAGGCCTTGAACTTTTAAAAATATAACCATTTTGTAGATACTCACTGAACCTGTTTTGAACCCAGGTTCCCTCCCTAATTTCGCAGTCAAGTTCACCACCACCTAACTAGATGAAGCTGAAATGTATTTTTTATTCCAGTAATCATCACACACCATTTTAACGATGAGTATTCTGATTTCAGATCCAGGGCCAACTGCAGGTGTCACAATATGTGTAGATGCTTCAGGCTCACTTCCAAGCAACACACACAACGTCAAGCAATCTTCCTATATCCATGTATAAAACCAGAAAAACGTAAAACAGAAATAATAAATAAAAATAATATGATATGATGTAAATAAAACACCGAATTTATAAATTGTTCTGTTTTCTTTATCTATGTATTCCGCACGTGATTGGAATGGGAAGGAATCTAATAATTAAAGTGACTAGAAATATCTAATATAATTATATCTACATATGAAAACTTATCTGACTGAAGTCATCGAATAGATTCCGTCCCAATCTGATTGGACACCTATTAGGTTAGGACATCCAGGCCCGTTTTTTAGTATTATAGGCTATGAGGCTATGAGATTGACCATGCAAAAAATACCGGAACTGGATGCCATAACATCACCTGAAAACGTTTTTGGTGAGTAAATATATAAGGCCACCAAAATTAAACTTAGGTTTGTAGTTCAGGGATCAATACCACAAAACTTTACAAGCATACAAATCTACAAAATTGACAATTATTTGTATCGGAATTTATACAATTTTGTAGAATTATACGCTTGTAAAGTTTTGTGGGATAGGCCACAGGTTATTTATTTATTACTGAAAAAAATGTAATTATAGGTAAAGTATCATTAAAAAAAAAAATGTCATGTAATGTAAAGTAAAAAATATATTGAAATTACGAGATTTGAAACTTGGTCCTAATGAATGTGCGTCAGACAGTCATCCAACTAGCCTAATCCAAGTTCAATACACGTTCCGAAATAAGCAATCGGTTTCGTAAACGAATAAGGGTTTGAATGTGTGTGTGCATACTGCGCAGCCGCGGCAGCGTTTCGTATTTATTCAAATAAACTTATTTTGTAAATTAAACCTCACCTGAAATTTAGTTGGCCACATTAGAAACAGCAGTTTATTTGCGGCAAACATATTACTTATTAAAAATATTTCTATTATCATACATAAAATATAAAAATACGTAGAATTCGCGCCACCTATGCACTATAACGCCATCTATTGGCGTTGTAGTGCCTAGCTGACCGTGACATTCCACCTTAAGCTGATGAATTTTGTACCTAATGCTTAATGGTTCTGTTACAAATAAATAAAATAACAGTGATTTGATAAAACTGTATACAATATAATCTCGATTGAAATGTAGTGATTATTTTGGCTCAATTTAGAATAAATAAAAAGGAAGGTAATGAAAACGGTTCAAATGCCAAGAGAACAAGCCAAGAATTCAAATAGGTCAGGTAACTCTGTCTTTGACAATATTCAACAGTATTCTGCAAATATTTACCCAATATTACCCGATTTCCCTAATTTTTTTGCTAAAATAATGTTATACCTAACTTCTGTAACACATCCTTTGCAGGCTTTAAAAGAGGTATTCGAAAAGGAGCAAAAAGAATACATTGAATGGGCCAAAAGTTTATGGATCAACGGGCAATGCATCAGAGCGCTCCGGCCTAAGCCTTTAATAGAAACAGTGTATGAGGCAGAGTTCAAAGTGAGAGCTAACCAGATGAAGAGTTATCCGAAGATGTTTGAGTTAGCGGCGCAGATTCCTATGGAGCCGGAGGGGGAGTATGAAATGGTGATGGAGAAAGAGCTCATAGGGGTAAGTGAAATAAGTATAATAAAAATGTACCAATGTTTCAGATTCTTTTTGTTTTTGTTATATTTACTTATTTGTCTATGTAAAGTTTTCTGAAGGTATAGGTTCAAGAAAATGCGGCTCTTTTATTTTTATGTCCTATAATTTGTTAACAATCTTTTTTTAAGTGAGTGAGATGACATTTGTGCTGTTTTATGGATGAAGAGCCTAATGCTTAAGAGAGCCTAAAGAGGACTAATTGAAAAATAAGATGTTAATTACATAAAAATATTGAGTACTACATAAAGTATAAAACATTTTAGAATATTGAGCAATTTCGAGGTTTTTCTAAAAAACCGGTTTCGATCCCTGTGCCGAACTTTCTACGTCATCTGGAAATGGGTTAGAGTTTTTATGTGTACGTACACACTACACAGAGAGAAAAATGACGACTTCTGGACATTAATATCTAAATAACTGGTCGTCTTTTTTAATGTCCTTATAGTTTTAAGGAAGACTGATATATAATATAACTCATCATGATAGTAGAGTGTGCATGATACTTTCGTTGATACAAACTATCCCACTGTTGTCCTCTGGTCACCCAGGGGACATAGTGTGACAGAATAACAACAAAAAAAAACTGACTGACCCAATTAATATACGCGAGTTTATCCGTTTTCATAGTTGTATTTCATATGCAAGCATGCTTTCAAAAATAATATTATAGAATGCTTTTATCAAAATAGTGACAGTATGTGAAGATATTATTATACCAAAAACATCAGCTATAGTCATCAGTGATAAACATGTCGAAACATTTTTGTCAGCCTCCATAGCCTAGTTGGTAGTGACCCATGCCTACGAAGCTGGAGGTTCCGGGTTCGAATCCCGGCGAGGGCATTATTTATGTATTTATTTATCACAAATATTTGTTCCTCGGTCTTCGCTGTCTATGTATTTAAGTATCTATATGTATCTATCTATTATATACATCGTCGCCTAGTACAACACAAGCCTTAATTGAGCATAGGCACTGGTCTCACTGCGAGCTACTAAGCTATGAACTATCGGCTATAAACACACACAAAGACACGGCAATACTCGCCCGGCGTTGGTAGCTGATAGCTGGGCGAGTATCGCCGTGTCTCTTTTATTTACACAGGAGTGCATATCTTTTGTTCGTGTTTATAGCCGATAGTTCATAGCTTAGTAGCTCGCGGTGGGACCAGTGCCTTACCGTGGGACTAGGTTGATTTGTGTAAAGTCTCAATATATTTATTTATTTTATTTATTCCAGGTGAACATGTCAGACCTCCTAAAGGTCCAATGGCCCCAGAATATCCGAAGCCGCATGTCCGTGTTGCGGCCCAGCGCGGGCCCCGAGCCGTGCCTGCAGCACCCCTCGCGCTTCATACTGCCCAGTGAGTGACTACTATCGCCACTATGAAGTTTTATACGGGTGTTCGTTTCGATATGCTATAAATAAGACAGGTTACTTGGGACATTAATAGAAGTTGTCTGGTATACAGGCTTTTGGAAAATTCGATAAAAAAGATTTTTTTTTGTTTTCATACATAATAAATGAAATGGTAAGTGTGAGAGAACCTTAAGAACAAAATAAAAGTTAATCTCAGGAAACTGACAGCATATGTCAAAATAAGTAACATTAGAATGTAATAAAGGTTGCATTGCAATACACATGTTCAGTGATTAAACTTATTTTTTTAATAACTCAATAACAGTAAGAGTTAAAACACTAGTTTCTTAGAGAAATTAATTATATTTGACCTAAATAAGCTTCCGTTAAAGTTATAGCATATGAAGAAAAACACGCTGTATATGACATACACAAAAGTGACGTCACGTTTGTACACTGCCTTAGGCACTGGAGCCCGTTTCTCGAAAGCTTGTAACATGTAATACAAGTGGAAATCTCTTTTTAACACTATTAATTAGATAAGGACTTCCGCTTGTATTACAAGTTACAAGCTTTCGAGAAATAGGCCCCATGTCTCACCGCGAGCTACTAAGCTATGAACTATCGGCTATAAACACGAACAAAAGATACGCACTCCCTTGTAAATAAAAGAGACACGGCGATACTCGCCCAGCTATCAGCTATCACCGCCGAGCGAGTATCGCCGTGTCTCTTTTATTTACACGGAAGTGCTTATCTTTTGTTCGTGTTTATAGCCGATAGTTCAAAGCTTAGTAGCTCGCGGTGAGACCAGTGCCATACCCTTTTATGTTCTTTCCAATTTAATAAGTAGAAATTCTGTGCAAAAATTACTGCAAGCTACATTTTTGTAATAATTTCTTCGTATACGAGGTGGAAATTCTTTTTGGGTCAGTGAGGGCAGCTACCAGATCCAGAGTAGCTACGCGAAATTGGTCTTAGATGACCTTCCCTCGATGACTTTCCCTTTTAAATTAATTCCCATATAAATTGTACGAATTTTTTTTACACGTTTATTTCTTCATGCCGATCGATTCCATTCTTCCGGCAATGTACAAAAAAAAATACAAAAATAAAAAAGAAAACTGTTTTCATACATTTAATATGGGAAAAAAGGGAAACTTGGTCTGTAACCTTAAACAAACTTGTGTTGATCATTGTAGCATATCATGCGTTGAGATATTTTACATAAATACGCCAATCAAAGAGATTTTACCTTCAAACCTTCATGTTCTTTTATAAAATGTATGGCACTTTATTCCAGACGAGAAAAATGTTTCCGTCCTCCCTCTCACGGAAGTATACCGCTCTCTAGCGGAGTACGCCATCGACAACGGAGCACAATTCGTGGCCAGCGAGTCCGCTCTACGCTGTATGGTCGAGCGACGAGCCTGGACGCTACCTGTGGCCGTCTATAGTGTACCCGGTAGGTGGAGGTAGCTCTCTAGCGGAGGTAGCGTTGACAACGGAGCACAATTCGTGGCCAGCGAGTCCGCTCTACGCTGTATGGTCGAGCAACGAGCCTGGACGCTACCTGTGGCCGTATATAGTGTACCAGGTAGGTGGACGTAGCTCTCTAGTGGAGGTAGCGTCGACAACGGAGCACAATTCGTGACCAGCGAGTCCGCTCTACGCTGTATGGTCGAGCGACGAGCCTGGACGCTACCTGTGGCCGTGTATAGTGTACCCGGTAGGTGGAGGTAGCTCTCTAGCGGAGGTAGCGTTGACAACGGAGCACAATTCGTGGCCAGCGAGTCCGCTCTACGGTGTATGGTCGAGCGACGAGCCTGGACGCTACCTGTGGCCATATATAGTGTACCAGGTAGGTGGAGGTAGCTCTCTAACGGAGGTAGCGTCGACAACGGAGCACAATTCGTGGCCAGCGAGTCCGCTCTACGCTGTATGGTGGAGCGACGAGCCTGGACGCTACCTGTGGCCGTGTATAGTATACCCGGTAGGTGGAGGTAGCTCTCTAGCGGAGGTAGCGTTGACAACGGAGCTCAATTCGTGGCCAGCGAGTCCGCTCTACGCTGTATGGTGGAGCGACGAGCCTGGACGCTACCTGTGGCCGTGTATAGTGTACCCGGTAGGTGCAGGTAGCTCTCTAGTGGAGGTAGCGTTGACAACGGAGCACAATTCGTGGCCAGTGAGTCCGCTCTACGGTGTATGGTGGAGCGACGAGCCTGGACGCTACCTGTGGCCATATATAGTGTACCAGGTAGGTGGAGGTAGCTCTCTAAAGGAGGTAGACAACTTTTTGTGGTTCGACTGATTCCTCTGTGATTTCTGAACTGTGCTGCCCATCATCAATTTTACATAAATAAAAGCTTAGTGAGACTTCAAACCCCTTACTCGTTACGACGGCCATGGGAAGAGTTGTGGTTGTATTTAATTTAAAATAGTATTTCACTTTATAGATTTGAAGAGAGAAATGTCGAAATTACTCGAAAATAATCCTAAACACAGTATCCATTATTATTTACTACATGTGCCGAATCGGAAAACGCAACAGTCATAGTGCTGGGAAGCGAATTTATGATCAAACAGGAAAACGTTTTGAGGCGGACTTTTAGAGCGCTCAGACATTTACTCGAAGTCGCCTTTGTGCCGTAAGTATGCTATAGTTATGTTTTTTTTTTCTATTCCAGTACTGCCATTTTTAATTTTCTCCTATTTTCTAATTCTCTAATTTATCATCCAATTATCATTAAAGGTATGTAGGGAGAACATTTAGAGCACAAAAATAGTACATTGTGCATCAAGGGAGGTAAGTACGGAAATACTAACGAGAGTGTTAGAAGCCCGACGCCGTTAGGCTATATATAGGTTTTATGACTCGAGTTAGTATTCCGCTTACCGACCGTGATGCATAAAATGTTTTTCATCACACTTGCCGACAAAAAAATAAGTTTTAAGACATAATATTATTAAATGACGTACTGACATTTCTATTACTCCCTAGGGAATTTCACTTTTCTATTACTCCCGCTACGCACGCAAGCAATGGCGCGCTTAGACAGCAAGTGTGATGAAAAGGAATTAACGAAACTGGTATAGTTCGTGAAATATACATTCGTAACTTTCTACATTAGGTATAGTAAAAATAAACATTCATTTTATATTTTTACTATACCTAATGCTATTTTTACTGAGCTATTTTTATATAAACAATCAAGTTCCATCTTCTTCTGGCAATCAAGTTACCTGTTTTTTTGGATAGTAAAATCTACATCCTGTTAACACTTTAAAATTGGAATGTACTATAAAAAAACTATTTGAAATCACCGTGCTTGCATCAACAGTTCATTTTGAGAAATTTACAGAAATACAGTTTGAGAAATTCTTATTTAGTTTTTCGTTGTACTAGGGCGTCAGAACTGGCGAAGAGGTCACGTGCACCGTCGGAAGACCACGCTCCGGATACGAGACCCACTAACGAGAGCTCGGCTGATGACTCAAGTGACGAGGAGGATAACTTGTTCATCGATTTCGGTAAATATTTATAAGTGTTAGCGGTCAAACAGTTAGAAAAATGTAATGTTTTTTCTTACGAAAATTAATAAAACTTTCGCTTTATTATGGGGGTTTGAAAAAATTATCATTGTCACTCCTTCCACCTATTTCTATTGACGTTTTCTCGATGACATCGCGTTCCCCTTTTGTGAGTAAAAATTAGACCTAATATGCATAGGTTTAAAGTTAAAGTAGAAAATAAAAAGTAGAAACTTTCATTGATTTTTTGAAGGAATCTGAAAAAAAAAACGAGGCAATTGGAAAGGATTTTTTCTGGATATTTTCATCGCTGATAAGGGTTAAACACTTTTTTCTTGTCACTCGTTACTTTGATTACGTTCTCTTGGGTTAACATTAAAATCACAGTTTATGGTAGAATATTTTACGAAATAGTTATTAGAATATTAAATGCCATATGTAATAATATACCAAAGACAAAAAAATACCAAGTCCACCAAGTTTTTTTTGCGATACGATATGACTACTTATATTAATAATTTATATAGTACTGTTTAAAACATACAACTCAAAATATTTAATAAAATAATTCGACTTATTCCACAAAAATAAGTAAAGTTATAAATAATCTTAAAACACGAACGAGGTGAGTGTTTCAAACTGACACGAAACAGTTTATTGTTCTCTTTTAACTTTTTACAAAACATGTCAAACAATCAATTAAAACAAAAACTATAAATTGTAATATTTCTAACTTTACTTTTAGACGATGCCGCACGCAGTTCTCCGCAAGACAGAGACGGCGACTTAAGTGACGCAGACGGCCAGAACGAGATGGAAGTAGACACAGTTAGTACGCCGCAGGAAGAGACGAAGAGTACAACCGAACCTAACAAAAGTGTTACAGAAGGGTTCGGTGTATATAAGTGTACTTGTCAAGGTAAGGCATTATTACTTGCCAAGGTGAAGCATTATTTTAATTTTTAACCGACTTCAAAAAAAGGAGGAGGTTATCAATTCGACTGATTTTTTTTTTGTATATATGTTATATTATATCTCCGAGAATCGTGAGACGATTTTAATTTATTTTTGTGATCGAACGTGTATTACCCCGAGATGGTCCCGTTGGCACCAAGTTGGGTTCTGATGATGAGATCTTGGAGAAATCGAGGGATCTCTTCAATATTATAGGTGCATGTATGGCGCTTTTGGTAATTTTCATTAATTTACAAGAATTTGTATTCATAAAATAATATTTGAGGAAACCAATGATGGAAACAAATCGGGGATCTTAGAGAAATCGGTTGAAGTCGGTTTTTTAAATTTTTAATTTGGTGATTATTAATCATTATCATCATCTGGTTTTTCAGTCAAGCGGAGTATAGGCCTCTCCCTATACCCAGTGGGTGCCCCCCCTACACGTAAAGTGGAGATGATTTTTTCATTTTGCTGTATGCTGTAATCTATGGTGTAAAAAGTGTTTTTCCAAAGTCAATATTCCGGAGATAACCGCTCCGGAATTAAAAATTGTGTTGATCCGTGGGTCCAAA
This sequence comes from Thaumatotibia leucotreta, assembly GCA_025490895.1. Lineage (NCBI taxonomy): Eukaryota > Metazoa > Arthropoda > Insecta > Lepidoptera > Tortricidae > Thaumatotibia > Thaumatotibia leucotreta. The sequence continues at coordinate 321,714 of JALPQI010000264.1, forward strand.
AAATATGAAAAAAAATCATGAATAGTGGACTTATGGGATACCGTAAAATTAAACAATTTCGAACCCTACACTGAACATAACCCAACATGCTCTTGGCCGGTTTTTCACTAAAACCACAGACTTGTTTTTAGGGTTCTGAACTAAAAAGGTACAAAATGTATCGTTATGATGAGACTGTCCATCTGTCTGCCTGTCAAATGTTAAATATCTCGAGAAATACTAAAGCTATCCTAGGTTGCTTAGACAAGTTGCCAATCGCTAACGCTCAATCGTCAATAGTAAATGAAAGGCAGTTAGCTGTCTTTGTCACACTAATATGTAAGAGTGACAGAGAGAGAAAACTACGATACGCTACTATACTAAGCGTCAGCGATTGGCAACTTGGTTAAGCACCATGATTTAAATTATAAATATTAGATGTCATATACCAAAGAAAAACGACCAAGATCACTTAATGTCCGAGGTGGGGATCGAACCCACGTACTCAGCTTTCGCGGCTGATGCCTGTACCCCTCGGCCACTCGGTCTTAGCAACCACCGGTCAAATTTTTCGGGTATATGCAATCCCTTACAAGGCTAGGCGCCTTTGACTTTTTTTTGGTTTTAGGTAATCTTGGTCGTTTTTCTTTGGTATATGACATCTAATATTTATAATTTATATAGTATTAAGTAGTGAAAAATAAAAAGTACAAATAAAAATATTTAGTGAATAAATAATTTGATTTGTGTTTTCGCAATACGGTCACCGTGATTTATTAAACTATTGTTAACAACAATAACAACACATTGTATTGTAGACACAGTGTTCGAGCGACCGCCGCCGCGCTCGTTCAGAAAATGGCGGTTCAGGAAGAAATCCACCTCGGAAAGCTTCGATGTCATCGTACACTGCGCACACAAATTCAAAGTAAGTTCTCATTTATCATCAGGATTTTGCCAAGTTGCCAATCGCTAACGCTTAGTAGCGTATCGTAGTTTTCCCTCTTTGTCACTCTTTCATATTAGTGCGACAAAGACAGCTAGCTGCCTTTCGCTTACGATTGACGATTAAGCGCTAGCGATTGGCAACTCGTCTAAGCACCCAGAGATCGGGCAAATGTGCGACTTTGTTCGCAATAATATGGATAGGATATTATATTGGTTTCAACTTTCACGATTATCACTCATTTTTAAAGACAAACGGGTCTTAATCGCGTAAACTTACGTTTAATTATATCCTGACGTTACACCCATAGAGTATATTGAATAGTAGTGTATAGAGTTATCAGTCAAGGTTTTTGCTTGCAGCGCCATCTATTGATGATTCCCGGCAACTTTTCTCATATATATATATATATATATATATATATATATATATATATATATCACATATATATGTATAGGTATATATATAGCTTTGTAGATTGGTAACCTTTGAAATAATGGACAAACAAAACCAGATCACATCAAGTGTGAACTTGCCACGCATTTTTCATTTGGAATCAGCTGAAGAAGTTCACACATTATGTGACCTAGTTCTGTTCGCCCGAACTAGGATCGAGAAACAATAAAACAAAAAAAATATGTCACTTTCAAGTTTTATTTTTACACTAGCCTTATCCATAAAGTTTTTAGGTACTAACTTATTAAGCATCTGTATATTATTTGCTATCAGTTTGATTGAAGTTGAATTAAAAAAACAGTAGCCGCATTGCACAGTTTTCTAATGTCGGCGAACGGAGCTCGTGGGACATTTCCATCTTGAAACGGTTTTTGCGAATGGCTTCCAATTTGCATATATATGCGTTTTGAGTAACATTAAAATGCTCACGCATTTTACCACAATTAGGCAAACAACACATTTAACCGCATCGCACCATTTTTACAAAAATCCAATCCATGTACAGTACATACATGGAAAAGCACAATTATAGGAGTCCAGAACAAGCACAGTCGTTGTATTAAATCACTAAAATAATATCGTTTCGATGCACTTCCAGTTCAAGCATCGAAGACAACCAAAGCGAAAATTTAATTATGGCCGACCTTGCAAAAACATTCCGTTCATTCAATATATTTTTTAAATGCATCTAAAATATTTGTAGCTAAAGAATTCAAATTGGACAAAAGTAAAAATACAAGTATAGCTAAATTAATATTACATTTCTCTATGTATGAAACAAAAATGTTTTGAGAGCCAAGTAATGAAAAATAACAAATACTTTTTTTTTTTTTTTTTTTTTGTTCTGGCCTTCGCACGGTTTGTGCATTTGGCCCGAGTTGCAAAAACGGGGAAACGGGATAGATTTACGGAAAAGGTACAAACGGAATTTGGAAAAGGATATTAAAAGATCAATGGGTAATGGGATAAATGGATGAAAGTAGGAGTTATGAAAAAATACATATGTTTAAATTTTGATTTTATTCAATGTAATGAAATCTGAAAGAATTTTGTTTATATCAGGATCGAGTGAATATAGTAAGATAGGAATGGAAAGCGGGAATGGGATATCAAGGGAAGTGAGTTTTCCAAGAAAAGATGAACGATCATTTAGAGGGCAAGCTAAAAAAATATGGTTTAAGTCGCCTTCAGAGTACCCGCATTGGCAAGATGGGCTATTAATAATTTTTAATTTGGCGAGGTGCATCGGAGAGCAAACATGACCCAAGCGCATACGTGATAAAATTGATGTAACTTTTTTACCGAGTCTGAGTTTAGAAAACCAAGGTTTCACTGGAATACTCGGTTGTATAGAACGGTAGTGACGACCTTTTGAGCTATTTGATGTCCATACGTCATTCCAAGCATCCCTAAGGTAAATTCTGGGTAAATTGGCCAAGTCATGGGAATAATTTTTGTATGGGAAGCGATCTCCGGAAGCTATAGCGTCGTTAGCAAGCCCATCAGCTCTCTCGTTACCAGATATACCGCAATGAGCTGGAACCCATGCGAAGGCTACTGAAAGGTTTTTCGATGAGCATAATAGTAGCGATTTTCTAATTTCTATTATTATAGGGAACTGATTACGTGTCCCGAACGGATAACGGTTTAAGGACTGGAGAGCACTTAATGAGTCCGAAAAAATAACAGTTTTATTTAATTTAAATAGCAAAACATATTCAACAGCTTTTAAAAGTCCGAAACATTCCCCTGTGAATACTGAGGATTCGGGGGGGAGTTTTATCTTTTGATGAATATTGTATTGTGAGTGGTATAGACCTACCCCAACACATCCATTAGTTGAGTGCTTGGAAGCATCTGTAAATATTCGGTGCCATTGGGGCCACTTAGTATCTACAACATAATTAAAAGTTAATTTTTGATGGTGGTCAGATGTATTAATACCCATGTTTAGGTGTATATCAGGGTGTAGGGTAAGGCAGTCATAACTTGAGTTAAACAAAGGAGCAACTTTGGTTTGGTAAGTAGGAGCTTCAATCGCTTCAAATTTCTTTATACTTTTGATAAGACAAGGCTTTTCTTTGTTTCGCCAATAATTACACGTTGAAGTGAGATTGGAAAGATCCGATAGTTTATTTAATAGAAGATGATTAGAAAATTGGACAGAACGGAATAAGAATTTATCTGCTAAAAATTGACGTCTTAAATTCAGAGGTGGTTCCACACATTCAACTTGCATGCAATTTATTGGGGACGATTTCATGGCTCCTAAAATTATTCTTAGTGCCTTATATTGAATGCTGTCTATTTTTTTAAAAGCAAAGACACTACCCGGTTCTAGTAAAAATGTACCGTAGTCGAGAACACTTTTGATTAAGGCATTATAAATTAATTTTAAAGAAAGGGGGTGAGCACCCCACCATACACCTGCTAGACATCTCAAAATATTTAAATTACGCTCACATTTAGCAATAATAGTTTCACAATGTGGCAAACCAGTAAGCTTCGAGTCTAATGTGACTCCAAGGAATTTAACCGAGTTGGCAGAAGGGATAGAAGCATTACTATACTTGATGTCAATTGGGGGAGGTCTGCGCATTCTAGAAAATAAAACAGCCTTACTTTTTGATACGGATAACTCTAAACCATTACGGTCTAGCCAGGATTCTAACAAACAGAGTGTAGAAGTTAATGAACGGCAATTAGATTCAATCGATGGACCGGACTTATATATTAGTAAATCGTCTGCGTATTGTAATACATCGGCTGATCCACTCAAGCTAAGTTCTAAGTCATGTGTATAAATATTGTATAATAACGGGCTAAGAACCGACCCCTGAGGTAAACCTCTCCATACAGTTCTGATGAACGAAACATTATCAATCGAAAGTTTTATATGTCTCTCATTAAGAATATTAATTATAAAATTTGTTAGAACAATGGGTATATTCAGATCGATAAGTTTTTCTTTAAGAACAGATATTAAAACATTATCATAAGCTGAGCTGATATCTAAGAAAGCTGCGACTACAGAATGATTATTAGAAAAAGCTATTCTGATGTCCGTAGTAAAGATACTAAGACTGTCTAAAGTGCTCTTGCTTTTCCTAAAGCCAAACTGAGAGTTTGCTAGGAGATTACGACTTTCAACAAACCATTCGAGGCGATTTTTCACTAAATGTTCCGCAACCTTGATCAACACCGACGAGAGAATAATAGGACGGTATGAAGACGGCTCGCTGGGAGGTTTGTTTGGCTTAAGTATAGGAATAACCGTTTGAGTTTTCCATGCCAGAGGTATGCATCCCGAAATCATAATCGCGTTGATAACATTCAAATAAATCAGAAGGACTTTATCGTTAAGATTTTTGATAAACGAGTATGGTATTGAATCTTCACCAGGAGTTGTGTCTTTTAGGCGTCCTAAAATTCCTTTAAGTTCAAGTAGGGAAAAGGGAGCATTAAGTCCAGAGAGATTATCAGAAATGGAGGGAGGAATGCAAGAGGTTACAGGATTATGGGGGGAGGCAGATGGGGGAGCGAGACGATCCATAAAGCGGTCTGCTAATGGAACAGGCAATTTTGGGGAAGAACTATTATATACAGATCTAAATCTACGTATGTTACGCCAGACCTCAGATGGACTGACGTTTGGATTAATATTTGTGCAAAAAGATCGCCACCCTTCAAATTTCTTTTTCTTAAATAATTTCTTACATTCACGTACGGACTGTAAATAATGTTCGAAATTTTCGACAGTCATTTCTGCGCAATATTTCTTTTCTGCACCTTTCCTTGATTTAATCGCCTCTATACAATCATGGTCCCACCAAGGAGGGGATGGAATGTGTCGTTTTTTGGCAGAATTTTTGTTTATAGTCTCGTCAGCAGCCTCTATGAGTATTTTAGAAAAGGAGTCAGCAGAAATTTGATCATTTTCCACATGACAAGCTAAAAATTTTGTTTTCTACTGCTTGGCAATAAAGCTCCCAGTCTGCATTATTTACGTTATATTTAACGCGAGGTGGTTGAGGCTCAGTAGCAGACTTGGAAAAGGGTAATGTTATTAAAATAGGAAAATGATCACTCCCGTAAGAGGACAGAAGGGGTTCCCAATATAGAATAGAAGCCAAATCTGTAGAACATAAAGATAAGTCCGGCGCACTGACTCCTTGGGCCGGGTCAGTATGTCTGGTTGGCAAACCAGTGTTTAAAATACATATATTATGTGTATCAATTAAATCTAGCAATTGCTCCCCAAACCAATTTGAATTAGAGCTACCCCAAGATTGATGTTGGCAATTAAAATCTCCTAATATTAAGAATGGTTTTGGTAGAGCAGAAAATAAACGATTTAATTGAGCAAAAATATTTACATTTGGGCGAGAAAAATAAATGGAAACTATACAAACATTATTTACAAGTGCAGCAATGACGGATATGTCATCGCTAAAAACAGGAAGGGGAAAAGAAGAAAATGTTATGGTATCCCTGACTACTATGGCCACACCGCCATAGCCGTCAGGCCTGTCATGTCGGAGAATGACATAACCCGGAATCCGTAACACAGACTCCGGCCTAAGCCATGTCTCCGACAGGACAACAATAAGGGGTTCATACTTATTAAGCAAGTGGAACAAGTCACTTTTATTGGATATTGCGCTTCGGCAATTCCACTGAATGATTACTTCGTGGCTGAGAGCCATAATTGGAGTTAAAGTCCTTAAGAGTGTCAATAATAGATGGGCGACGTTGTACGGTTGAAGAATTGGAGGAAGACATGTTATTTTTGTTATTAAGTTCGGTTAGAAGAGTAATTATATCGGAGATAGTGTATACAGGTTCATCTGATTTGCAAGATTGAGACAATGCTACACCATTGGCGGGTGCAGGTGCATCATAATCTCTTATAAGATTGTTGTGTTCTGATTTATTATAGCCTCTAATTACCTTTGGAGCTACAGAAGATTTCATGAATATAGTTTTTTTATATGATCTAATAGGTGTAGATGGATGATTAGATGATGATGGGGAAGGCGGCGCCAGAAATGCCCGAGGAGAACTTGTCTGAGGAGTAGTTCTAGCTATGTCAGCAAACGACTTTGACACTGGTTCATATACTTTATTTGCTTTCTTTAGTTCTTTAGTTTCTTTATTGCAAACATGCTTATGGTTAGGTATACATAATACACAGCATAATACATGAACCCGTAAGGGCGTAGCAAACAGATAAGAGGTTATAGTAAGTTAAATATATCAAATATCATTAAGTCATCCATCAGTTCTGAAAAGAAAAATTAAAATAATTGGAGTCTATATAAAAATAACAAAAAAAAAAATTATGTCACACTAATATGTAGAATTCTGGATAGTAAATATGTCATCAATGTTATAATAACAGCCTTTCAGTAAAAACCTTTTAAGGGAGTTCCTGAAAATATGGTATTCTCTTATTATCCTAAACTCATCTGGTAATTTATTGTACAAGGTTACTGCCTGGTATCGAATTGAGTGTTTCGCCACTTGCAAATTCGGAAAAAAATTGTGCGGAATGCGTTTTTTTTCGTGTTGCTAACCGGGTTAGTCTCTGCTCTTCTGTTTCATGCAGATTTTTCACAAATGATGTCAGCAGTACCAAAACGTACAAACTGGGTACTGTCAGAATTTGAAGTTTAACAAAAAGTTCTCTGCACGAATCCCATGGAGCAGTTCGTGTTATTATTTTAATAGCTCGTTTTTGCAATACAAAAGCTCTGTTTATATTATATTTGAAACTATTTCCCCAAAATCGAATGCTGTATCTCAGTTTCGATTCCACTAAAGAATGGTAAACCATTTTGAGATATCTTAAATCAACTGCATCGCGTAAAGTCCGAATAGCGTAGCAGGCCGAGCATATAGCGCTCTCAATGTGCTGCAACTCGTCTTTCCAATTAAACTGCGAGTCAATAAATATTCCTAAAAATTTAACAGCTTCTACTTGGTCAATTCCACTACCATACATGTTTACTGATAAATAATCTTTTGACCTAGAGTTAGTTTTAAAGAGCATAACATTAGTCTTGTCCGTATTTAGCTTCAAGTTATTTGTGCTAAACCACATATCAAAAGCAGCAAGTGCATTATTGATATTTGAGTTAAGATCTGACATACTATTAGCTGATATAACTGCATTAGTGTCATCTGCATATGCTACAACTGTTAAACCTGGCACCTTAGCAGACATGTAATTAACCAAGTCATTCGTAAAAATTATGAAAAGTAAAGGGCCTAAAACGGAGCCTTGCGGTACACCTCTCGTCACTTCTATCAGTTCTGATTTTATAGTTATTTCAACTCCATTTGCTATGCTAGTGATTTCGACAAATTGTTTCCGACTTCGCAGATAACTATTGAACAAACTTAATGCTTTGCCGCGAACGCCATAATGGTTTAATTTGTGGAGAAGAATGTCATGGTCAACCATATCAAACGCGGAACTTAAATCCAAATATAATCCAGCTACCCGTTTTCTATTACACAATTCTAATATGACATCATCGACAAAGGCCATAGTCGGATTTTCATAGTAAGTCAGCCTTTAAATCAACCAGACTCTAGTATTTTTTTGTGAGTACCTCTTATGGTGAAGAATATTTCTGCTGAGTATCAACGTCCTATCGGTGACAGTTTTTGACTTATGATTTTTTTTAGTTTTTTCTTTAATGTGTTGTATCTCAGGATGTATAAAAGCGAATTGCTTCAAATTTTGAAATAATGTTCTTTATTTAGATATGCATCGAATTTAAAAAAATGAATATCGATTGTCGTATAAAAAAAAGAAAAAAAAAGACCAAAAAATTTTTCATTTTTTTTTGTGTACCTATGAAGTAGTGACACCTCTATTTTCTTTTTCTAATTATAGACCATACATTGGCCTACTAGTTGCCTAAGTATCAAAATTTTCCAAGCGGTACTTCTTACCAAAAATCGGCAATATGTGTGGTCAAGTTCTGCATTCAATCGGTGTTTTTCAATGTAGTATACAAACTCTTCATTTATATTTGAGTTTTCTTATCAGGTTATCTTATTTAAGAGTAAATGCTTATGACAACTTAATGTCATCATGATGCAAGCTGTTTATTTCATATTTTTTTCTTACCCTTATCTTTTTTTAAATATTTGCTGCAGCTCTTGCACTTTTTATTAATATTTCCATGAAACGGATTCATTGCAGTTAAATATTATCGAGATACGCTAGTTGAAATGGTAAACGGCCGATTAATAATGAAATAAACAGCTTGCATCATGATGTCATTAAGTTGTCATTAGCATTTACTCTTAAATAAGATAACCTGATAAGAAAACTCAAATATAAATGAAGAGTTTGTATACTACATTGAAAAACACCGATTGAATGCAGAACTTGACCACACATATTGCCGATTTTTGGTAAGAAGTACCGCTTGGAAAATTTTGATACTTAGGCAACTAGTAGGCCAATGTATGGTCTATAATTAGAAAAAGAAAATAGAGGTGTCACTACTTCATAGGTACACAAAAAAAAATATGAAAAATTTTTTGGTCTTTGTTTTTCTTTTTTTTATACGACAATCGATATTCATTTTTTTAAATTCGATGCATATCTAATTAAAGAACATTATTTCAAAATTTGAAGCAATTCGCTTTTATACATCCTGAGATACAACACATTAAAGAAAAAACTAAAAAAAATCATAAGTCAAAAACTGTCACCGATAGGACGTTGATACTCAGCAGAAATATTCTTCACCATAAGAGGTACTCACAAAAAAATACTAGAGTCTGGTTGATTTAAAGGCTGACTTACTATGAAAATCCGACTATGGCCTTTGTCAACAGCATCGGTGGTGCCTAAGCTTTTTTGAAAACCAAATTGTCTTGGGTTGAGTACATCATATTTATTTAGATGATTCGACAATCTAGTTTTAAGTAACCTTTCGAAAATCTTCGAAAAAATGGATAACAATGAAATTGGCCTATAGTTTCTTGGATCGTATTTAGACCCTTTTTTATAAATTGGAATAATTCGGGCAATTTTTAGCTGGTCTGGGAAAGTACCATGGTTAAAACATCTGTTATAAAAGTTCGCTAAAGGGTCTGCAAAATTATCTATACAATCCTTAATAAGAGTAATCGGTATCTCATCATATCCACAAGATCTTTTGTTTGCCATACTTCGTACCAACTTCTTAATTTCATATGCAGAGACAGGATTCAAGACCATATCATTCCCCACCCGTGTAGAATTTTGCTCAACGAAAGAGATAGCTGACAGAGAATTACCTGTTTCTACTTTATTATTGTCAAAAATTTGAGAAAAAGTTTCCGCTACTTCTTTAGGATGCGTAATAATTCTATGATCATTTTTTAAAATAATATTTTCCTTACTCTTTTTAAACTTATTCCTATGTCTGTTAACCACATTCCATATGGATTTTGAAGAGCCATTCGCATAATTAATTTCCGATTGTACAGCCATTTTTTTAGCTCGTTTAACAATATTCTTAAATAAGAGCAAGTATTTCTCCCGATATCTCAGAACTGAGGCATCACATGTCTTTTTATCAATATTAATAAGAAATCGCTTCATTTTACTACTGATCTTAATACCCTTGGTAATCCAATTGCTTCGTTTATTATTGTCGAGGACTACTTTTTGCGATTGTAATTTAAAACATTTTTTAAAAATACTTCCTACTTTATTCAAGAAAAAATTATCTTCAACTTGGTCCCATTCATAAGTCCTAATGAGGCTTTTAAAGGCTTCGCGACCGTGCTTTGTTAGTTTTCGGGTTTTTCTAGTCAAAACAGGTTTATTGCCCTTCGTTAATGTTTTTGATTCCAGTTCAATCTGACAGGAAATTCCAGCGTGACCATCGGCTAAGTTATTATGATCTACTTTAGTGTTAACAATAAAACCATCACTTAAATTCGTTAAGATATTGTCTATGCAAGATTCACTGCCATTACGTATAAATGTAGTCTCATTTATTATTTGTTTGAAATTATAACATTTTAGCAAATTCAGGAATTCATTACATTCATTACTGTCGTTCATAATATTTACATTATAGTCGCCACAAATTACACATTTTTTATTAAAAGAATATTCCAAGAGCTTTTCCATTCTCTCAAAGAACTCCCCAAGGTTTGTTCTCACAGGGTTACGATAACAGCAGAAAATGTGCAGGTCGGTCTCAATATCTTTAATTCCACATATTTCAAAACTTTCTGCTTTATATAATTGCTTACAAAAAGACAGCTCCTCAGTTTCCCTTGCCTTTTCAGCAAGAATGAGCGAGCCACCTCGTTTTTTAGCCAATCTCGTATTATGGCAAACTAACTTATAACCTGGTAAAGCAAACATAGGTGCAGAAAATCTAGTGAGAAAGTGTTCAGTTAAACAAATATAATTTAATTTTACTTCCATATCATCTAAATATATTTCAAGTTCGTTTGTCTTATTTCTGACCCCGCATATATTCTGATGGAATATGTTCAATCGTACAGCAGAGTTAACGAAAACAAATGGATGTGTTAGCTATTTCTTCATCGTTTGAATGAATAATTGTACTGCATTTCTCTAAATTGAAAAAGTCTGTTATTTTTTTCTGTAAACAATTTCCACTGTATTTTACCGGTTTCACATTAATATTGCTTATTATATTCGAACTCATAAAGACCCCTAAATGTCTGATAATATTTGACATTCCCTGATTATTAAGTCGCCCTGTCTTGGGTGAGAACATGTCAAGAGTTAAATCTAGATTGGAATCAAAAGTAAAATGTCGTTTGTGCAGTAATATGTCAGTGCAAAGTAAGCTGTTAAAATTTTCTACTCTAGTGTTAAAAATTTGATGTCCTACTACATACGTTGGGGCCGTTATTATAACATTAGTATGCACTATAGAGTTAATGGTATTTCTTAATGATTGAAATAGTTCATGATAGTCGTTATTATTCCGCACATCACATTCCCCTATCATAATAACACAGAAATCTCGTTTAGTAAGGTTTGCTATTTTAGTATCCATGTTTTGTATCAATGCTTTAACACCTCCATTAGGCATTATAAAGTGGAAACAGTCATAGTCACTTAGTGACGTTTCCCTCCTTACAATATTAGAAATTTTATTATATTTATTACTACTTAGTATGACTAATTTATTACGTCGCGAGAATTCGTTTACTGATTTCTGAATCTTCAGCTGAATTCCTGACGTTGTGCCACTCGTCCCTCTCGACGGTTCATATGAAGTAGACATCGAAGACTTATGTGGTGCCGATTGCATGGTTGATTTGTAAGTTTCTTGAGTTAGTTCCTGTGTTTCTTCCTTGGTTTTTGAAGAATCTAATCTTTTTGTTAACCCCTCTATATGTCGTTCCAGCTTATCTATCTCTATCCCAGCATTTTTTAGCTGATTTTCCAGCTCCGCTATCTTTATTTTCAGGAGACCGATCCCATCAAAATGGTCTTCCTTATCCGTGCTTCGGGTATTGTCTGGCGATGATGTTATTGTAAGTGCTTTTGATATCGAATGTCTTTTCTTCTTAGCTGAGCCACTGGCAACCTTTTTTTCTGTTGATGTCAAACTGATTGAGTGTAGGAAAACATTTTCCTTTTTCAGTTTCTCGACCTCTCTGCGAAGTTTATTGTTATCCAAGATCTGATTCTCCAACTCATGTTGAGTGCTACTTAATGATAACGTAAGATTTGATATCTTGTCCTGCATTTCTTGTATTGATACAGATTCAATGAGAGACCCATCCAAGCTTTTTGATATAAAGGAAGGGGAAGCATAAGACACATCTGTAATATTAGGTACGCCATTATCATCATGTAGGTGGGAAATTGTTAGCATACTTTGCATAGTACTATCCATCATTGACGGTGAATTTTCATAACTAAGATTCGTGTTAGAATCATATCTAGTATCTGTTTCTGCGCCTAAAGAATTTTTTTTTCCATCGGGAGTATTTGTGTTAATTGGACTATTTGTAGTCAGCTCGACAGCGGTGCTTAGTTCTTTGTCCAAGAAAGGTTCATTCTCTGAGGTTGGATGAATATTCATTACGGGACCGCCGTCCATAATAGTCAGTGCAAGATCTGATGTAGCCTGAATGTCTTCAATAGCAACATTGTGCATTTTGTGCGAAATATTCGTAGCAAGAATGCTATCGCTTTCATTTGCATAACAGCATGTCACATTCGATGGCGTTTTAGGTGTTTTTTCCGGCGAGGTCAGCGTTGGTTGTTCAGTTTTTTTACCAGATATTTGTTTTTTCCTAAGTGTTACGTTCGATTGGCTACCTGAAGATCTCTTGGAGGCCAGACATGATTTACATTTCCATTTTTTTCGTGAGTCTGTGTTCATTAGGCGAAATAACTTTTCTGAAAGCCCTGCGCAGTCAAACTCATATCTATTTTGGCACTCTGAGCATATTGTTGTGCAGTTAATTTCAACTAATGATTTACAACTAGAACATACTACTTTTTCCTTACTGCTAACATTTATAACTTTATTATTCGCTTTATTAGACATATTTCCTTTATCTTGGAATTTCTTCTTCAAAAACCAACACTGCTAATGTACTAGTGGTGTCCTCTAACGATTTTTCCGATAACTAAATTAATATTTCGCAGTCTACTTAAACGCCGTTGTTTTAGCGAGATAACTGAACGCAGCCTTATTCAATATTGATATGGCAATATTATAGTGCACATATTGTCAATGTCAAACTGTCAGTTGAAGTTCAGTGTCCAATGAGTGTATTGGGGCGTGGTTTGTTTTTCAAAATTTCTCGTTATAGGAGTTTACTCCCAGGAAATGTTATTCAAAATTAACAGTTAACGGTATTGATAGTGCTTTTCTTACCGTGTTAAGTGTTTCAGTGCGTCCCACTCAGCTTTATTGTAGCAAATATCAGGTAGCAACTATGTCGGCGAACAATATTCTGCACAGGTTAGTCTTCGCAAGGTGTTTATTATATTTAAATTTATTAAAATCGCTATGAGCTCGTATTTGCAATGTTATCATGGCCAGGGTTGCTTCAGCATAAGAGACACAGTTTTGTGCCATATATGATTTAATTTTGGTTTGTCTTTCGAATTCAGGGCATATTTTATTAGTCGCGAAATGGTTGCCAGAACATAAACAACAATGAACAGAATCTTCTTCTACAGAGCAAGTATCTCCAACATGGCCTTCACCACATTTGTAACAACGGGGACGCGAGTTGCATTTAAGTTTGGTATGTCCAAAACGACAGCATTTGTAGCACTGAATTGTTGGGTAGGAGTATAGGTCTACAGTTATGGCATTGTAGCACATAAAAATGCGTTTGGGTAACACCTGTCCATCAAAAGTTAGCACCACTGTTTGCGATGGCTTCCACTCTGGAGGCGAACTGAATCGAACCTTATAATTCAGTCTTCGTACTTTTAAAATTTTACCACAACCTATTGGCACCGAAATATTCTCCACAATTTCTTCCGGAGTCCACTCAGTAGGAATACCACGAACAAGACCCATTCGAGTAACACTAAATGAGGGAATAAAAGCTTTGTAATTATTAGTTGTCAAGTATTGGCTGCTGATGAAGTCATTGGCATCTTTGTAATTTGTAAAGGCCATTGAGATTCTATTCCTACCTATACGTTTCATGCTACCATTGACTATATTTTTGAAACCACTTTTTTTGGCAAAGTAACCGAATTGTACTGGGTGAAGGGATGGATTGTCGGACTCGGAGGATGCTATTTTTTGTATGTGAACTGTAAATGGTTGAATATCATAGGGCTCATAAAGAGTTCTGCTTGATGGCTGGGATGGGTTCATAATATGTGATTCTTGTGTTACTGGAATAGGATTCTGAGTAGGAGTTGAGGTGGTTTGTGGGGCAGAAGCTACATTAATATTTATGGGTCTTTGAGTGGGAGTTGTGGTAGTTTGTGGAATGGTTGGAAGAACTGGTTGTATGAAAATGTTATCCTTTATTTTACTAAATTCAGATTCAGTAGAATCAACGGTCTCATCACAATTACAGTCTGTTGGCTTTTGTTGTCGCGAAGGGTCATGTTTCCTACGGCGCTTATTGCAGTGTTTGCAAATTTTTTGTCTCAAAGCTCGCATCCTTTTGCGTTCAGCACGCTCTCCATCCCGCATAGAACTGTCAGTATCCATGCTGGATTCATCAGGTAACTTGGAAAAACTGTTATCAACAGTAACATTAAAACCGACATCAGGCGGGCCCCCGCCTGGGTCGTCGGGAGAGTCCATGGATGAACAAAAAATATGAAACTTACCAGCTATCGATGATTATATACACTTAAATTAATAAATAGATAACAAATCTGATCTTTTAAACTAGTTAAAATAAATTTTCAAAATTTAAAGCCAAATAAAACACCCGCCTAGACCGACGTTTCCCGCGCTTTTTTAAAACAAATACTTTGTCATTTCTTTCGTTTTGTTAACTGCGCGTAACGGAAAAGAAAATAGTGGCTGTACAGATAACACAAGGTCTTGAAATTGATATCAACGCCCTCTAACGTTAATTTCCGGAAGCATATCCGATGACGTCATGAGTACATCAAATTCACTACTTCAACTAAGTGAAAACACCGTGGTTACACCCGTGGTCGCAGGCAGACTCACAGACAGGACAGGACTCCATATTTGATTAAGTACTGACTTCTCAATCCCCAATTATAACGGGCCGATGTCAAAATATACCTTATCATTTTGCCCCCGGCATGTTAGTTATTGTTGGCATATTAATTAATATCTATAACTGATTTAATTAACTTATTTAACTTCGAGTTATTGCACTGAATGTAAAAGCTCGGGATGTCACACTACCTTTGGACAGCATTTTGACAGAACTATCATACAGACTTTCTTTGATAGCCATTAATCCAACAAGGCCTGAACTAGAGGACTTCTAGCTACAATTGATCTTGTAATTTAATCTGCAATACACCTGTGTAATTCGATACATCCAATACCAAAAGAAAAATAAAAAAATTGAAATTCCGCAAAACACTCACAATTTTTTCCTCAACCTACATTTTATATTGAGAGTAGTTACTCGGTGCCCGACGATTACATCACTATCAATATGCTGTCACCTTTGCCTCTGGTTTTCCCGCAGCCAGATAAAATCTTTGTGTCAACAGGTTCAACTAGGAGTACTTTATCAGTCGGTGAATTAATAACGTACTAAACACACGCTCTTGCATACTATATTTTATATATTTTTTTTAATTAATTAAATCATAAAATAATAACAATGCAGTTGCCACAAAGTTATCACTGGGCATGGGTAAGTGTTCAAAATTTTTGTTACCATATTAGAAGTTTCAAGAAAAAACTTACATATTAACTTATACAAAGGTCCATGTTAATTGATAGTTAGAGGTTGGATTCCAAGATCATTACCATTTTTACATGAGAATTAGCTTAAAACGGAAGCCACAATATCTTTGTTACTTTCTTCAATTAATCATCGAGTCCCAATGTTTTCCATCTGAAGACTTAACATTTGCCATTAGCGATTCTAATTAAAATATATTTTTAGTTCCAGGAGCTGCTGGATGGGCCAGAGGCCCAAATCGAGGAATGTGAGCCGGCTGTAAGAAGAATATTTGAACTAATAATATTCATTGAGCGGCACAGACGGACGGCCAAAAAAAGCCCGGTCTCCTGAAACGCATTCCAGCGTTAAGGCCCATTTACACGGTGCGAGTTTCTCGCATGATTTGGGGCGAGAAATCGTATGACATTATCGTATGCGATAATCGACAGCCGAGTATCGTATAAAAATGTTTACATTCATGCGAGAAACAAAAACTCGCCTACGATTATGTCGTTCGATACTCGTACGGAGATTATCGCCAGGCGAAATAGTTTACACGGGGAGCTGGATTCTAGCGAGATATTTGCTTACGATTTCTTGACTCGTCTAAACGCGTTCTCGTATGACATTTTTTCACGAACGAGCGAGTATCGCACGAATCGGTGCGAACCGATTTTCATACGAGATTTACCTGTCAACTTAAAACGTGATTAGTTGCTTATCTTATCATTACCAGCATACTGTTATACAAACTACTTCAATATCTCAAAAGGAGAGATTTCATTTCGTGCGAATGTATTTTAAATATTTTTAAAATGTTTATTACCGTCATTACTAAACCGATTTTGTTAATTCCTTTTTTATCTGAAATAGATATATTTTTAGAAAGAAGACCAATTCCATATCTTTCATCTGATTTCAGACTTTTATCATTAGCTTTTTATGAAATAACTTCAAGGTCTGATTTTGGGATTAATGCTAATTGGGCTAATTTAAACTCCTTAAACGGCATGTGCATTGCGATTTGAGGCTTTTCATATGTAACTTGAGCATTTTCTCGTGGAAGCCATAATTTTGGTGGAGTGGAGTGGACCTGATGTTGAAGACCATGGAGGGCAAAGAGGAACAGTGTAATTGTTTCCGGCTCTAGTTAGTTAGTACATGAACTCGAAATACTATTCTCGCATTCAGATCTTGTTTAGACGGATATGTCCAATCATCACAGGCGAGGCAATTATCGCCTCTTCTCGTGCGATATCGTACAAATAGTTTACAAGATACGATATTTTTTCTCGTGCTACGATAATTGCATGATCGAGGCGAGAAACTCGCACCGTCTAAATGGGGCTTTAAGGGAACGTAAACGATTGTACATTCGGCAGCTCCAGGAGATATTGGTAGCTTGGGGAAAAGAATGTAGTTTTCATAAGCTCGAAAAAGTGTTCGATCTTTAAGTTTTTTTTTAAATTAATAAATGTTTATTATTAAGGTTAAAGTTGCGTTATTGAATTGAATCCGAACCGTACCCACATCTATATAGTTTCTAAAATCAAACCATTAATTTTGGCACTAAAATATTGCCCAGTATAAGTTTTAAATTTGAGGGACCCTAGAACAGAGTTCGATAGATCGAGACAAATCGAATGAGCCCAAACACACAGAGGTTCTGATCATTTTTCACATTTAAGGTACTTAAGGGCCGTTGATGATACCTTGGGTCCAAGTCCCTTTGAAACTTGGTTTAGAACTACAGGAGTTACCAGCTGACTTGAGTCTGCCAATTGTCTAATAAGTCCACTTTCTAAAAATACCGGCCACAACCGATAGGTACATTTCCGGTCCTAAAGGGCCACACTGTGAAGGTACATAGTTGGGATAGGGCCCATTGGAAGAATCCAACGTTAATCCAACGAGGAGAACCTCGTCAGAACGAATCTAACGAAAACCTAATACCTAAACTAATACCTAATCTGCTGTCCCCTGCCAGATTTGTTCCGTTTGTTTGTCCCTTGAGTCGTCGGCACTCCGAACCCTTCTTAGGATTAAGTACACCCACTATAATGGCGCGAAAACAGAAAAAGTTTGGACTATCAGCGGCATCTCCATCCACACAAGTGGACTACTGCAACATCAGGGGTATCCACTCTAACCTAAACGCAGTCCACTGCCACCTGGAAACTGCGCAGCCGACCATACTTTTCCTCACGGAGACGCAAATATCCTGCCCGGCGGATATATCGTACCTATTGTACCCCGGCTATACACTCGAACATAAGTTCGTGAGACACGCCGGTGTATGTATGTACGCCCGGCAGGATGTATGCTGTCGTCGTCTTCTTGCCTTTGAAGACAGGGACCTGTCAGTTTTGTGGGTGCGTGTGGACTACGGCGGCCACACCAGAGTCTACGCGTGCCTTTACAGGTCTCACAGTGGCAACACAGAGACAACCCGACTCTTCGAGCACATACAGTCGACATCCGACAGAGTACTTGAGCAGTACCCATCCGCGGAGCTGGTGATTTTGGGGGACTTTAATGCCCACCACGTTGAGTGGCTGGGCTCCCGGTCCACCGACTTTGCGGGAAGGTCTGCTCACGAATTTTCTCTGGCCTATGGGCTCTCACAACTGGTACGTTCTCCCACGAGAATACCAGATATCGAGGACCATACGAGCTCCTTGCTTGACCTTCTGTTGACCACGCATCCGGACGGATACACCATCGCAGTAAATGCACCTCTCGGCTCGTCCGATCACTGCCTTATCCGGACAAATTCGCCTTGCGCGCAGCGAGAACCACCGCGACCTACTACTACTCGTCGCGTTTGGCAGTACGGGTCAGCAGATTGGGACGGATTGCGTGAATTCTACGCTTCGTACCCTTGGAGGCAGCTCTGTTTCGCATCGGATGATCCTGACTCCTGTGCGACTAATGTCGCCGAGACGATACAGCTGGGAATGGACTGTTTCATTCCCAACTCACTAATCGCTACAGGAGCAAAGAAGCGACCTTGGTTTAACCGGCCCTGTAAAGAAGCTGCGGTTCAGAAGCAGGCTGCTTACAGGGCTTGGACCAAGGCCGTAACTGATAAGGATCCAAACGTCTCTGATGCGAAACGCAGACTGAATGCTGCCTCGAGGTCCTGCAAAAGAGCTGTTGCCAGAGCAAAATTTGATTTTGTCGGCAGATTTGGCGAGAAGCTCGCAGGCCACCCTTCCGGGAGTAGGGCCTTCTGGTCACTTGCCAAAGCTGCCGAGGGAAACTTTTGTCGGTCGTCCCTGCCACCACTGCGAAATGCTGACGGTAATCTGGTCCATAGTGCAAAAGAGAAAGCCGATCTTCTAGGTGCTCTTTTTGCCTCGAACTCGACTGTGAGCGATGACGGCAGCATTATACCGCCTACCATCCCGCGGTGCGCACACTCCATGCCAGAAATTCGCATCTCCCAGAAAGATGTTCGGCGGGAGTTGCTGTCGTTAAACGTTCACAAGTCGAGCGGGCCAGACGGCATACCTGCAGTGGTGCTTAAACGTTGTGCTCCTGAGTTGTGTCCTGTGTTAACGCGTCTCTTCGCTCTTTCCAGTATCAAACGGGAAGTTCCATCTTCGTGGAAGACGGCCCTTGTGCACCCTGTTCCAAAAAAGGGTGACAGATCGGATCCATCGAATTATAGGCCTATCGCTATCACCTCCCTTCTCTCTAAGGTCATGGAGCGTATAGTTAACGCTAAGCTCCTTGGTTGCCTAGAAGAACACGATCTTATAAGCGACCGCCAGTATGGCTTTCGCCACGGTCGCTCTACCGGTGATCTTCTAGTGTACCTCACTCACCGCTGGGCATCAGCCATTGAGAGTCAAGGCGAGGCTTTGGCAGTCAGCCTAGATATAGCGAAGGCGTTCGATCGGGTCTGGCATAGGGGCCTTTTGTCGAAGTTGCCATCTTATGGACTGCCCGAGGGATTATGCAGATGGATTGCTAGCTTTTTGTCCGGCAGACGCATTCGTGCCGTAGTAGACGGTAGCTGCTCTGATAGCATGGACATAAACGCTGGCGTCCCGCAAGGCTCTGTGCTATCCCCAACGCTGTTCCTTCTGCATATCAATGACATGTTGTCTATCGGCGACCTCCATTGCTATGCGGATGACAGTACTGGGGATACTTTTTACACAGGCCGTGCTAATATCCCTCGCTCTGTGGTACTGGAAAGTCGCGGAAAACTTGTGTCTGACATCGAGAACACTTTATCTAGAGTCTCGTTATGGGGTCGGGATAACCTAGTCAGGTTCAACCCCACAAAGACACAAGTTTGCGCGTTTACCGCTAAAAAAACCCCATTTACTGTGGCTCCAAAGTTCCAAGACACAGCTCTTACCATGTCAGGGATCCTCGGAGTCGACATTTCCAACGACGTCCAATTCCGATGTCATCTAGAGGGAAAAGCTACGCTGGCATCCAAAAAGCTCGGGGTGCTCAATAAAGCGAGGGGATACTTTACTCCGGGGCAAAGACTTCTGTTATATAAGTCGCAAGTCAGACCGAATGTTTTAGAAAAGGTGGACATTCCCAAAATTATTTTCTCTGTTCATTGTAGCATTTCTTCGAGTTTATATCGACGGTGGAAAGGAGAAACCTGTTAAGCGACATTTTGGTAATTGTCCAGGAGAGCGTTTTAAAGTTTTATTTTTAGGAAAAAAATCGTATCACTCTCTGTGGCCGCTTTAGAGACTTGTGTTCTTTGAACGTATTTTGTCAAATTGTCATATTGTTACAGCACGTCGCCAACAAGATTGATTTAATTAATTATCATTATAATTTTCCGTGGGTTTTCTCACCATTTACTAATATAAAAGTCACATTTTGTTTAAATAGTATTTATACGAATGTTCATGTTAATCGCGGGCGGAATCTTGAATAGGTTGCAATTGCAACCTACTTTTATTTCATGTTTAAAATAATACGATAGAAATAATTATAAGAAGCTGTTGTTTATTTTATAAAACATTTAATAATTTGGTTTGTTAGTTAAATTAGATAATTTGTAACTTAATTTAATATTTGAGCAGTTTGCTTGATTTCATGTTTAGTGACGGCCAGCGCCACTGGTGGCGGTTTTTAAAAAGTTTAGAGATTCAATCACGTGACAGAAAAGATGTAAACAGATTAAAAACTTTTACGATGAACAGAAAATATTGTAAAAATATAAAAACAAATTGGAAGACTGAAAATGTGTTTCTCTGGAATTTCCGTGGTGGGGGCCTAAGCCTCCATCACATTTCAGAAGTGGTTCTACCTGCGAATTGCTCGAGCCATTTTAATATCGAGAGATGATTTGGATACAATGAAGTGCAGCAACGATGACATCGACAGCAATCAACAATGGCGGGAGTACCGAAAAAGAACGAAAACGAGAGGTGTCATCCTAGACATGGGTGCATTTGCAGCTCGCGCAGTACTTGTGTCAGGCCTCGCCAGCAGGCGCCGGCCCCGCCGCGCCGGACGCGCGCCACCCGTGCTGGCGCCGGCCATGCCGAGGCTCGGCGTGGGAACCGCCAACCCAACTCGTGCCAGGACATTCGGATTGTCTACACTCCCGTAAAAGGACTTCTTGCAAATAAAGTAGCGATAATAGGTACGGTATAATTCACATTTGTTTCCTACTTATCGGTGATTGGAATAAGTATTGCAGATACATATTACAAATTGGTTCTTTGAGACATTCTGAATTTAAATGGCTTTGATATTTGGGCAGCCGGTAATAGAATTGTATGAATCTTATTGCAATGCCGTTAAGTATGCCTGTGTTGATTATAATTCATATGTCAAGTTCTAAAAGTAAAGAGCAATTTAAAACCTGAATAAAGTATACGTTAATAGTCTCTGTCTAGGCGAGAATAATAAAATTGTTTTCAGTTTATATTAAGCTTGAATTACAACCAGAACAGATAAACACACTTTATTTTGGACATATTACTTACCTACTTCACACATAGTAAGCTTCGGGGTCAAATGTATTAATTTATGACAAACATGTGTATTGTAGTACTTCACATTCACACATAGTAATCTTCGGGGTCAAATGTCTTAATTTATGACAAACATGTGTATTTTAGTGGGTATACTCGACTATGGCAGATTCATATATTTCACACAAAAACTTTTAAATAGCAGTACTGAATTGCAGCATCAAAAATTTGGAACACAATAATTATGTGTTGGTAGACAGTAAACCTACTTTACATGTAAAAGAAATCTATTAGTTAATAGCATGCAGGCAACATGCAGGTACTTTAATTATCACATTTAATTTAATATAATACAAATTCATTTCAATCTAATTATCATGCAACAATCATATTGAGTTAAAAAGAAAAATCTTTGATTTGTGGATTTATTTCTGAACTGTAAAATTGGGTAGATTAAAGCAAAGGAATGTAGCGTTGTTTCTAGTCAAAAGTTTCATTAGTATTTGAGTATAAAATAAGTCTATTATTCAAACCTTATATTACTGGGCCTGGAGTGGACATCATTCTACATTTCATTTAGTCCTATTAGGAAACACTATTTTTTTTTATAGATCACTATGAGAGTGTGTGTAACAACCCTGCAAATTAAATGATACAACTAAAATTATTAGGCATGCATGTAAAATGTGGAACATTTAAGCAAATATGTATCCTCAAACTTACATTGGATTTTAAAAGTTATTGATTTGCTTTGATTGATTACAGATGACATAGGTTGAAATGAAAATTGTATCTACTGTCACCACTGACATTGTAAATCCAACGAAATTCTTATGTAACAACAAAAAAAGACTTGAGTTCTAAAGAGCAAAATTACTTGACTGTACCTATAACATTTGAAGAGATCCTTCGATTTCTCCAAGATCCCATCATCAGACCCCCAACTTGGTGCCAACGGATCACAAAAAAAAAAAACAAATATTGGTTCACGATTCTACATACAATAAAAAAAAACCTAGTCAAATTCAGAACCTCCTCCTTTTTTTGGAAGTTGGTTAAAAAGATTAGAATTGATGCTTATTGATTTGTACGGAAATTATTTTCTACCACATTAAAATTACCTCAACTTTGTTGAAATGAACAGGATTAAGTTCTGATTAGGTTAGGATCAAGGAATCAACATATTTTGAAGACTGATACCTAGTTTTTTTTTTAAGAAGTTTTATGAAGTCAGTCTGTGTGGAATCTGAAGGCGTCTGGCAGTAAGGCACGCTCGTATAGTTCACGTGCCTTCACTTTCCGAACATACTCTACTAACAGAGACAAAACAAAAAAAAAATGTATATGCAAATGAGCATTTCTAATATTTATATGTGTATTCTACACAATAACCCGCCTTTTTTTTTTTACAAAAACTTCACGCGGCCTAGGGAGGTATATTAGCTAATTTATTGTTTTATCTCTCTACCAAAGACAAATAGACAGATAAGGACAAGCAAATACCTAGTCAGGGATGTTTATGAAAACAAAAAATTGGCACGTATTGAGGATTTGGCGATTTCTTTTTAGTAATTTAATGTAAATGTGTTAAAAGTTATGTCAATTTTAGTACAAAACTCTGCAAAATTTTAAAGATGAAGTATAAATACAAAGACCTAAGTACATTATTTTATCATTTAACAAAGCAAAGATTGATAACGTATACAATCACGTAATGTAAGTTTATGGTAATAACATAAGTAAATACTTTAAGTTGTGAGTGTCGCATTGTATTTTAAGATACCTGAAAGCTGTGACAGAATTCAGCGACCAAACACTTGCCTTGTTTATTATAGCCCTTGTCACTAGACCAAAGAGTTGCGAACATAGCCATAAAATTAGTATGAGAGTTGATAGTTTATACTTGAGTAAGCGTTTTGAAATCTCTGGATACTTATTGAAAATTACAGTAATGCAAGCAAAATGGTTCGGGTGAAATTCTTCAGCAATAAGTATCATGAGGAATAGGTACCTCAACATTTGCGCGTAGTTAATAAAACCAAATAGTTAAACAGGGTATTTATCAACATTTCAAAATATGACTGACGATACAAAAAAAATGCGGTTTTAAATAATACTTTAAATTCCAAAAGTTGTTATGATTTAATTACATAGGTACTTTATTTTGGTAATCGTATAAATCAGGAAGAAGTGATTTTTTTTCTGTATTTTAATTAGATCTGTTTTATAAGGCAATAAAAATGTCATAAATCGGTAATATTCTGCTAAATATGCAGCTTAACTATTATACTTTGTTTTACCTATTAACATTCATGCTTAAGGTGTAAGATAAACATTCAATGCATAAGCGTGTCTCTGCGCTCACTATGGTCACTAAAAACAAAGATGAGGTCTAGTGCACCATGCCAAACAGGTGAAGAGCTGTAAAATCTAGTGATAGTAGCTAATAAAATTATGCGTTTACCAGCTTGATGACATGTTGATAGCGAGGACAGTTAGAACAAAAATTAAAGACTGAAGAGGACAAAATATAAATGTACAAATTAAAGTCATAAAAGCTGTGTGGTGTGGTAAAAATATCATAATTATCATGAAAATATCAAGTTAGACATATGGTCTTTGGAATTGTAGAATTTTCCGTAATTACCTACAGCATGGGTCATCAAATATATTAGACAATCTAAGTACGATACGATTTGAGGTATATCTACAGTCAATGAAAAAACAGAAACTGCATTGGTAACTGGAGATATCCGTCGTTTATATGAAACATTAGTATCGGATATAATTATAACAGTTCAAGAAAGATATTGTGCCAAGATTAATAAAGGCATGGGATATTAGAGGCAAAAAAAAAAAGTGTTTACTTATATCAAACTGTTACTTAATTGTTGACATACATTGTAGAATCCTTGTGAGATAAAAACAGGTAGTCTGATATGTAAATAAATAGATAAAAAAAAAAAGGCTGGTGTGTAGGTACTATGCGACGATATATTATGTTATGTAGGTACCTAAAGGCACGTGGACCTGTGCTATAAGAGAAGTTAATATAACTACATATAATATAAATGTGATAGTTTCATATCAAAATCGATACAATAAAATCTACGTGAAGTCAGTCGCGTAACGTCAATAAATTATATCTATTACAGGCTATGCGAAACATATTGATACACTATCTTTGGGTTTTTTTTTAAGAAATGGTGCGACAGGTATATGTTGCTATCTACAAAATGTTAATAATATTAACCAATATCTACTAAGGGCTGTGTAAAGCACATCTACGTGAGAACATAATTATTAGCTATGTGGTATGCAAAACGTATTGAGAAACTGCGTTATGCTCGTCGATAAACTGTGTGATATTGATGAGAAAGCTGTGTGCTACTTATCGATAAGCTGTGTGCTACTCAACGAGAAACTGTGTGATACTCAACGAGAAACTGTGTGACATCGATGAGGCAACTGTGTGATGCCCATCGAGAATCTGTGTGATACTCATCGAGAAACTGTGTGATATCGATGAGAAAGCTGTGTGCTACTTATCGATAAGCTGTGTGCTACTCAACGAGAAACTGTGTGATACTCAACGAGAAACTGTGTGACATCGATGAGGCAACTGTGTGATGCCCATCGATGAGGCAACTGTGTGATGCCCGTCGAGAATCTGTGTGATACTCATCGAGAAACTGTGTGGTATCGATGAGAAAGCTGTGTGCTACTTATCGATAAGCTGTGTGCTACTCAACGAGAAACTGTGTGATACTCAACGAGAAACTGTGTGACATCGATGAGGCAACTGTGTGATGCCCATCGATGAGGCAACTGTGTGATGCCCATCGAGAATCTGTGTGATACTCGTCGAGAAACTGTGTGATATCGATGAGAAACCTGTGTGGTATTCATCGATAAGCTGTGTGATACCCATCGAGAAGTTGTGATACTCAACGAGAGATTGATGGGGATGCCGTGTGAAATCCACTGACAAACTGTGTGATACACAGTGGGATGCCCCTATGTGATGCCCAATAGAAAAATGTGTAATACGCATCAACAAACCGTGTGAATCATTCGATTTATATCTTCATATATGTAGTTTGTGAAATACTACACATCATAAATAGCTATATGAAACATATCTTAAACCTGTGTAAAATAGAGCAGGCCAGCATAAACAAATAATCTAGGACACAAGCTCTGTAATAATGATTTATGCAATTTATCAAACTGTATAATCTGCACAAATCGTGGCATTTACATTAACTGTGTGAAAGCTTATCATATTAAAACGTATTAGTCTGTGTGATATTAAACATAGTAAATGACGAAATATATTTTAGATATGTGTGAAATATATGATCGGATCAGGACCTATTAACATATAATTTCGTAAAGCGAGCAGTGTGGTGTAAAAAATTGCCGGACGTATTGTCACTGAGACGTGGGAAACTATTGATCTAATATACGACTTACAATTACACACTGTGTACATAAATATTTTTCGTATTTAAAGATGTAGTACTAATAATGATATTTGATATAAAGATAATTTCATTAGGCAATGGATAGTTGTCATATTAAAGGTAATCGGTGTGATATTTTATTTAAAACAAGTTACTGTGTTGGTATTATTTGATTTCAGGATAATGGTGACTGGTGCCAAGAAATCTAACGCTGGAGATGTCTGCTGCAAATATCATGGGCAACCGAGAGCAAACAAAAATACCGACTACAAGATGCGATCGAAACATTGATGACTCGAGTAATTTCAAGACTGACACAACGCCGACGTTCAGCAATGGAGATAGCGATTATGGAAGGAGGACGCCGAGGACGAGAACACGTTGATACGCGAAGTTGGATCGCCGCGGAGCGGTCGATGATGCAGGATGGCCGAGTGTTACAGCACGTCGCCAACAAGATTGATTTAATTAATTATCATTATAATTTTCCGTGGGTTTTCTCACCATTTACTAATATAAAAGTCACATTTTGTTTAAATAGTATTTATACGAATGTTCATGTTAATCGCGGGCGGAATCTTGAATAGGTTGCAATTGCAACCTACTTTTATTTCATGTTTAAAATAATACGATAGAAATAATTATAAGAAGCTGTTGTTTATTTTATAAAACATTTAATAATTTGGTTTGTTAGTTAAATTAGATAATTTGTAACTTAATTTAATATTTGAGCAGTTTGCTTGATTTCATGTTTAGTGACGGCCAGCGCCACTGGTGGCGGTTTTTAAAAAGTTTAGAGATTCAATCACGTGACAGAAAAGATGTAAACAGATTAAAAACTTTTACGATGAACAGAAAATATTGTAAAAATATAAAAACAAATTGGAAGACTGAAAATGTGTTTCTCTGGAATTTCCGTGGTGGGGGCCTAAGCCTCCATCACAATATCTATGAAATAGTAATAACGTTATTTCAATAAACTTGGAACCTTCTGAAATAAATGTCGCTTAATTGATATTGACCTAAGAATTCTCCGAAACGAGCCTTTAAGCGACCCTACGGTTTATAAATAAAATTATTTTAGTCAGAAAAGTGTCGCTTACAGGGCAAGGTATTTTGTATGACATGCAATTAACCGACAACAGTAGCACTTGAAAAAAAAAAATTTAAGCGACTATGTATATAAATGTGTATGCTTAAGTGACACTGTCTAAATTTTAGCCAATAATTGCGTCGCTTAACATCCCTGTCTTTAAATTTGACCATTATTTCATTATACCTTAAGCGACATTGAAGTCGTCAGATCTCAGTATTACTTGGCTTAAACGACGCAGAAAAAAAAGCCGGTTCCGTCGATATATAAAACTCATTTTTGACCAAAATGTCGCTTAAAGGGTTTCTCCTTTCCACCGTCGATATGATGTTGAAGTAATTTATAGAGTAATATTTATATAATTCAGCGGTCTAGCTATAACGTGTCATTTTATAGGAAAAAATAGAAAAAAAAATTATAATGGCGTTACAGTGCATGGTTCAGATATTTTTTGAGTACCCTGATCGCGCCGGTATATCTCATAATGACTGTTTAATTCCACGGTAAAAATAAATCCTTTTCTGTTTCGTATCGGAAAAAAAAACTCGAATTACCAGTGTGCTTAGCACATGATTGTCGCGACAGCATCTCGCCGCGAGATAAACTATCCATCCCTCTTTTGTTAATATAGCTAGTAAAGGACGGGAGATCTATCTCGCGGCGACATACTGTCGCGCCAATCATGTGCTAAGCCTACAGAATCCGTTGATAGCAATGGTCATTTGTTCTAACCCAGTGTACATTACAATGGACATAGTTGTTGCAATCCAATTTAAATCTGTCATGCACCAATTAAAGTTGAATTTCTTTTGTTTCATAACATAACATTTTGAAACAAACTAAATTCTTGCAAATTTCTACATAGAATAAGGTTCAAATGAAATTAAATTAAAACTTTTCTTATTTTAATTAAAAAATAAAATGGTAAAAGTAACTATGGTGGGTCTTACGAGGCTATCATCATCAGCCTATGTTAGTCCACTGCTGGACATAGGCCTCTCCTGTTAACTATGCGTATAGACGCATTAGGAGGTAAATCGCCACGCTGGGCAAGCGGATTGACGATCGCAGTAATGTGTCCACTATGATGACGCTGCTGCCCATCATCAATCTTGTAGAATGGTCAGTGACACTTCAATCCCTTAGTCGACTCTTACGACACCAGCAGGAGTTGGGGTGGTGACAAATGTATTCTTACTGCCGTCACCACACGGCAAATGGCTTACGAGGCTAATGTGTCAAATATTACAGGATTCAAATGGTGAAATACTATTGGAGCCGATACCGGAGTACCAGGCGGACATGGGTGCGAGCGAGCAGTCCGAGGACAGGCTCAATAGTCTCGCCCTCTCACTCGCTCTTAGGGATAGCAACACGAGCGTGCTTAATGGTAAGTGTATGGACCTAATTTTCGCTGGCAATTATTTTCGAGTAATAGTATCGCGCTAGTGAAAAAAAAAATTTTTTCTTAACCCTCTAATGCATACGAAGCCAAATATGGTTTCATTGGTTTTGGACTCTATTGACTGCTGTTAAGGTTCAAATTTGAAATGCATTTTTGCCTGTCTTATGCATTAGAGGGTTAAGTAAACGAAATTCCATTGAAAAACAATAAAGCTTTTTTAACAAAACAATATCATTGCTTATTTTGTATACATATTGATTTTGGGTGGCATAGGACTGGTCATTGTGGCAATCTTTCGGGGAGGCCTATGTTTAGCAGTGGACGTCTTTCGGATGATGATGATATTGATTGTCTCTCCTTTTTGACACTGGTCTTCTTCTTTTGTTACAATGATTGCGTTGTCGCTTGGATTATATTCTAAGGAGGTTTTAACGCTACTGGCGTGAAAAAAGGCTTAACCCTTAAATGCATGACCTTGACAAAAACTTATTTAAATTTGAATTCTGACATGCTGTCAATAGAGTCCAGAATAAATGATGCATATATATGCATTTATCCTTAAATGCATAGTGATGTATATACATCACTATGCATTTAAGGGTTAAAACCTCCACAGATTTTAAAATATTATGGGCAATCGAAATAAAATTTACTTAGTATCCATTTCGAATACCATTAAACATATTATATTTTTTTGAGACAATCATACAAAATTAAGTATAAAATAATATTATAAATTAAACTTAAACTTATTCTAAAATACATTAGCACCCCTTAGCTAAGCTCGCTCCGCGCCTCCCCCGACACAAAGGTGCCCATTACACTCGCCGCGTTTCTACGTTGAACTGCAATAGACAACCTCTGCAGCAGGAAAGACCCGGAGCGAGGATCGTGACCATTCTCCCGCAGCCGCCTCCCCACCTCTTTAATAAAAGTTAAGGCTTCGACACACCAACATCCGGTGGTCTCCACCGCGAGCGGGACAAACAAATAGTTCGCCAGGACTGCGTACTTTTCCCGCTTCCGCGCCGCAGCCAACTCAGCCGCCGCTCCCGCACATCGCATAGTGCGGCTGATGTGTGAAGACGCGAACGTGCTGACGCACGTGGCATCCCACACCAGACATCGGCCTTTCTCCCACGGGATCAAAGTTAAACCGTCGGGCCTTTTACCGTCAGACCGGTTAAGGCCCGGCGGCTCCAGCACACACGAGCCGTCCAGGTCGTCCTAGCATCGGCAGCATAAGGAATGGTTACCTTGTCACCATTTGGAGATAAAATTTGAGTGACAAGGGCCACAACCCCAGCCGCCGACGCCAGGAAGGCTGGCAGGCTCAGATCCCGCGCGCGCCGCACCCCTAGACCACCAGCTCGTACAGGAAGCGATGCTAAAACCCACTGCTCCGAACTAAGGGAGACATTCAGTAGTGACTCCACTGACTCCTTTAACACACCGTCAAAGGAGTCAATGCAGCCTGGATAAAGCCATGCTGGAACTGTGCGCAAGAAATATGTTAGCTTCGGAGCAGCCAAGCACACCCGCAATAAAACGAGCGCGACATGCGCCGAAATGCATTTTAACCTTTCCCTAGCATTCAGGAGAAGGCGCCTCCGAACTTCAAAGGCTTCAGGGATGGTTTCTGGCAAGGTGGGAGAGCCCAACAGTTCAAATGCCTGCGGCAACAACTCCTTGATTCCGGGAAGCACTTGAGTCAGGAAAGGAAGGGCCATACTGGAATCAGAACCGCAAGGGAAAAACTCACACTTCTCCGTGTTAACTTCTAGACCTAACTCATGCAAACGAGGGAGAAGGGTGAGTAAATCCCGCTCCACTACTTCTGGCCTGCCCCCGAGGGTACCATCATCCAGATACCAAATATTCAAAGGGCAGCGAAGAGCAGTAACCACTTTATGTATGGCCAGGCTGAAAACCAGAGGTCCAAGGGGGTCTCCCTGCTGCGCGCCAACTCTGGAAAGAAGGGCAGAACCATTATAATATAAATTAGAGGGGGAAGCATACACTTGAAAAAGGAAGGGATAAAGAGCCGGCACCCTCTCCTTGACCTCGGTCAATATGACATCGCGCTCCACCGAATTAAACGCATTCCTTATATCAAGCTTGACAACCACACAATCCTCATTAGCTGGGTCAGACACAAAAGCCCGCGTTGCGTGAATGGCGGCCTCACAACCCAAACTGGTACCAAACCCTAACTGACTAGGACGGAGATAAGAAGCTACTTGCTCTCTTACAGCTCGGCACCCAAGCTTAGCCACCAGGCGCCGAAAGGTACTTCCAATGGCAATAGGCCTCACACCTCCGTCCCTTTTGGACAAGGCACACAACGAGGCTCCGTACAGATAGGGGCTCACTTCATCATTTAACTGACCACTTAGCAAGAAGTTACAAAGTTTAGTCAAAGACTCTAGTAACCGTAGCCCGTTATCTCCCGCAGAGCTAGAAGTAAGCTCTCTCAAGTGTACCGGCCGAATGCCATCCAAGCCAGCTGCAGACCCACTATCAAAAGCATATTATAAGCATATTATATTATTTATAAAAAATATAAAACGAACACGTTTCAAAAGTTGTACATACCCATCATTACCTACCGATCACTTCGAATCCAGACTTTGTTTTTCTAAGTATCATTTTTAGGATTCCGTATCGAGAGATAATTTATTTTTCAGTTCGGTTAGACGCCCAATCCGGCGACATCATCACAACAGAGCACTGCCGTCAGCAGTGGGAGCACAGCGCCCGCGTGGCGGGACCTCTACACACCGCGCTGACACACCTGTCGGGTCTAGTGCCGGGGCACTACACACTGCAGCACCAGGTGACTATACCACTACAGGGAGACACGGTGACATCACAGAGCATTGCCAGCAATGGCAGCACAGCGCCCGCGTGGCGGGTCCACACACCGCGCTGACACACCTGTCGGGTCTAGTGCCGGGGCACTACACACTGCAGCACCAGGTGACTATACCACTACAGGGAGACACGGTGACATCACAGAGCATTGCCAGCAATGGCAGCACAGCGCCCGCGTGGCGGGTCCACACACCGCGCTGACACACCTGTCGGGTCTAGTGCCGGGGCACTACACACTGCAGCACCAGGTGACTATACCACTACAGGGAGACACGGTGACATCACAGAGCATTGCCAGCAATGGCAGCACAGCGCCCGCGTGGCGGGACCTCTACACACCGCGCTGACACACCTGTCGGGTCTAGTGCCGGGGCACTACACACTGCAGCACCAGGTGACTATACCACTACAGGGAGACACGGTGACATCACAGAGCATTGCCAGCAATGGCAGCACAGCGCCCGCGTGGCGGGACCTCTACACACCGCGCTGACACACCTGTCGGGTCTAGTG
Source organism: Thaumatotibia leucotreta (assembly GCA_025490895.1). Lineage (NCBI taxonomy): Eukaryota > Metazoa > Arthropoda > Insecta > Lepidoptera > Tortricidae > Thaumatotibia > Thaumatotibia leucotreta. Next base: position 353,788 of record JALPQI010000264.1, read on the forward strand.
CCGGGGCACTACACACTGCAGCACCAGGTGACTATACCACTACAGGGAGACACGGTGACATCACAGAGCACCGCCAGCAATGGCAGCACAGCGCCCGCGTGGCGGGACCTCTACACACCGCGCTGACACACCTGTCTGGTCTAGTGCCGGGGCACTACACGCTACAGCACCAGGTGACTATACCACTACAGGGAGACACGGTGACACACACAATGCAGCACCAGGTGACTATAACTCCGCTAGTGAGACTAGACCAGTGATACCATAGTGGCACAGCGGGGCCACACCGCATGACTCGCCTGGTGGGTCTATACATTTCCATAATTTTTTGGTTAACCTTTTAAAGGCTATTGGCAACGTATTTGCCGTCATATAAAAAACAAAACCAAATCAATTTGCAAATACGTAGGTTCAAAATTTAATGCTTTAACAGAGTTGTCAAATGGTCAAAGAGTTAAATCTGCTGATATTTGAAATAAAACTATGAATACGGATTAACTCGCGTATATTAACTAACTTTAACTTCATTCCGACGTTTCGAACACTTTACAGGGTTCGTGGTCTGACCACGTTTATCCGTTTTCATAGTTTTATTTCATCTGCTGATACTGTTATAGTTCCTACCACTCAGGACAGATTTATCAAAACTCACCTTTAATGACATTGCTTACCAGATGTTTGAAATAAATATCGGATCAGCGAGGGCAGCTACTTGAGTGCGTATGTGTAGGTGTACCCAAGATGCCAATAGCTAACAAAACACGAGATCTAGGAGATCTCATGCTCCTACACGAGACTTTATGCTTCTGTTCTGTTTTGTAAGGTGGATTAATCACTTTTTTGTTGTTATCACGTAATTCACGTACACGGACAGTGTAGACGCCCCCTTATTAGCAAGTGATGTAGTGAGTGTGCAACCCCCTTTATGACAAAAGTAACATTGAGGCCCTCAGTGTTATTAAGTCGATGATTGCTCGACGTGTTTCGACCCATTAAGAGGGTCCTCGTCCGGAGCACCCTCGGCCTGCGCCCTTCTGGAAGTGCTAGAACGGGTACTGGCCGCGGGTGGTGGTGGCGGGGGCCATGCAAAGAAAGATCTACCCTCAGTCTGAGCGAGATTTTCACAGAATTAAAGATTGATAATTTGGCATCACGAGTTCGTTACCAAAAACCGATTAATAAGTCTCGACATGAAAGGCATAAGGTCGGATTTAGCAATTTCTCTGACTTGTAAGTGTAACTTTATGCTTTTGAAACAAGGTCGAATCTAGATACCCAGAGAACCGACCTTATGCCTCTCAGGTCGAGAAGTACATAGAACACAGAATACCTACAATGTAATAATGTCGTATAACTCATTGGGGTCAAAACGACAAACATTTTCTGTCCTCCAGCCGAACCACGGCATGAACGCGCTCTTATACACAGCCCGTAACACCGGCCGCGAGCAGCAACTGCGGCTCGAGTGCGGCGGCGAGGCCGCGGAGACCGACGAGGCCGCCGTCAAGGCTCCCCCGACGTTGCTGCCGGCCTTACTGCCGTGCCACAAGTGCGTTACTCAAAGCTATTTAATACGGTTATAAGCTCGCACACAATTGCCGCGAGTGATGGATTATAATTAAGTCTGTGCCTTATTTTATTAAACGGTTTTATTCTAATATTTGATTAATGAAAACTTGTAAAAATTGAATATGAAAAAAGAGCTCATTTTCAAATTCAAAACCAAATTTATTTATTATTAAGACATTTATTTTAAGGTGGAATGTCACGGTCAGCTAGGCACTACAACGCCAATAGATGGCGTTATAGTGCCTAGGTGGCGCGAATTCTACGTATTTTTATATTTTATGTATGATAATAGAAATATTTTTAATAAGTAATACGTTTGCCGTAAATAAACTACTGTTTCTAATGTAGCCAACTAAATTTCAGGTGAGGTTTAATTTACAAAATAAGTTTATTTGAATAAATACGAAACGCTGCCGCGGCTGCGCAGTATGCACACACACATTCAAACCCTTATTCGTTTACGAAACCGATTGCTTATTTCGAAACGTGTATTGAACTTGGATTAGGCTAGTTGGATGATCGTCTGACGCACATTCATTAGGACCACGGTTCAAATCTCGTAATTTCAATATATTTTTTACTTTACATTACATGACTTTTTATTTTTTTTAATGATACTTTACCTATAATTACAATTTTTTCAGTAATCCCACAAAACTTTACAAGCGTATAATTCTACAAAATTGTATAAATTCCAAAACAAATAAGTAATTGTCAATTTTGTAGATTTGTATGCTTGTAAAGTTTTGTGGTATTGGTCCCTGAACTACCAACCTAGGTTTAATTTTGGTGACCTTATATATTTACTCACCAAAAACGTTTTCAGGTGATGTTATGGCATCCAGTTCCGGTATTTTTGCATGGTCAATCTGAAATAGCCTATACTACTAAAAAACGGGACTGGATGTCCTAACCTAATAGGTGTCCAATCAGATTGGGACGGAATCTATTCGATGACTTCAGTTTTCATATGTAGATATATTAGAATGATTATATTAGATATTTCTAGTCATTTTATTTATTAGATTCCTTCCCATTCTAATCACTTGCGGAATACATAGATAAAGAAAACATCAATTTATAAATTCAGTGTTTTATTTACATCATATCATATTATTTTCATTTATTATTTCTGTTTTACGTTTTTCTGGTTTTATACATGGATATAGGAAGATTGCTTGACGTTGTGTGTGTTGCTTGGAAGTGAGCCTTACGCATCTACACATATTGTGACACCTGCAGTTGGCCCTGGATCTGAAATCAGAATACTCATCGTCAAAATGGTGTATGATGATTACTGGAATAAAAAATACATTTCAGCTTTGTCTAGTTAGGTGGTGGTGAACTTGACTGCGAAGTTAGGGAGGGAACCTGGGTTCAAAACAGGTTCAGGGAGTATCTACAAAATGGTTATATTTTTACGAAATATCATTTGATATTCACAAGTGCTTTACGGTGAAGGAAAGCATCGTGAGGAAACCTGCATACACCTGCGAAGAAATTCAAGGGTGTATGTGAATTCCCCAACAAGTACTCGGCCAGCGTTGGGACCACGCAAAATAGGCACGTTTGATGTCGAGTTGCGGAAAAAAATGGCCAGGATACAATACAATACAATAAGTTATATTTTTAATAGTTTAAGGCCTGGAACTCATCATCCCTCGGGAAAGTAACGTTTCCGGTATTTATGTAAAATAAAAATATTATTCTTATAATATAATATATATTACTATTTATCTACATGTCAAGTTTCCTTATTCCAATCCGATGAGCAGTTGTTGCGAAAACAATAAACATCGAAACATTTTTGTTATAATAATAGTGGAAATATATAATAAAAAAAACTGTTTGAATACTGGGACGAAAGATATCCAGCAAGTCAGCCTCTACAGAACTTACCTTTTGATTTCTCCGTAATATAGTATCATTTCTCCAAGACTTCGCTTACAAGTTTTTTTCAGGCCCGAGTATCGGTGGTTTTTATAGCCTTTCCGGGACGTTTGTGGCTACATAATATCCTCATGTAAATCACTGCACGCTATGAGATATTTTAAACAATCGTAGGCAATTAAGCGTCAATTCGGATTTGTAGGTATAAACAAATGGTAAAACGATAAAGTACTAAGTACTGCCGGTGATTTAGAATCAGAGTGACGTTTGAATTTAGTGTTGCCTTGCCAAATGGGTTTTATGTTCAGTTCCACGAGACTATCATTTAGTACGCACATCTATTATAAAAACATTAAATGTAAGAAATCCTTCCTGTAGTATAGGTATAAATGTAACTAGCATGTATAGGTATATTTTCTATAATAAAAGGTCTTTCGTTCGGCTTTTGCGTGGGGATATGGCCTATATGGCAACATTAGCAACGCTTGCGTTTGATATTGTTGAAAAATATAAACTGCACGAAATGCGTTAGGGCAGAGCGGCAACGTAGCATTTTCAGCCAACTGGCAACGTCGCTTTCCAACCCACACACCGAACGTACGATTGGTGTATGACACTGTCGACGTTGACCCACATATTGACAAATCTTTATTAAAATAACGTACTAATTTAAGCTATTATTCGACCCTTTATATTACAGAAACATAATTTGCCGCAAACAAATATAAAAATGATTGTCGATTTAAGTGATTACATTGTAAAACTATGCTCCATTTACCCATATTTGAATAAATACATTAGTATGAAAAACGAACCACCTTAAAAGGTAAACTATGCACAGAAAGTGATACTTTTCTGCAAGTGTGCAAGAATGGATTTTCATAAAACTTTCCTTGGTCATGGCTGTCTATGTATTATCTATTATATGTATATATCATCGCACCCACATCACAAGCCTTAATTTAAGCTTACCGTGGGACTAAGTCGATTAATGTAAGATATCTCAAGGTATTTATTTTTTTATTTTATATTTAGTAATAACCGTGAATGTTTAAAGCCATATAATACTAACCCAATGTTTGTTGCCCCAGGTTCCGCAAGATCCTGCCGTGCACGTTCACCCACTACCCGAACCAGCTCGCGAAGCACAAGAAACAGGCGCCGCGGAAGAAAACCCCGCCGCGAGCGCTCAAGGTGAGGCGTCCCTGTACTACGCAGTCCGCTTACATACCTGGCGTGGTTCCACTTGATTATTGTGATGGAGTAATCCACCAATCACAGCTACGCTAAAATTTGAAATAGTGGTTAAGTTTATATCATCATCATCATCATCAGCCTATGTTAGACCACTGTTGGACGTAGGCCTCTCCTATTAACTATGCGTATAGACGCATTAGGAAGTAAATGCCCATAATCGCCACGCTGGGCAAGCGGATTGGCGATCGCAGTAATGTGTCCACTATGATGACGCTGCTGCGATCATCAATCTTTTATTAAAGTGGTCAGTGACACTTCAATCCCTTAGTCGACTCTTACGACACCCGCAGGAGGAGTTGGGGTGGTGACAAATGTATTCTTACTGCCGTCACCACACGGCCAGTTTATATAGAGAATATTAATATAGAGATTCATTAGTATACCTAGATATTTTTCTAGCAGGATCGAGAGATTGACTAAATCGAACATCGACATACTGTTATCGATGAGTACACCCTATTCTGATAAATATACTAACTTCGTAAAATCAGGTAACGAAGAAATACGGGACCCATCTACGTATTATTTTGAAATGTCTAATACTTCATTATGAATTATTGCCTATAGCGTTAGTGTTTCTTATTAATCTTTGTTCTTTTAATGGGTACAAAATACAAGGTTTAAGAAAAATAATGTATCGTTTTGAATATGGTTTGCATTCTTGTAGTTTTTCTCTTAAGTTACTGCGCATGGGTAATTAACTTTATTCGGTAGATAAATACAATAATTACATAATAAATAGGTAAATAAAAAACCTTATAAATAACATTAAATTAAAACTAACAAATTAAAACTAAATAAACCTAAAATACATCTAAAAAATGGGGCCCCCTTGGCATGGTGCCGAGAATGCTGGCAGCATTTCCCCGCTGTATGGCAATACTAATACTTTGCGCGAGGAAGCTGCCAGCTCTTCGGTCACCGGTGGTGTCGACCAGCTTTTTGGCGAGTTCTTTGTAGAGCTGGATAGCACTGCGCATTATTTATTTATTATCGACTACTACAAGACTTGTCGGTAACAATTATGTCGATGTTTAATTTTGACAACCTCTCGTTCCTGCTAGAAAAATTCTAGGTACATTCATTAGCGTGAGATACTAGTCAACGACCCAATTTAACCCTTTTTTATGCAGATACAGTAGCACTTCGATTTTCTTACAATAGGCAAAAAAAAGGTCAGTTTATCAGATCATATTCCACTTTGCATTTATACAGGGTGGTGGAGGAGTAAGACATCTTTGTTTTAGTCACACTGTAGTGGGATCACGCCAGGCTGCAAAAGGACCATCTTGATTCATTTATACTCCAATTTTGAATTAAAAAAAAACATTTGGTTTTAAATATTATCTTTTGATAAAAAAAAACATATTTGTAAATTCGTTATTTTTTCAAATATGAATGATTAATGTCATGAGAAACCTATTCCTTTTATTATTAGATGAATTATTAAGGCACTAATTAAATTTTTAATATTTTATGTAACTGGCAACTACTCCACGGATTATTTTGATATTTTTTATAGATCCTGTTGGTAAATAATAAAAAAACTTTGTTATTTTTTTACAGATTTGTTTAAATATACGTCTAATAAAAGAGTAACTCCCTTGTTCATAACCGTCTCGTAACTTAACCCTTAATCAAACACGGGTCACACCAAAATTCCATTGGTTTTGGCCCTTATCAGTGAGATACAAGATTCAAAACAGGTGGGAAACATATTCCCATTATCCGATTAAGGGTTAAAAGCCGAAAAGTATTGTTTGTCCCTTTCGGTCTTATCAATATGTTTATACGACCAGTCACATAAACATATTAGTAAGACCGAAAGGGACAAACAATACTTTTCGGCTTGCTAATTTAGGAGACGTCTATGAATAAGGGAGTAAAAGTAAAAACAATCTTAACTATCTTCAAGAAAGATAAAGTGTCTTAATAATTGTGATGTAAATAAATAATACCCGAACACGGAACTCTGATTCTGTCCGTCTGTCCGAAACGCGGGCTACCCAGTCTAAAGGTGCGTTTAGACCAAACGAGCATTCGTTCATTCTATCCCCCACTCTACGAAATCAACGAATTTCGACGAATCACGTTTTGTGTAACGAACAAATTTCGTAGAGTGGGGGATAGAATGAGCGAATGCTCGTTTGGTCTATATGCACCTTTAAACGAGGGTGTGTTTGAATGATGATGGATATTTCTTAAAATAAAAAGAAAACGTGGCTTCGTTTGATAATTATCAAACGCTAAAAATTATCAATTTATCGGACAGTGAAAAATCAAATGATAGACGCCACCATTTTATACACATATTCTGTTGTATTTTAAGTATATTGAAATAATTTTATTTGATGCAGGCATGTTAGAGGTAACACATGAAATTTTACTGTTGTAGTTCAATATTAAAAATAGTGTCACCACTGCAAAAAGCAATATCCATTAGTGTTTCAACATATCCACGAATGAGGTCACATATGGCAACATCAATGTTTCGTCGATAGTGTCACAAATTATACTCGTACATTTAAATACATTTTTACGATTTAGCTTATATCTGACAGTATACCAGATTTATGTCGTCTGAAAGTGAGACAAATCTTATAAAAAAGGTTACCCATACAATCAATAACCTAATGCTTATAAATGAAAAACAATAATAAGCTACAAATAATAATAAAATTGCCACCATCTGCCTAAATTGTGTGCTAAATTTGAACACCCGCAAATCGCGATTATTTCATGTAAACACAATATTATTAGGTAAGAATAGCCTATTGATATAGTTTTTTAGTAATATTCTACATTTCTGAACGAATAAAAGTTTGTGGCACTATCTCGACTCGTATATATTGTATATTTTGAAGGAAGTTTGCAAAAAAATAGCCTGCGATACGGCCGTACATATCACACGCAACCAGGTAAACAGAAAACAACATACCAATAAAAAATATTCACAAATCACATGTATGTTTGTTTCATATATTTGATAGAGCGAGGAGAAAAGCGGGCAGCGGAAAAAGGTACTTGTCTGTCGAGCGTCCCTGCGTGGGACAACCGGGTTCTGTGGTGGGACAACTGAGTCCCTGAGTGGGCCAACTGGGCCCCCGTGTGGGCCAACTGAATCCCTGAGTGGGACACATAGTCCCATGATGGCGATAATGGGACAGTGTCCCACGAAGGGATAGAATCAGAAGTGGGATCGCGACGAAAGTAAAGTATTCCAGCGAGACATTCGCAGTCGTTTACGGGCGTTCATTCACCGCGCGTTTGATTGTGGCGACTAAATACTTTTCAACGCTCTTAATTACACAAAAAAAAGTAAATAAATGTCCGGGGATAATTTCTACCACTGGTATATATATTAAAATTAACCCGAATTGCAATTTTCATTCGGTTAACCAAATCTCTGTACTATTTCATAACTTTGGTCCCCATTCATAAATGCTCCTCTTTATATTTTTTATTTATAGCACAAGCTTTAAGGTTTTCGAAACGGACATTGGCATTTCTATATTTGACTTAGTTTACGTTAGTATTTTTTTTATGTCTACAAAGTTTTATACTTTTTACTCAAGAATAGATAACTGTCAAAGTCATGACAAATTCAGATCTTTAAAAATCATTGAACACAAAATCAGTTTAGTTTTATACAAAGCTAATTTTTCTTAGTGGCCATACATTCATGCTTAAAGAAGTTTTGAAACCTTCACATCATTTATGGGCTCATAAATGACTTTTGAGGAAAATAAAAAATAGACACTCGATTTGGATACCTTAAAACATAACATGAAAACTTGTGACCCTACCCTAGGGTACTGATCCTATTTGTTGCCACAAGTAATAAAACGCGCGGTGTAAAAGAACGCCTGTATCAACGAGGCGATTTTGTACCCGACTGGGTACTGATCTAAAACTCCAGTTCAGAGGCCCGGGTTCAATTCCCGGTAAGGGCAAATATCGTGACGTACACAATTTGTTCCGGTGCCTTGAATGTTGGAAAGATTCCTAGTGATCCTATGCTAGAAGCTGGCGGTCCCGGGTTCGAATCCCGGTTAGGGCATTAATTTGTGCGATAAGCATAAATATGTTCCGGATGTATTGATGTTTTCTCTATATTTATGTATTTATTTATCATCGACTATCTGGCAACGCAATGAGTATGCTGAAACAATTTATTTGTCTTTACACAAATAAAGAGCAGCATTATTATAAAATATATATTTGTCTTATGTTTATATACCTAAGTATTTATTTATAAATACGTATACGTGTCGTTATCAAGGATAACTATGTCGCTAGTGGTTAAGGTAAATATTTGCTACTGTCACAAAAAATAATCATATCGAGACTACGTTAACCTTTGAAAGCGTCACAATCAGTTTTATTTTTATTTTCTTCTAAAGAAAGCGCGCGTAATCTATCTAGATATCCGCGAAAATGAATCCTAAAATGAAAGAGCAATAATTAAACATGTTTTCCAAAAGGTTTGAACAAATAAACCGCTCACAGTTTTTTTAAATGGTGTCAAAAACGGTATTCTTAAATGTTGTACTTTGGAGCATGAACTTTAATCGTCTGTAAAAAAAATCTTTTTTGTATAATGATTTGTTAGATTGCTTACACGTTACTTCAATGAAATAAAATATATAAAAAAAGAGTACGTTTATCAATAACTTGCTCAAAAATTTGCAGTTCATTTTAAACTTTGGGTATTTTAGCTAAAAATCTAAAAATTAATTTAAAAAAATTACTTCGATTATACCCTTTGATTGATACGTAATTAAATTACCTACTGCATCGACATGTCAATTTACACCTAATAATATTCAATTTACGAATATAAAGCTACGATTAAACTTAACTAAATTACGATTGTCCTGTCCTATTGTTACTTATACATTTTATATATTTAAATTAGCTCGTATTTTCTAAACTTGTTTGTTTCAGTGGCCAAAGAAGCGTGGAAATCGGAAGAAGCCAGAGTGAAGATAAATTTAAATAATAACCATAAATGAACTTTTTATAAAGCGTTTTTATTTAAAATAATATAATTGGAATAGATATTGTGGAATACTGTAAGTGGCTAAGCAGCTTCGTCGAAATATCCGTCCAGCTGAGTCGCGATCTGCAACAAAACAATATTTTTAGTACAGATGGTGCCTTTTTTTAGGCTCTAGTGCGCTAGTGCGAGAAGTGGGTCATTTTACGACAGGTCCAAAACTTCGGAGGGCCATCTGTACTAAAAAACGTCGTACGAGACACGTGCAAAAACGAAATTCGTAACTCGTGTCTATTCAAAACACTCCCTATCGGTCGTGTTTTAAAACATCGCCACTCGTTTCAAATTTCATGTTTTTCGCACTTGTGTACTATTTTATAAGATACAATATGCCAATGAGCTGTTTTGTTAACCTTTTTGACGCCAACGAGAGGTATATAAGCATTGCAGGTCCGACGTCTAAGGGTATCTCCAAATCAATCGACGCGGAATCGGCTTAAGCCGGGCGAAAAACCTATCTGCCGTATCAATTATACGGGGCCCCCGGGCCACGGGGGCCCCCAAAGTGTGTAAGGAAAAAGAATAAAAACTTTCTAATTTATACAGGGTGGGCCAGTGATAAATTCACTTTTGTCTCGACCTTTTTTGTCAAAATTACAAAACACTGGCATATAAGAATGGTGTCATTCAAAAGAAAAAAAAAGAAATTTTTTATTCAAAATGGAGTCTTACACGGGATAACAGCGAGCGTTTTCAATCCAAGCTTTTTATGAAAACGATCGTTCTTATGTGTCTGTTCGTCTGCGTTTTCGACTTGAGTTCCGATTACGCAATATTCGCGAGTGTCCCAGCACAAATTTGATCAAGCAATGGTTAGTCAGATTTAAAAGTACTGGCTCAACACTAAAATCTCGACATAAGGGACGTGCATGGTCTGTGCGTACTACAGAAAACATCGAACGGGTGAGAGCGTCTGTGCGAGCGGATGCAAGAAATTCAACGCGTAAACGAGCTACGGTTAATTCAGACCATTACATCTCTATGTTAAGGGATTTCCTGGCACCGAAACATCACGTATCGCATGGTTACAACAACAACACATGGTTTCAGCAAGACGGGGCCACCTGCCATACAAGTAACGTGACCCAGGCAGCTTTGCATGAAATGTTTCCTCAAAAATTGATATCGAGGCGGGATGATATTGCTTGGCCTCCCAGGAGCCCTGACTTAGCTCCAGCTGACTTGTTTTTGTGGGGTTACTTGAAAAATAAATGTACTCAAATAATCCGGTAACCACAGCAGAATTAAAGGAGAACATTCGCCAAAAATTCCAAGCAATATCTCCGCAACTTCGTACGAAAGTCTTTCAAAATTTACAAGCAAGGCTGGAAGAGTGCCGCAACCGCCATGGACGACACCTTGATGATTTAATTTTTAAAACGTAAAATTTATTTATTTGACATACTTTCTAAATATACTTTTTATTTCAAAACACAAAAAAACACCAATTATTTCAATTTTCAAAAATGCATTTATCATTGGCCCACCCTGTATTACCTCCATATAAGGGCCTCCAAAATTACTTTATACGTGGCCCCGACAAGGCACGCTACGCCACTGCATCACACTTGCTGTCTAAGTGAGCCATTGCTTGCGCGCGTAGCGGGAGTAATAGAAAAGTGAAATTCCCTAGGTAGAGTAATAGAAATGTCAGTACGTCATTTAATTATTATGTCTTAAAACTTATTTTTTGGTTGGCAAGTGTGATGAAAAACATTGTATGCATCACGGTCGGTAAGCGGAATACTAACTCGAGTGATAAAAGCCTTCTAACACTCTCGTTAGTAATTCTGTACTTACCTCCCTTGATGCACAATGTACTATTATATCGACAGCAAAACGATTTCGCGTCGGCCGAGCGTGCTGATCCGTACCGATCAACGTCTTTTTCGCTGTTATGCCATCTTAAACTTATATTGCGTCTAGTTACAGCTTCGTATTGTAGTATGAATGTACGGCAGTATCGCAGAATAGTCTCTCTCGAGATACGGGCGAGTACTTGACGGACTTTTCCAGGTCCTGGAGAACGGCAGAGTACTTTATGGGGTCGTACAACTTGGTATATGGAGGTAAGACGGTCCCAATGAGTCCTCTGAAAATTTCCCAAGCTGTCAAGTGTCATTCTATGCTCTCAACGCTTGTGAATTGAGTCGGTTAACTTCAAACTCGTGTGAATCCATTTCTGACATTTTGTAAGATTTTTGTATAAAATAAAAGCTTAATTGGTTTGGTTTCTATTTCATGGGTTAAGTATAATTTCGTGTAGTTTTTGAGAAAAATAAAGTTAAAATCACGATATTTTATCAAAATCAGGTAAATCCATAAATGACAGTTTATTTCAAATGAAATCAAGTCCATCAAAACCAATCAAGCGAAAGAAGTTTGCTACTATCACGTCCCTAGTTCTAATCATATTTTTTCAAATCTAGATTAATGTTAACCAGGTATGTTAAATCAAAATTATATAAATCCGCACTGGGCTTTTTCAGATAGATAAATTGCAAACGATTAGGTATATCAAATGAAGGTAAATCCAATCAAAAATTCATATTTTTTTGAAATGAATACACTAATTTAGATGGTTTTTATTGCATTAGTCATAATAAAAATAATCTGCCATTAAAATCACCGAATTATAATTTTTTTCAATAATCTCTCAAGTGATTAGAGTGGATTTATTCGAGTTTGAAGTTAACCGACTCAATTTTACTTGTTGCCTTTGTCCTTGGACCGGTAGAGAACTATAGGTATCGTAGAATTTTGTGTTGGTAGAGTGGTCTGATTATAGTAGTCGGTTACCTGCACTGGCGAGTACTTGACGTACTTGTCGGGGTTCTTGGAGAAGGGCAGATGGCTGTAGGAGTCGTGGAAGCTGGTGTAGGGCGGCAGGATGGCCTTGTCTCTCACGAGATAGCCAGTATAGTGACATCAGTTTACAGTAGTTACCTGCACTGGCGAGTACTTGACGTACTTGTCGGGGTTCTTGGAGAAGGGCAGATGGCTGTAGGAGTCGTGGAAGCTGGTGTAGGGCGGCAGGATGGCCTTGTCTCTCACGAGATAGCCAGTATAGTGACATCAGTTTACAGTAGTTACCTGCACTGGCGAGTACTTGACGTACTTGTCGGGGTTCTTGGAGAAGGGCAGATGGCTGTAGGAGTCGTGGAAGCTGGTGTAGGGCGGCAGGATGGCCTCCTTGTTGTCGCGTTTGAGCGCCTCGCGCAGCTCGGGGTCCGGGACGCTGTAGCTGCGCTGCGCTTTCGTGCACTCCTCCCATTCGCGGTTGAACGACTGCAATTTATTTATATACGGCGTGTGTATTTGATACGGGCGAATATTTTAGTGGCGATTACTATCGGACCTAGGAAACCTGTCTACACTTTACATAAATTTCTTTAGGAAATTAAGGTTTTTTTTTCATGACTACATAGTATAAAATAGTAACTTTTTCTGTCCCTATGTCCCTTTGTACGCTTAAATCTTTAAATACACGCACGTATTTTGATGAGATTTTTTTCAATAGGTAGAGTAATTCAAGAGGAAGGTTTTTATGTAGGTATAGTACCCGTGCGAAGCCGGGGCGGGTCGCTAGTACAAAATAATTGAGCACAAAGCCAAATGTGGCTACCAGTGGATGCAACTTAAAGTAGACATAAGTATCTAAACGTCATACGAGTCTCATGTCTGTTGGCCGCCATACATTGCTGTTGGGTTGCACTTTAGAAAAATCATTACACCTAATTAACAACAAAATTTAACGAAACGATTATCTTATACGACTCGTAGGATCAGATATTATAGCTGCATTAATTATTCGCCCGTATCAAATACCCACGCTGTATGACTCATGCAGCATATGACAAAAATATAGGTGATCCGTTTAAAGACCTATTCAATATCGTATTCTGATTAGAAAAGTTGTGTTCAAAACAGATAAAACGCTTGCCCCCGAGGTGACCAGTAAACTTACAGCGAATTTATCCTTGAGTATCTGCCGGTCTCTGTCGCGCAGCTTGGCCGGCAGTGCCTCGTCCAGCACCGTGTGTGCCAGGAGTTTGTTCCAACTGCCAACGTTATAGTCAGAGTATTGATTTAAACTTTCACGATTATCACTAGACCCCGGATTGTTGTGGCGGTGACGTCACAATAGGGTGGTTTGGGGAGTAAATGGAACGGTACAAAAAAATGATACATAAATTATAATAAGATAAGATAAAAAAGGGTCTAATTATCACTCATATTTTAAAGACAAACCACCTGCCACTGCCTGCGACCACGGGTGTAACGTCATGCCCGAAACGTCAGGATATAATTAAACGTAAGTTTACGCGATTAAGACCCGTTTGTCTTTAAAATATGAGTTATAGTCAGAGCCTGGAAAATCCATAGCAAAACAAAATACTGTCGCAATGAAACTAGGGTGAGACACATTTGATTGCGACAGTCTTTTGTTTTGCTATGAATTTCCGGGCTCTTGTTATAGTGCAATACTGCAAACACCGGGAAACCAATGTTAGTAGGCTGCGTAGGTAATAGGATACAAAGCCTGCTAAGTTTGGTTTCGAGCCGAAACATGTGTAGTGCATTTCTCAAACGTGCAAATAAAATAAAAAATCGGAAATCAATTTGACAGAACGAGCTAATTATGAATCTGCAATATTAATATTGTAAAACTTAGCTATTAACAACAAGTCAACTTAGCGTAAAAATGGTTTTTAAATCTCTGAGGTAATTTTTTACCCGGTGACATTAACATTAGTTCTTTTTTTTTACGATTAAATGACAAGACTTTTTGGCACGTGTCAAAAGAAATATCTGCCGCTTCTGGTACTGTAAACACTTCCGGTAGTTTACAAGTACTATGACTGATAAGTACCTAGTATCAAGTTCGGTGATTGAACCAGCGACATGGTTCTTCCAGGTCCAATTTGACGTGCGTAACGTCAATATTTCATTGCAAGTTTAAGAATTTTTATTTTATGGGAAAACTGACAGTCATAGCCTGAAAACTGAAAGTTGGGAGTGGTGACGTATACTTAGTTTAACCTTTTGACCGCTGTGATTTTTATGTCATACCATGTTAGACCTTTGTCTTATTTATCCGACTGCGAGGTGGAGCTGGATATTAACTGTCAGCCTATAGCGGTAAAAAGGTTAATAATACTATAAGTACACGTAATTTTTAGTATGACTTGAAACAGGATCAGATCAATAATCATAATTTACGATTACGATTATTGAGCACCCGATATTTCGGCACTGTTCCAAATACAATCTTCACGGAGTAACTGCTCAAGAATCATAATTTACTTGATAAAGATCCCGTTTTCGTAGTCATACTAATAATGTAAATGGGTCAAAATTATTTTCGTTGTCTTATATTGTGTCCCTAAAAAACGCGACACAGTTGTGATTTTTGTATGAGATGATGTTTTGTTTCTCATTTTTGATGTATGGATTAAAATCTAGCGTGAAAAATAAATACAGGTGCACCGGACCAAGACAACAAAAAGAATTTTGACTCAAATGACCAATAGCTTAATCTTTTCGAAGTCACGTCAACAGAATTTCAATACTGAATTTGAAGTTTACGCACATGCGTGTCGGTTTATATTGCTCTGTGGACCATAACTTATATGTAAAAAGTGGAATTCTTTACCGGCACATGTGTTTCCGCATACCTATAAGTTGGGACCCTTTAAACGAAGCGTGAAGAAGCATCTAGCGGGCCAGCAAGGCGGTGGCAACTAACAGGTTACTGCTTGTCTCCTGTTCGTTGCCGCCGCGGTTTGGGCTCTACTTTTCACTTACGATCAGGTGGAGTGGAGCCACTTTGTTGTGCCAATATAAAAAAAAAATATCCGTCTTTGGCGTTGAACCTGCGGTACCAATATATCAGTCGTTGGCATCCAAAGGTTATAAACGGTACACGTACCTCTGTAAGTAGTTGTTCTTGTACTCGTGTATCATGTCGCGGTATGTCGTCTCACAGTCCGGTTCCACTGTCATCAACACTTCCAGTAGTCCGCTGCGCTGCAGACCCTGTGATGTATCATCATGTTATCATACACAGATGAGGTCAATCTCGTTCAATAAAGTGTATAAATAATTAAATTGTGCCAAATTATTACGTAATTCTGTTAAACACTAATTGGCAGGCCAAAATCTTAATAGGAGAAAATTCTTGTCTGGATGTTTTTTTCCATTCCGCTACCATTTTTTCATACATTTTGTATGGCAGTAACGGATTGGAAAGTTCGAAAAATGTATGTGAATTTTCGGTCAATTTTTTTTCCAAGGTGCTCAAGATTATGAGTAGAAATTATATAAAAATATTAGAATGGGATTTGAAAGTACTGTTGACACAACAGTGTATTAGTCAATTTAGGATATATTCATGGTTATATTCATAATTTAGCTGCAGAAACTTACAGGCAATAGATTCATTAATAACTCACCGCATCTATAAACAACTCTTTTCTTTTAGAATTATAACTAACGTGAGACTCCAAACATATTTAAATATTTATCTAACGGGTTACTCACGTAATTTAAGGCGATAATTGCTCGACATGTTTCGATCCATTTAGAGGATCCTTATCATGGAGTATCCGATCGGCTTTGGTCGCGGATACTCCATGATGAGGATCCTGCAGCAAGTATACCAGCGCGGCGTGCCGGTCCGGGCTGTCGGGAAATGGGCCCCTGGAGAGTAAGATAATAGTCACCTGCAGCAAGTATAGCGTGTTGTTCAGCAGTCCGGGCTGTCGGGAAATGGGCCCCTGGAGAGTAAGATAATAGTCACCTGCAGCAAGTATAGCGTGTTGTTCAGCAGTCCGGGCTGTCGGGAAATGGGCCCCTGGAGAGTAAGATAATAGTGACCTGCAGCAAGTATAGCGTGTTGTTCAGCAGTCCGGGCTGTCGGGAAATGGGCCCCTGGAGAGTAAGATAATAGTGACCTGCAGCAAGTATAGCGTGTTGTTCAGCAGTCCGGGCTGTCGGGAAATGGGCCCCTGGAGAGTAAGATAATAGTGACCTGCAGCAAGTATAGCGTGTTGTTCAGCAGTCCGGGCTGTTGGGAAATGGGCCCCTGGAGAGTAAGATAATAGTGACCTGCAGCAAGTATAGCGTGTTGTTCAGCAGTCCGGGCTGTCGGGAAATGGGCCCCTGGAGAGTAAGATAATAGTGACCTGCAGCAAGTATAGCGTGTTGTTCAGCAGTCCGGGCTGTCGGGAAATGGGCCCCTGGAGAGTAAGATAATAGTGACCTGCAGCAAGTATAGCGTGTTGTTCAGCAGTCCGGGCTGTCGGGAAATGGGCCCCTGGAGAGTAAGATAATAGTGACCTGCAGCAAGTATAGCGTGTTGTTCAGCAGTCCGGGCTGTTGGGAAATGGGCCCCTGGAGAGTAAGATAATAGTGACCTGCAGCAAGTATAGCGTGTTGTTCAGCAGTCCGGGCTGTCGGGAAATGGGCCCCTGGAGAGTAAGATAATAGTGACCTGCAGCAAGTATAGCGTGTTGTTCAGCAGTCCGGGCTGTCGGGAAATGGGCCCCTGGAGAGTAAGATAATAGTGACCTGCAGCAAGTATAGCGTGTTGTTCAGCAGTCCGGGCTGTCGGGAAATGGGCCCCTGGAGAGTAAGATAATAGTGACCTGCAGCAAGTATAGCGTGTTGTTCAGCAGTCCGGGCTGTCGGGAAATGGGCCCCTGGAGAGTAAGACAATAGTGACCTGCAGCAAGTATAGCGTGTTGTTCAGCAGGAATATCGCTCGCAGCGCCTCCGGGTACTGGTCGCTCTTGGTCCGCAGCGCGAGGTTCAGTTGTGCGAGGACCTTGCGTACGTACACTCCCAGCAGCGGAAATGGGCCCCTGGAGAGTAAGATAATAGTGACCTGCAGCAAGTATAGCGTGTTGTTCAGCAGGAATATCGCTCGCAGCGCCTCCGGGTACTGGTCGCTCTTGGTCCGCAGCGCGAGGTTCAGTTGTGCGAGGACCTTGCGCACGTACACTCCCAGCAGCGCGGCGTGGCGGTCCGGGCTGTCGGGGAGGGCCGCGGCGCGGGCGTACGATGGCTCTGTGGCCAGCGCTGGGCCTGGAAATAGCTGCTGTTAGGACCTACTATGATGTAAAGAGGGTACAAAAAAAACGGGAATGGACCATGCGTCAAAATTACCCCATAACCAATAAACAGGAGAGTTGGGCCATTAATCGGCATTTTCGCGAGAAGAGATCCAAAAAAAATTTTTTTTAAGGTAGGTAAATTTAATGTTTTTCCTACACAGAATAACGAGTTCTTTCAATCTAGGAGAAAAAAAGTACAAGAAAAAAATGGTCCCACATTTTTCATACATTTTACATGCGCTCCACTTTGTAACCGTTGTACAAAGTGTTTGAAAAACGGTTACGTTATAGAAACAAAAATTTGGGACACTTTTTTTCTTCTAGTAGGATCAAAAGAGCTCGTCATTCTGAGCAGGAAAAACATAAAATTTACCTGTTTCAGAAAAATAAGTTTTTGTATCTCTTCTCGCGAAAATGCCCTAATACGTTCGCCCCCGGCACTGTTTCACTAAATCCTAATACTACACCGACTGAAATTTTCTTATTAGAACTCCTATGCCAGTGACACGCATGTGTAACCGAAATGATTGTACTCCTATGCCGACGACACAACACTTGTGTCAAAAATGATCGTATTCGCGACTGGCACATGAGTAAGAACTTGATTTATGCTAGTGGCAGTAGAGTACGGTAATTTTGATCACGTATGTGTGTCACTGGCATATTGCCGGTCTGTAAATAGTAATCGTGTAAATAAAACCAATAATTAGTTACAAAATACAGTTTGTTTTCACACTTCAGTATCCTAATGAGTAAGCGCCAGTATTCTGTAAGAAACAAATTTTCTGATAGCTTGTATTCACGCTGACTAACATACGAATATCTCAGTTCTGCCATGGAATTCATTTTGGTGCCTATAGAATGAAATGAGTAGATTTAAAGACCTATTCAACGACGTAACTCTTACCTGTGTTGACTTTGGAGCAAAGTTTCATAGTTACAAAGTTGGTCATGGCTCTTTAAATATTCCTGTATAATGAAAAACGTTTTTTTCTTGTTTTTTTTTATTTCTCTTCTGAATCATAAGACACATAATGAAGTTTAGTGTATATCATTTGGATCTGCAGCCCTAGTTTTCGCGGCCATACAAAAACGGACCTGAAATTTTGTTGGCAAGGTGTGGCTCCCAACGTTATTGTTATATTTTGTTTTATACAGTGTGTAAGTCTAATACGGGCGATCAATTAAACCAGGCATGGGATTCATTAGTGTAATCATGGATTACAAGGTTTTTTTAAAGTTACTCTTAATTATGACCCCACACAATTTTTTTAAGATTATCGGAGCAGCAATGTAGGTACGAACATTTGTTATTGTTGATATGGCAGTTATGTCATCTGCCTTTGAAATTAGCTGTCATCGAGTGTTTAACTCGCGTATGTTGCTCTACATTGCGCGCCGAATTATTTTCTATGGAAAATTTTGTTGCTCTAATTTTAAGTAAAAGTTATTTGAATGTACTTATTATGTCGTAAACTAACACCCGTTAAGAGCTTCGCCCGTATTAGACTTACACGCTGTATAATTTCGATATCTATTTGGCAGGCAAAAATATCATAAAATAAAGAGCAGCCAAGTTCGACTCGCACTGGCGCACCAAGGGTTCGTACTGTTCGTAGCAACAAATATAAAAAATACAGTTAAATAAACCTCAAAACTAGCAGATACTAAAAATTGTCGAAAGAATTTAATTAATCACCAGTTCTTAAAAAAAGATGACTGTTTCGTTAATTGCTGCCATTGGCTGCTATACGACCCTTGGGTGCTTAGACAAGTTGCCAATCATCATCATCCAATTGACGTCCACTGCTGGACATAAGCCTCCCCCAGAGAGTTCCACAAAGATCGGTCGTGAGCTGTCCGCATCTAATGGACACCCGCAACTTTTACCAGGTCGTCGCTCCATCTTGTGGGGGGCCTTCCCACGCTGCGTCGTCCAGTGCCACTCCAGAATACGCCGACCCCACCGGTCATCGCCTCATCGGTCCTCCGGGCAATATGGCCAGCCCACTGCCACTTCAACCTGGCGATTCTTCGGGCTATGTCAGTCACTTTCGTTCTTCTGCGGATCTCGTCATTCCTGATGCGATCTCGCAGAGAAACCCCGAGCATTGCCCTCTCCATCGCTCGTTGAGAGACTCCTAATGAGTCCCACAGTGACCACGTTTCAGATCCGTAAGTAATCACTGGCAACACACATTGGTCGAAGACTTTCGACTTGAGACACTGTGGTATATTGGACGAGAAGATGTTGTG
Source organism: Thaumatotibia leucotreta (assembly GCA_025490895.1). Classification (NCBI taxonomy): domain Eukaryota; kingdom Metazoa; phylum Arthropoda; class Insecta; order Lepidoptera; family Tortricidae; genus Thaumatotibia; species Thaumatotibia leucotreta. The sequence goes on from JALPQI010000264.1 coordinate 373,936, forward strand.
TAGTCTCCCGCCCAACCGAGTCCGACGATTGATCTCCTTGAAGTTAGACTTACCCAGCTGGACTGTTTGCCCCAGGTATACATATTCGTCAACAACTTCGAGTTGCCAATCGCTAACTTTTAATCGTAAACGAAAGGCAGGGAAAACTACGATACGCTACTAAGCGTTAGCGAATGGCAACTTGGCTAAGCATCCTGGTGTAGACGTACCTATGGTCTGCAGATGTTGCGCCAACGTGTGGCAATATGCGAGCGCAGCCACGGCTAGTTGATGCACGGTGCCGTCCACCGCGCCCGCGGCCGTGTCGTTGCGGAGGCCCTCCACCCATTCCTCCAGCGATTTGAGGCACTGGGGATATAATACATTTTAATTTTGTTTTTAGTCATAGTACATTGTGCATCTTGATGTTGGAGGTAAGTACGGAATTACTAAGAAGTGAAGCGAGAGTGTTAGAAGCCCTCCGCCTACGGCGTCGGGTCTCTAACACTCTCGTTAGAAGCCCGACGCCGTAGGCGGAGGGCTTTTATGACTCGAGTTAGTATTCCGCTTACCGACCGTGATGCATACAATGTTTTTCATCACATTTGCCCACAAAAAAAATAAGTTTTAAGACATAATATTATTAAATAACGTACTGACATTTCTATTACTCCCTAGGGAATTTCACTTTTCTATTACTCCAGATATGCACGCAAGCAATGGCGTGCTTAGACAGCAAGTGTGATGAAAGAATATATTTATTAACCAATTAAAAATTTACAAACACAAGGAAACAGTGATACCCACACTAGGCATAGCCTGTATCATGGGTATCTAGATCACACAGAGTTACCTAAGATAATTTTAATCAATTATTAAGGTTATTTGTAGTGTATGTGTGTGAGAGTGTGTGTGAGCGTGTGTGAGGGTGTGCAAATATGCGAAGAAAATTTAAAGGTATCTAACATTTCAAAATGTCTTCGTTCGACACAGGTTAAAGGTACATAGGTACAGTGGCCTATTTCACCATAATTACAATTGTGACAATTGCCTCCATAGGCTACAGCTACCGCTAACTGTCGGACGGTCCATGTGCTTGTTTGCCACCAACATAAAATTATTACTAATAACGTTATTATATCGTTAATAAACTACTTTTTATTTTTCGAAACCCGTGACAATTGTCGCAAGGTTTAGTACAATTTTCATTAAATCTTGAGTTCAGCTTATGGGTTCAGTGTCATGTCGGAATTTCGCTACAATTGTCGTGACTTTTGTGACAATTGTAATTTTGCTTCGCATAAAAGTAGCTATTTACTCCTGATTTTTTCAAGTTCCTGCATTACTTTTTATACTGGTGGCAAACAAACGCACGACCCTTCCGATGGTAAGCGGTAACTGTAGTCTATAGACGCTGCCTTTTGGAGAAACCATAAATTTACAATTGTAGGACTTGTCAATGTGGTGAAATTGGGGCCTAGTCTTACAATATTAATGATAAAGCATCACCATGTTGGGTCGCATACAAAATTATGAGCTTGCTTTAATGGACTGTAACTACATGCTATGCACAGTTGCCATATAGTCTAACAAAAATTCCTTAACAGTGTAGTTTTATGCGAAGTTAGACGCCTCAGTCCCATGGTTTTCGTGTACAGATGTGCCGACGGAAACTTTCCAGATTTCTGAAATTTTCAAGTAGGAAAATTTCGGAAACTTTCCATATTTTGTATTGCATTTGTATGGATGAAAACTTTCCAATTTCATAATATTTAAATTTCCTTTATATTTCGTGAGAGTTTCGTGAATTTTTCGAGAAATTTAAGATTTTTTTGGAAAGTTTCCGCAATTTGCACATCTTTTTTCTAGCTTTTCCGGCTACAGGCATTCAGAGGCTGCTTCCGATATGCTGCCTCTAAAATCTCTACATGCTGGAATAACTTGCCCCCATCAGTTACTTATGCTAAGTCTCTGCCGGTTTTCAAAAAGCGATGTAAGGCATTTTTACTGGACCTCCAAAAGGATACCTTTACTTTTGGTTGACTGATCAACTACACGAATTTATGGCTTTGGGTTATGATCAATTAATTTTATAGTAAAATAACCGGACTATTACTTAGTCCAGTAATTTGTTTCAGAATGTATGGAAAAATCAAATCTGGCAATAGTTTATAATGGGAGTAATATCTGGTTCTACATTACTTAGACGGGATAATATCATCTGTAAACAATAATGACATAAAATTGCTATTATAAATTAATGTAGAAAAAGTCACTGGAGTTACTTTAGTAATTAGATTTAGTCATGGTTGTGGCAGAATAACAGCGTCTGCTGCTGGAAGCCTTGGAGCTTCCCGCGGAGACACATGCTGAGCCACCATTCATTTCTTTAATTTTGTTATCTGTTCTGTTACTGTGTATTTCTGCTATTTGTACTTATGCAAACTTTTGGAATAAATTCCTTTATTATTATTTCCTTTATTGATCTCTTCTCTTAGGCTAGGTGTTTTATAAAAATGTCTATAAAAGTAAAATACAATACAACATACAAAAACTATACAAAATATAAACACTTTATAAAAAACCTAACCTAGGGTGCCGCCGGCAACGGAGCGGGCCCAAGCTGCCGGTGGTTAAGGTCGCAGAGAGAGGAACCGACGGACTATCCGCGCCGTGTCCAGGATTACCGCCTTCAGCATCTGACCCTTGATCCAGCCATCTAGCGAGAGACTCTTAAGATGTTGGTCGAGACTTTTCGCTATTAAACCGTTCGCTGTAACGACTATCGGGACTATGATCGTCGAGTCAACATCCCACATGGCGGTTATCTCGTGGGCCAAGTCTAGGTACGTGTACCCACGTGTGTGTGGCAGGTGGCCACGATGGCGGTGTACACGGCGGGCTCGGCCGGGGCCATGGCGCGGGCCACGTCGGGCTGCAGCCGCTGGAGCCGCGCCAGGAGCGCCCAACACGCGGCGGCGCCGAGGGAACTCCGGGCACAGGCTCGGCGACTGCGTTGACAGGCACGCTGTAACAAAACATAAACAAATCATAAATCATTTATTTGCGTATCAATAGGGTCAGGTAACAGGTGTTGTTAAAAGGTATACATGTATCTCCTAATTCAACTGTCCACAAACAACATGCAAATATTAATAAAGGATAATAATACTCAATTGAGATTAATAAAATAATAAGAATGTCACAAGTTATACAGAATAAACACTATGAGGTTAAACAATATGAGGAGACATTTAAAATTAAAGCACTATTTATTTATTGCACAAAACACCCAAGCAATGCGTGTTCCCGCTAAAAGTGACTGGACTTGACAGGAGCTGTCAGTCATGCGCAATACACAGTTAAAGCGTGATAAGACTGGATCCGACAATATACAGGGTGGCCCATTCAAATCGGTCAGTATGGGAAAGTCTGAAACTATAAGACATAAGAAGATTTGTTCTTAGGAACCATGTCACCGATTTTGATAAAAAGAAAAACTGCATTCATACATTTGAAAAAAAAAAAACTGTACCCAGCTAGGGAATCGCACCCGGTTGCTTTGAAAAAATAAACATATACTATTTCTATTTAGATATCGTTTGTATAGGTCTTAAGCAGTAAATGTCTCCAACAAACATGATGTCTAAAATTAATGGAATTCATTGTTTTCACGTACTTAAATTTATTTTTTAGTACAAATGGTGTACTTTTTAGGCTCTAGTGCGAGAAGTGGGTCATTTTACGTCAGGTCCAAAACTTCGGAGGGCCATCTGTAATATCTGTATTAAAAAACGTCGTACGAGACACGTGCAAAAACGAAATTCGTAATTCGTGTCGATTTAGAACACTCCCTATCGGTCGTGTTTTAAAACATCGCCACTCGTTTCGAATTTCATGTTTTTCGCACTTGTGTCGTAATGTACTATTACTAGGTGTTTATTGTGTAAACCTTAAGATTTTTTTAATCATATTTATCAATGCAGTTTTCCTTATTATCAAAATCAATGACATGATTCCTAAGAACAAATCTTCGTATGTCTTATAGTTTCAGACTTTCCCACACTGACCGATTTGAATGGGCCCTGTATTATACCTCCACGTCCTGGTGCAGCGTCGTGAAGCAGTCCTGCATGATCTGGCAGCCACCGCTCCACGGACCCCAGCAGGCCTCAGACTCTATTATACCTCCACGTCCTGGTGCAGTGTCGTGAAGCAGTCCTGCATGATCTGGCAGCCACCGCTCCACGGACCCCAGCAGGCCTCAGACTATTATACCTCCACGTCCTGGTGCAGCGTCGTGAAGCAGTCTTGCATGATCTGGCAGCCACCGCTCCACGGACCCCAGCAGGCCTCAGACTATTATACCTCCACGTCCTGGTGCAGTGTCGTGAAGCAGTCCTGCATGATCTGGCAGCCACCGCTCCACGGACCCCAGCAGGCCTCAGACTATTATACCTCCACGTCCTGGTGCAGTGTCGTGAAGCAGTCCTGCATGATCTGGCAGCCACCGCTCCACGGACCCCAGCAGGCCTCAGACTATTATACCTCCACGTCCTGGTGCAGTGTCGTGAAGCAGTCCTGCATGATCTGGCAGCCACCGCTCCACGGACCCCAGCAGGCCTCAGACTATTATACCTCCACGTCCTGGTGCAGTGTCGTGAAGCAGTCTTGCATGATCTGTGCCAGAAGGCCCGGTAGCCACCGCTCCACGGGTATACTCTTGGGTCGTCTCGTTCGTTTTTCGTCACGTTCCTAAATTTGTCCGATTCTGCTTTCGTCACCCATTCTTTATTCGTCACGATCGTCAATGGTCTTTCTCATCTTCGGTCAAGTTTGTTGTTTGTCTTTATCTTAATCCGTCTCGTTCTTAACTCGTCATAATTTTTTTTCGGCATGTTCGCTGTTAAATCTATGTTTTTCGTATATTTTCATAGTCTTAAGTCGGTACCAACTTAGAATATGACCAAATACGAAATGACAAAAAACGATTGAGTCGAAATAAGAAAAAGGTCAACAACTTATTATGGTCAAAGACGACAATGACTGCAGACTAACTTGACGAATGAAGAATGGGTGACGAAAGCAGAATCGGACAAATTTAGGAACGTGACGATAAACGAATGAGTCGAACCAAGAGTATACCGCTCCACGGACCCCAGCAGGCCTCAGACTATTATACCTCCACGTCCTGGTGCAGTGTCGTGAAGCAGTCCTGCATGATCTGGCAGCCACCGCTCCACGGACCCCAGCAGGCCTCAGACTATTATACCTCCACGTCCTGGTGCAGTGTCGTGAAGCAGTCCTGCATGATCTGGCAGCCACCGCTCCACGGACCCCAGCAGGCCTCAGACTATTATACCTCCACGTCCTGGTGCAGTGTCGTGAAGCAGTCCTGCATGATCTGGCAGCCACCGCTCCACGGACCCCAGCAGGCCTCAGACTATTATACCTCCACGTCCTGGTGCAGTGTCGTGAAGCAGTCCTGCATGATCTGGCAGCCACCGCTCCACGGACCCCAGCAGGCCTCAGACTATTATACCTCCACGTCCTGGTGCAGCGTCGTGAAGCAGTCTTGCATGATCTGGCAGCCACCGCTCCACGGACCCCAGCAGGCCTCAGACTATTATACCTCCACGTCCTGGTGCAGTGTCGTGAAGCAGTCCTGCATGATCTGGCAGCCACCGCTCCACGGACCCCAGCAGGCCTCAGACTATTATACCTCCACGTCCTGGTGCAGTGTCGTGAAGCAGTCTTGCATGATCTGTGCCAGAAGGCCCGGTAGCCACCGCTCCACGGGTATACTCTTGGGTCGTCTCGTTCGTTTTTCGTCACGTTCCTAAATTTGTCCGATTCTGCTTTCGTCACCCATTCTTTATTCGTCACGATCGTCAATGGTCTTTCTCATCTTCGGTCAAGTTTGTTGTTTGTCTTTATCTTAATCCGTCTCGTTCTTAACTCGTCATAATTTTTTTTCGGCATGTTCGCTGTTAAATCTATGTTTTTCGTATATTTTCATAGTCTTAAGTCGGTACCAACTTAGAATATGACCAAATACGAAATGACAAAAAACGATTGAGTCGAAATAAGAAAAAGGTCAACAACTTATTATGGTCAAAGACGACAATGACTGCAGACTAACTTGACGAATGAAGAATGGGTGACGAAAGCAGAATCGGACAAATTTAGGAACGTGACGATAAACGAATGAGTCGAACCAAGAGTATACCGCTCCACGGACCCCAGCAGGCCTCAGACTATTATACCTCCACGTCCTGGTGCAGTGTCGTGAAGCAGTCCTGCATGATCTGGCAGCCACCGCTCCACGGACCCCAGCAGGCCTCAGACTATTATACCTCCACGTCCTGGTGCAGTGTCGTGAAGCAGTCCTGCATGATCTGGCAGCCACCGCTCCACGGACCCCAGCAGGCCTCAGACTATTATACCTCCACGTCCTGGTGCAGTGTCGTGAAGCAGTCCTGCATGATCTGGCAGCCACCGCTCCACGGACCCCAGCAGGCCTCAGACTATTATACCTCCACGTCCTGGTGCAGTGTCGTGAAGCAGTCCTGCATGATCTGGCAGCCACCGCTCCACGGACCCCAGCAGGCCTCAGACTATTATACCTCCACGTCCAGCTGCAGTGTCGTGAAGCAGTCCTGCATGATCTGGCAGCCACCGCTCCACGGACCCCAGCAGGCCTCAGACTCTATTATACCTCCACGTCCTGGTGCAGTGTCGTGAAGCAGTCCTGCATGATCTGGCAGCCACCGCTCCACGGACCCCAGCAGGCCTCAGACTATTATACCTCCACGTCCTGGTGCAGTGTCGTGAAGCAGTCCTGCATGATCTGGCAGCCACCGCTCCACGGACTCCAGCAGGCCTCAGACTATTATACCTCCACGTCCTGGTGCAGTGTCGTGAAGCAGTCCTGCATGATCTGGCAGCCACCGCTCCACGGACTCCAGCAGGCCTCAGACTATTATACCTCCACGTCCTGGTGCAGTGTCGTGAAGCAGTCCTGCATGATCTGGCAGCCACCGCTCCACGGACCCCAGCAGGCCTCAGACTATTATACCTCCACGTCCTGGTGCAGCGTCGTGAAGCAGTCCTGCATGATCTGGCAGCCACCGCTCCACGGACCCCAGCAGGCCTCAGACTCTATTATACCTCCACGTCCTGGTGCAGTGTATAACGCAAGATTTGAAATTGGTGAAAAAAACTTATTTCTTGTTTGACTTTCTTATTTCTTAATTTAATCATAAAGTACAAAGAATAGGGTTTAGTATGGTAAAGCATGTTGAGAAATTACTTCGAAGGCTTTGCTGTAACACAGCACTCCTTTGTTAAATTTTTCTATGAAATTTACATAAATATGGGTGAGTTTCGTTGCTGCAGTGTGAAATCCCCTCCTTCAAATCATGAGCAATCGATAGCTTGCTGACATAGATCTTTGACTATAAATAACCCCATAAAAAATAAACAATTGCGTTAAATCGCAATATTTGGGATTCATTGGAATGATCGAAAAACGGTCAGAAAATGGAGTCAAAACTGTTTTTCGTCATGGAGACCAGTATGCTTAGCCAAGTTGCCAATCGCTAGCGCATCGTAGTTTTCCCTCTCTGTCACTCCTTCATATTAGTGCGACGAAGAGGGAAAACTACGATGCGCTAGCAAGCGCTAGCGATTGGCAACTTGGCTAAGCACCCAGGGCTGCTGGGCGATTTGCAATTATAATACTTAATCCTATTCTGTGTACTTTGTGTGTCAGGAAAAAAAATGGAATTGGTCTAAAAAGTATGCTTTTTCATTACATTTAAATCTTGCGTTATTTTTGGGACATATTATACCTCCACGTCCTGGTGCAGTGTCGTGAAGCAGTCTTGCATGATCTGTGCCAGAAGGCCCGGTAGCCGCGGCAGCGGGACCAGCCCCAGGAGCGAGCGCTGCTCGTGCCGCGCCAGCCGCGCCACCGCTCCCGCCACGGACCCCAGCAGGGCCTCAGACTATTATACCTCCACGTCCTGGTGCAGTGTCGTGAAGCAGTCTTGCATGATCTGTGCCAGAAGGCCCGGTAGCCGCGGCAGCGGGACCAGCCCCAGGAGCGAGCGCTGCTCGTGCCGCGCCAGCCGCGCCACCGCTCCCGCCACGGACCCGGCCAGCAGGGCCTCAGACTATTATACCTCCACGTCCTGGTGCAGCGTCGTGAAGCAGTCCTGCATGATCTGTGCCAGAAGGCCCGGTAGCCGCGGCAGCGGGACCAGCCCCAGGAGCGAGCGCTGCTCGTGCCGCGCCAGCCGCGCCACCGCTCCCGCCACGGATCCGGCCAGCAGGGCCTCAGACTCTTCTAGAGCTTCGTGGGAGTCTTCCGTGTCTGGAAGTTGAGCCGTTTTTAGAGACGGAAGACGATAGTGTCTGCTTAGGTCTTGTAATAAACCACGCGAGGTCCTATAGGGGGAAAGGGGGGTCCTAGAAAGATCCCAGAAACTCACCAAACATCACCAGCGGGAGGGGGGTAAAAAAGTAGCCGAAAAAACCTCGCATGATTTATGCATGAGCGCTTACCTCACAAGAAAGTGAAAAGAACCTTCTCGTGATACCATAGTAACTACTAATTTCACCAAAATTGAGGTGAATGATTACTACACCTCGATATTTTTCTACCAAGAACGAGAGATTGACAAAATTAAACATCGACATAACTGTTATCGATAAGTCTTATAGTGGTAGATAAATAAATGTAATAAAAAATAATTTACCGTAGCTTAATATAATTTAGAATGCTCATCCAAATAACAAAGAGTAATAAAATATACCTACTCTAAAGCCATAGAAAATGATTAATTATGAAGTATTCGATATTTAAAACAGGGCCTAAATGGGTCCTATATTTATGGTTACCTTTATTATGAAGTTAGTATTTTTATGAAAACAGAGTGTAGTACTCATCGACCACAATTATGTCGATGTTTAATTTTGTCAATCCCTCGTTCCTGCTAGAAAAATATCGAGGTATAATGATTACACACAAATCAAAATGAAGTACTAATTGCAAAAAATGTAGTGAATGAATGAATGACTTGCGTCAAAATATTGAAGGAAATCCCTTGAACGAAATTTTTGGTCGATCTTAGAGTTGCAATTGGATTTGTGTCAGTACAAAAAAAGAACACTTATTCCGAATTCTCCTTGTGTTGACATGTTGTTATGTGCGTGACCTCAACTCTCGTGGAACTATCTATACGCACTAAGTACTTATCATTCGAACAGTTTCTGATATTTGGAATCATAAAACATCGTATTTATGAGTTTTTAGCATGTTCAGGAACAACGGCGAAAACTTATACCAGAAGCCATAGCGGAAATCTAAATCAAAGCATGTAAAAATAAGGCCGAAATTAAGACAGTTTTACAATCTGCGGATAAACATAAAAGTGAATAAATATAAAAATATCACCATATAAAAAAAGTACAACTAACATTTATTTAATAGAATTATTAGGAGATGATGAAATAGATCTTCTGTATTTTAATAACTGTAATTAATTCTGCTCGCTCACATCTCAATCCTAAATTCACATCATCACATCATCAGCCTATGATAGTCCACTGCTAGACGTAGGCCTCTTCTATTAACTATGCGTATAGACGCATTAGGAGGTAAATGCCCATAATCACCACGCTGGGCAAGCGGATTGGCGATCGCAGTAATGTGTCCACTATGATGACGGTGCTGCCCATCATCAATCTTTTATCAAATAATGGTCAGTGACACTTCAATCCCTTAGTCGACTCTTACGACACCCGCAGGAGGAGTTGGGGTGGTGACAAATGTATTCTTACTGCCGTCACCACACGGCCAAATCCTAAATTCATGAATGAACTATTGGTTGAAAAGTAGGATACTCACAGGACTCGCTGACGGAGCGGCGCGGGCCTAGCGCGAGGCCGGTAGAGTTCTCGAACGTTTGCGAGGCCTTCTGGATTATTTTGTTTGCTCGTTTCTCTATCCTGTAATACAAACGTTTACTTGTTCATTTTAAACTTATCAACTGCACTGTTTTTTTTTTCGTATTTTACAGTACAGATTTTAATATTGTAAAAATGTATTTCGGTCATTCTTAAATTATTCCAATCCATTACCGTAGCCGACTTTTTTCCAATGAAATTTCAGTTCTAATAGTCTTATTAATATGTCAGTTTTATCTGTCTCACAAAAGTGAGCCGGTAAATTATTTTAGGCTTTACATTTTGAGAATGACCGTTTTAACTTGGGTATGTGATTTTCTAAAAAAAAAGAAAATGAAGACAAATATCACAAAACCATTAAAAAAGTTTTCGGTTCACCACCCGTATGTCGAAATTTGTCTGTGATAGGGTCGCACTGATAGGACCCAAGTGCGACTAGTATAATTAAGTTGAGCGATTGTTCAAGATCCCGATATAAACGAACTAAAAGTTTGAAAAGACTTTGTTGAAACAAGAAACAAATAGAAAAACTTTGAAGCAATAATAAAACAATCTAAATTGACACAGTCAGATTTAAGAAGTAACAGTCAAATATAAGATAAACAATGAAATATACGTACACTTTTTGAATCTTGCTTGTTTTTTTTGAAGTGCTGTCCGAACGATGCAGTAGGCTTCCTCTCTGTAACAAACATACATATTAAACCTTCGCATACGAGGTGAAAAATATTTATATGACGTTTCCCTACATTTGGGGTCTAGTATACCCCACCTTACATTTTATCAATTTTATCATATACAGGGTGCTCGCGAGGAAACCCGACAGATTTTAACTATGCATTCTAGACATCAAAATAAACAAAAAATATCATAAGACCTAATGTCAAATTCCACAAAAAAAAATTTCTTTTTTTTTGGTCTTTTTTTTAGGGACAGGTTTTTTCGTCAAGTATATTCTTATTTTTCGATTGTCAGGCGTGGTAATATTAGAACACATTGTGGTAGCATTGTAATCAAAAAGAAGTTTTAAGACGAGTTACATCGAAAATCTTTTTTCGAAAAAAGGTTAATTATCTCTGGAACCAAGCCGAATCCAGGAAATTTTATATAACATTAAAATACTCTAAATATGCTCAGGAATTCAGCATTAAAATCTTGCGGTTTCCTCGCGAGCACCCTGTATGTGTATGTAGCGTTATTTTCTTAACAACGTTGGGAAAATCAGACGACAGTCGATTACATCTACATGTGAGATTTCGAACCTTGATTACAAAATCTATATTCAACAACAACTCTGATGGCTTATCATGGTCACGCGTTGGAGCAGCTCGGCCGCGTCATGGGACCCGCTGCCGGACCCTGATATCGACACGCTGTCCACGCTCGAGTCTGAATAACCCGACACTTACAGCTTGTTTGACATAGACTCCCCTCTGCCCTGACTCACCAATCTCAGCTCGTGCGGATGCCGCGACCGCAGGTACTCCTTGAAGGCCTTGAGAGCTTGCTACACGCTGTCAACGTTCGACACTATAAGGCGACACTTACAGCTTGTTTGACATAGACTCCCCTCTGCTATGACTCACCAATCTCGGATCGTGTGGATGCCGCGACCGCAGATACTCCTTGAAGGCCTTGAGAGCTTGCCACGACACGCTGTCAACGTTCGACACTATAAGGCGACACGTATAGCTTTATTGACATAGACTCCCCTCTGCCCTGACCAGAGTCCGGAATTCTGGTAGCATTTTTGAGCTGTCATAGGGACTTCTCGTTTATCGACTACCGATTATACGTATGAATATCGATAAATACAGAATACAGTGTAAAATAATTATGATTACAAGTAAAAGTTAACAATAGACGGTCTTATCGCTCGTGAGTGATCTCGTTTAGATAACTTTTGAGTGGCTGAAAATGTTAAATAGAGATTTGCAACATGATATCATAAGGCTCAATAGCAATTCTCGTAGCAATTTCTTCCGAAAAATGTTTAATAGCCATAACAAATCCATAAATATTAATAAGGATTAATAAAATATGTATTTTAATTTCTATTTATAATTTCCAAAAAGTTAGTATCCAAAGGTTATCTAAAAGAGATCGCTCATTAGCGATAAGACCGGCTGTGGTTACTTCTATTTGTAATCATAATTATTTAACATTGTATTCTGCATTTATCGATATACTTATGTATAATCGGTAGTCGATAAACGAGAAGTCCCTATGACAGTTCAAAAATGCTACCAGAATTCCGGAGTCTGGCCCTGACTCACCAATCTGGGATCGTGCGGGTGTCGCGACCGCAGGTACTCCTTAAACGCCTTGAGAGCCTGCCTCGCCCTCGGAGCCCGCGCCGCCAGCAGCGCCGCCGCCGGAGCCCTACCGGCGCCCGCGAGCCAGGCCGCCGCCGCGCGGAGCAGCTCGGCCGCGTCAGGGGACCCGCTACCCGAGCCCGAGATCGACACGCTGTCGACGCTCGAATCTGAGTAGTATACATGGGCCGATCAACTTTCGTGCGGTGTGTAAATTTCATGAAAAACCCCAATAAGAACGTATTTTCTACTCTAAAAGTAATTAATTAACATGACAGCTTAAAAGGTAATTAAATCTTTAAAATTTTATTTCATTTTAGTATTTATTTCATTTATTTTAAAGATAACGCAGCAGACATAGTTATATCCAAATTTGTATGAGAGTAAAATTTGTCTGCTGCGTTACCGTAATATTGACCAAAAATACCCATATTTTATGATAATCGTATTAATACATAGTCACGACACGTATACAATCAGTACACACATAAATAAGTTTTTTCATCACACTTGCTGTCTAAGCGGGCTATTGCTTGCGTGCGTAGCGGGAGTAATAGAAAAGTGAAATTCCCTAGGGAGTAATAGGAATGTCAGTACGTCATTTAATAAATATTTATGTATAAAAACTTATTTTTGTCAGCAAGTGTGATGAAAAACATTGTATGCATCACGGTCGGTAAGCGGAATACTAGAGCCCGACGCCGTTAGGCGGAGTAATTCCGTACTTACCTACCTTGATGCACAATGTACGAATGTAAGTCATAAATTGCATAATAATTAATAATTACACTTAACAAGTGAACTGCACGAAAAAAGTTGACTGGCCCACATAAATATAAAGATCTCCCGCGTGGTGATGGCCATAAGAAATTTGTCACCACCCCAACCCTTTTTTTTATTTATAAAAATCTATCACACAATCTATGGCCTCATCGGAAACCCAGCATTGGCACACGCTAGCAACATGCTGAGATGAGACCATTTAGTAGCTAGCACTTTTTTATTTATATTTTTCTTAGTTTCTGCATAATGTGATTTGTGTGTGAATTATCTTATTTTACTTCTCAGGTCTGTGTTGTAGGGTTAAAACCAATAGTACTATTCTACTTTTTTACATGTCTAACGATTCTAAAATGTTTACTTGAATAAAGAATCGTTTGATTTTCATTCTTCTACGGGAAGAAAAGCCATCAACATAGTCATCACCAGGGCCCGTAACTTTCATGCCGATGACATCAATTTGACGTCACGCTCCATTTAGGGTGATCCAAAATAGTTTTATTGTTAAATATTAATCATTAGTTGTCAATCATTTTAATCATGTACAAATAACTTCAAAAGTAGTCTGTTTACACGTGAAATAAATAATACCTACTTGATACGTGCTTTACGTTAAAGAGGAAATCCGTTTTCTACGTAATTATGGAAATGTGTTAACAATATCATTAAATAAAATGTATGTATGGAAACAAATCAAATAGATTTACTTATGGTTCACGTATCAAGCAGGTATTATTTATTTTACGTGTAAATATACTACTTTTGAAGCTATTTGTACATGATTAAAATGATTGATGACTAATGATTAATAAATTATCAATAAAATTATTTCGGATCACCCTAAATGGAGCGTGACGTCAAATTGATGTCATCGGCATGAAAATTACGGGCCCTGGTCATCACTCTATTTCAAACTGCGTCGAAAATATTAAGGGCATTCCCTTGCCCTTACGCATCTTTTGTTTAAAACCAACTAAGCAGGTGAAAATAGGACTGAGAAAGTAGTCCAAAATATGATAATAAATTCTGCTGAAACCTATTACTGTAGATATAGAATTATAGATGTTGATTGATATTAAATTATCGTAAACGCATAATATTAAAAGTAATCCTATAACTATTAAGGAAAATCTGTGCCCATTAAGGTACATTCAGACCAAACGAGCATTCGCTATTCTATCCCCCCACTCTACGAAATTCGATCGTTACACAAAACGTGATTCGTTGATTTCGTAGAGCGGGGGATAGAACAGCGAATGCTCTTTTGGTCTGAACGCACCATTTCACGTCGACGAAAGGGTTCGCTCCTTGTGAACCCGCTATCAGCTATAAAATGCCACTTCTGGTGTTTTTAATTACTTCTGATGGTTCTGGTGATTGTATGGCAAGAACAAATTCAGAACCGGAAGCACAAGCTACTAATTACCGTCTTCCAAAGCGATCATGTCCATGAGCGTAGTCGGCGAGAGTGGGCGAGTGTGGCGGTTCAGCAATTCCTCGAACGCTGTCTCCAGTTTCAGTACGCCCGCGTTGTATAGCTGGTTCTGATATTGACAAAATTTATATTTGAAGAGCTATAATGTCTTATGTTATTGACTATTCCAGTGTCCAATGTGAAAAATATCAAAGCAAATGACTGCCTCTGTCTGTCTATACAAACAATATTTAATTCTATGGATGAGTATGATAATAGAAAACATTATTTTTTATGAAATTACTTTAACATCAGAAGTATTTGAGTGTGTAGTTGTGTACTATCTCGAAAACAAAATCAGGACATGATTTAGAAAATTATTACCTTCTTTGTTTATAAATTTTTAATGAACTAGTTTTGAAAGATGCTATCAAATTTTATAAAACAATACTTACAATATTTTCAAGCTCAACACTCTGGGGATTGTTCTTGTTGAAGTAATTCTGAGCTTCAGCAAGCTTATCCAGCGCCTAAAATGTAAAACACTTAATTAGTAATTATTATTCTTGTTAAAATAATTAATTTCTTTATTATTTAAGTTAATAGCCCATAGACACAGGAATCAAAATCAATTTAAATGAGGTTAATTTAAAATTTCATATCAGACAATTTTTTTTCTTTTTAATATGATATACATAAATTTAGAAATCAAAATACAGCATCAAATGAAGATTTATTAGAGTGAATCATCATTAATCCTGGCTGGCAATATAATTTTTATAAATATGGCATAATACATGTACAAATTCAGATGCTTGCCACAAATTATGTAAATTTGAATGTTTAGCTTCTCATAATTAATTTACCTCTAAATAAATGTTGAGTGACTCAGTGCTAGAAGTGTGAGGACCTGCTTGCACCAAGTCTGCTAACTCCCGTGATACCATATAGTAGTTTATTACATGGTCCAAGGCTTTGACAGTGCGTTCCATATCTGAAAACATAAGCTTAATAACTCTCTGTTAGCTATTAGACTAGTGATGCTCCTGGTAATTTGCCAATGTTACTAGGTATGGGAAAAGTTAAAATTTCACTAGCACTATTTTAATGAGAGTTTGAAACTGCATGTAAACTTATAGGATGTTGACTTCTTCAATTTTTATACATTTTCTATGAACTAAATACTTATATAAATAGTGATTGTGGACACTCAATCAATTGGAACTTTCTATTGGAGGGATTAACACTCTAGAACAAAATGTACCAGTAGCACGGAATTTCTTACAATTTGATATAAAGTGTTACTTTCACATAGTGCCTGACTGTCCCAGGGTTCCATTTGAATGACCACACACTGGAACTTTAGTTTCAAACAAGCTTAATATGACGTCATACTGTGGTGAATCTGCTGTAGACGCGCCGTGTCTCCATACAATGGCAGCACCGCTGTCTCCAACTGCTGCAAACGCTGCTCACATGCGCCCAGCACGTTACAAACGTCCCCGGCCAGCGCGGAACTGCGGCTGGCCGCTGCTTTCAGCTCCGCCATGTTACTCATCTCCTGGTACATCAGACCATGTTAGTATCACTCATACGCCCACTTCTAGTTAACGAACAATCTGAACATATTTTATATAGAATTTAATATGTAGTTTTTCCTTAATTAGGCATTTGGGAACCAAGAAAATGAATTGAGACGTTGTCAGGAAGAAATTTAAGTGGAAAACGTAAGTGAAAACAAACCTTCTTCAATTTCATTTCTATCTCGTATTTCTTTTCTACTGCGTACATGATTGCAATGATAAGAATGCAACTGGTTAAATTAAAATATTGCTTGCAGCACCATACAAACTAAAAGTAACTTAAACTAGTATTATATCCGCTAAACTAAAAGTTTAGCAATAATCAAAATAATTACAATTTACTTTACAGTGCAAAATATTGTCACTTCTGACAGTTTTGACATTGACAGTAGACGTAGAGAAATTTTACGTCCCAACGGCCACAGAAGTTTTCCGGTTTCATAAATCACAAGTTTAAATTTGAGTCGATGTGTGTATCCAAAATAAAATCTAAAATAATAAGACATAGAGACAAAGTAAAGAATAGCGTTTTCTTATCAAATCAAATTATTTCAATGTAAAATCAATTCCGCGTAGATTTTTTACTGCCGCTAGTGCCTTGCCTCCCTGGTCCACGGTCATTGCCTGTTAGAAATAAAAAATGTATCCCGATAGTGATGTAATTCTTATACAAATGTAAAATCGTGTTAGTCGATTAGTTTTTTAACCATTGTGTGCCAAAATATTCATGGTATTCATGAAAATAAATGGCTAACATTAACGAGCAAAAGCTTTGTGGTGACATAATTAAATTACTTGACTGTCATAAGTAGGTACAAGAATGTTTTAATTTTAGTTTTTATTAAACTAATATGAATAGTTGAATACCTACGTTACATACGTTCGTTCGTCAGCCTCCGTAGCCTAGTTGGTAGTGACCCTGCCTACGAAGCTGGAGGTTCCGGGTTCGAATCCCGGCGAGGGCATTATTTGTGTATTTACTTATCACAAATATTTGTTCCTTGGTCATGGTTGTCTATGTATTTAAGTATCTATATGTATCTGTCTATTATATATATCGTCGCCTGTTACCCACATCACAAGCCTTAATTGAGCTTACCGTTTGACTAGGTCGATTTGTGTAAGGATGTCCAACAATATATTTATTTACATACAGATTTGTATTATTAGATATGTACCCATATTCTTATAATTTGTACGCCATGAGGCAAAGCACAGAGATCTGTATTTTAAAAATAAGACCATCATTTGTACCACCTGTGTTTCACAAATATTTTTTTACTTTACTTAGGTACTTTACAGTGACACGAAGACTAAATAACTATATCGATGATTTGTTTCACGAGGAGTCATTTTGAAATTGCAAGCTTTTAAAATGTGTCCCTTCAACATATTTGATTATTTCAAGTAAATGCATATTAACATCATAAATGATTATTGCATTTTTTTTACTTTAGCCGGAATTATAAATATACGCTTTATCTTTTTCGTAGAAATTAGATATCACTAGCAAATGGTGCTATGAAATTTAAATCTTGAGTAGGTAGCCAGCCCTTCTCAAAAAAGTACTTTTACTGAATTATTTGGCGGTCAATTTGTGCAGCCACCATAATATATATACAGTGTGTCAAACGAATAAGTCTGCTGTGACCGAGCATTTGTTGGAGTCCGGACCTAACCACTGGATTGAGCTCCATAATCCGAAAGTCCTCTCAACCGAGCGTATACATCATAGCCGAAAAGTACGTGAAGCTATTGAAATTAAGAAACATCGGAATTTTAATCAAAATGAGGGGCAAGGAATCTCGTCCGCGTGGAATCCCATGATTTACAAATGTAAGCGTCAAATCAATAGACCACAGCTATGCAGAAAACGACCAACTTCGATTTTTTGACAATGCAGAAAGCGACTAGACTCAATATGTTAAAGCTTAATTCAGGTTATTAAAAAATAGTAGTTGGTCGCTTTCTGCAAAACTAAGGTCCTTATGGACCTTAGGTCAATTTTTTTACAATCAGAATAAAGGAAGGCCATGAAAACGCATTTCTTTTTTGTCACATTTGACCGATTCGAGTCCCGAATGAGCAAGCGATTTTTCATAAATCCTTAATGTAGAATTTAATGTTTTTAGAAACAAACAAAAGTCTCCCTTACACAAAATGTGCTATTTACAATATTTAAGGTAGTTGCCATCCAAGTGACATTCGATTTTTCCACCGTACGTATACAGGTGTTCGAAAATATTTCTAACTCCATGATAATAGATTGAATTGACCGTTCTAAATGATTGTGGAAACAAATACGTTGAAGTGTAAGAAAAGCACAATAATTAAACGTTTTATAGACATTAAGTGTTTCATAATTGACATTATTCCAAAGTTTCACAAACAAAATGACGTATTACATTTATATCGATTATGATTTCTGACACAACTAATATTCCAGCAATCGATGTTTGACAAATCGATAGTGTCCAACGAAATCATCACACTGACACAACACTAATTCTGGTGACGTGCGTGAAATTTCTCGATACGTGGCTGGTTGACGTCTAGTGTTTCGCTACGTTCTCTCACACAAGCTTGCATTTACCTCTGGAATTGAGCGCTCCAACGTAGTTTTCTAACTAGAACTCTGTTAAATCTAATTGTTCAATAAGTAAGTTCCTATTTAAAAGTGATATTATTGCAGTGGTCGTTCGACTTGGTGAACATTTATGCTAAATAGGTGTATTCATTTTCAGAAATGGATCAGATCGCGAAATTCGTGGAACCTGGCAAGCAGTTCGCTAAGGATTCTATCAGATTGGTCAGGAGATGCACTAAGCCCGACAGGAAAGGTACATGTCATGATATCCATATTACTTTTTGTCATAGAAGGTAGATTGTAAAGTAAATATAACAGTAAAAAGTAACACCTTATTCACTTATGTTTTATGAACCGTTGCCAGAGAAAGTGGTATCATTTCTAAACAACTATTTGGCATTAGTCCATTCAACAAATACTTATTATACTTATGAATGGTATTCCTGCAATAATAGTATAGGTATAATAATTATGTTTGTCACTCTAATTTTTTAAAATGTATTATTTGGTTGTGTTATAATAAAATTGGACCCACCTTAATATAGTCATTAAGGCATGTTAAATGTATTATATTATAAAAAAAAATTAATTGTCAATAAGTTTTCTATTCATTAACTAGTTGCCCAACAGACCCTGTTTTTCTCCAATCATAAACAGATACAGAATAACTAGAATGTTGTGGTTTGAAAGAGTTGAATGACTATTATTTGAAAAAGTAACAATTTCTTAACCCATTCAGGGCGACGCTCGAACTCTCGATCCAAGTACGGCGCGCTACCATACATTCAAACTTGCCATTGCAGAGTCACGCACATGTGGCGTTACTCAGTGGCTCGGCGGCGCACAGTATCGCGCGCCCGTGATGTTGTACATATTGGATGGCGTTATGCCGGAAATTACTTTAACCAATTAAATTATTTTAATAAACGATTGTAAGATATTTATTTGTTGAAATAAATATCTGAATATTTATTTGTTGAAATAAATATCTGAATATTTATTTGTTGAAATAAATATATGACGGGGTGAAATTTTATTTGCTATTTACACTCTAAGTTGTCATCGCGAAACAATGACTGCTGTTTTATAAATTTCAATCATATCTGCACAATTTATACTTAACAGATGATTTATTTTTGTGATATCGGGGTTGGTACTCACAAGAAAGTTCCTAATTATAACCAACATAAATTAAGTACCTCTCAGAGTATAAATGGTCAACACAATTTCACTTGTGATGTAGTTAACTTTATACAGGGTGTTTGGTTAGCGGTGTCGGAGCTTTTAAGGACTTAAACTACAATCAATTTCATCGATAAACTACAATTTTTTTTGTGCCAACGTTAATTAAATGGCGGCAATTTTTAAATTTCAAACAGACAAATACGGGTGCACCTGGTATTTATGGAATTATATGTTTGTTATCGGTCCTATCCTTGCAAAAAAATGTCGTTAGTGAAATCATTAGATAAGCAAACTAATAAAGCTAATCATTTGACTCTACTATTTCCACAACAAGGCCAAAAAAAATTGTTTTAATTAAAAATATTAACAAATTCACCTTAATTTTTCAATTAATTTAATTTTGCATGAAAACTATGTCGTTAAAATAGGTTTTTGGTGTTGTTATTTGTTAGTATAGCTAAAAAATGACACCATAATTACAGTTATACCTTTAGCACTTTTGGCATTACAAGTGCTCAAACATGCACTGGAAGGCTGCCACTTCACTAGTCAGCACACTGCTGACAATCATTTGTTTATGGATTTTGCAACGGGAACGCTAATGCAGCTGTTGGAGAGTAGGTACCTTTCCTACAAAAAATCCAATTTTTTGGTGCATGTTTGAGCACTTGTAATTCCTGAAGTACTTAAGGTATAAATGTAATAATTGTGTTATTTTTTAGCTAACATCCTGTACTAGCAAATAACAACACCAAAAACCTATCTTAATTACCTAGTGTTCATGCTAAATTAAATTAATAGAAAAATTAAGGTAAATACTACTACATATCTTTAATTTTAAAAAAAATGTTTGGCCTTGTTGTTGAAATAGTAGAGTCAAATGATTAGCTTTATTAGTTTGCTTATCTGCTGAGCTCTCTAACGAGATTTTTTTGCAAAGATAGGACCGATAACAAACGTACAATTCTAGAAATACCACGTGCACTCGCATTCGCTTGTTTGAAATTTTAAAATTGCCGCCATTTAATTATCGTCAGCACAAAAAAGAAAATGTATGGTAATTTATCGATGAAATTGATTGTAGTTTAAGCCCTTAAAAGCTCCGACAGCGCTAACCAAATACCCTGTATAGGTGCTTAGGAAATGAAATAAATAAGTATAAATTTGCTAACAGCATTTATTCATAATGTATTCACTTTCACACATTTAAAACATAACTTTCACTTAACCTAAAAGTAAAGTTGAACATTATTATCGCACCATCTAATAAACAAAATATTTTTTTGTCACAAAAAACTGCACTGAGCTTGCAGTTAATATATTATTGTTTGTCGAAGATTCAGAATTATTTAGTTAACTTAGTTGGATTACTCCATATTTACGCAGTTTTCATGATAATTCGAGTGCGAAAAGAAGGAATCCCGAAGCAACACATTTTACGATATTGAATTATTTATAATTATTATTCATTTGCCTTTTTTTCTGAATTGAAGAATTCCAAATGGAGGACTTCATTGCTTTTGAGGCGTTATCAGCTAATTAACTATTAGGCTTTAGGCTACAGAAACAGTTACTTTGGTGAAAGATTGTAATGCTATTTTTAATGTTTTAAGGCCATAATTATGATACTCACTATTATATCCTGATACATTTTCTTCATCAGTGAGCTCCAATCCTAGAGCAGTCAAATCGGTGACCAAGTTCAAAATTCGTTCATTTCAAGTGCAGTTGGAGATAAAGAGTTCACAGCCAAGTCAATCGTGGAAAGCGTGTTCGGGTTATCAGTGTTCATAGCCAGGTCAGTAGGTGAATGCAGGTTCGGGCTCAGAAAATCGACAGCCAGGTCAAAAGAGAATCACAATACACACGACACACAAGATCACGAAACAAAGATGCACAATAGTCATAGGACGAGCCAAGACTAATCTATATATCTGTACTAAGCCCTAAACCACGTATTGAGTCGCTATCGGTATTCCGACTTTTGAAACTTTCAAATGAATGGACGTCGTCAGCAAAGTCGCCGCCATCCATTGACGCCACTGTCTTTATACATGCCAGATGTCAACTTAGACTACCGAAATCGTTAGGTTATGCCGATAAAAACTTTTGCATGTGAATTTCATTTATCTGTTGAAAGGGGCATCGTCATTAGAAGTAGCCGCCATCCATTGTTTCCATTGTCTTGGTTCATTCAGGTACCAGTTGTCAACTTTAACTGCCTACATCGGAAGGTTAAACTGATAAGGATCTTTTGTGTAAATTCCATTTATTCGCCATTGAAGTCGCCGCAAATTTCTATGTTTAAATTTACGCCGTCAACAAAGTCACCGCCATCCATTGTATCTATTTTGTTTTCATACAGATAAGGACATTTGGGTGTGTTTATCGACTGAAGCATACATCTAGCTATATTTGCATCGTCAAACAAATGTAATTACATCGGTATTTTTATTTAATGATTTTTTTCTAACCCGGTCCTTTTCACTGTACCTACCTACATACCCGTGTGTATATATATTAGTAAATAATGTACGCTAAAAAAGTTTCCGTTTTCCAAGTATAAAAACTTTATTTGAAGTATTTTTATAGTACCTGTACGTGTACATCTAAATAAATGCACTAGATCTGTCTGTTCACTAAAACTAAAAAACCATCAAACATTTGTATACCTTATTACGCATATTCCTTATATTATTTACGAACTTAAATATTTCGGTATAACATACATGTTATTTCGCTGGTTAGAAACAAATTCTGCATACCGCCATCCATTACCCCTGTAAAGTCGTTATAATCTTACAAAGAATGTAAACACCATTTGAATCACGCCAAAATAAACCGTACATGCGCGGGCTAAGGTCCATATTAAATATGTATATTTTTTGAGTTCCGTTATTCTAGTAGAGCTCAAAATGCAACACGCTTCGCCCACTGAATCACAACACGTTGGCGTGATTCTCAAAAGTACCGTAAATAATAATATTTTGTCTGGAAATGGTAATATTGCATTTTAATATTTATTTACATTTCATTACAGTTGTTAGATAATGAAAAAATATTTACGAAAACCAGAATTCGCTATTTTTTGTTTAGCGTTTATAAAAAGTAGAATACAGGAATAATGTACAAAACATATGCATAAGGTATTTTAGCCTCATGTTTTAACTACGTCAAATGGACAATATTAAGTCCATAAGTTTAAAAATTATGGAGATAATCGACTAAACAAAATAACGCAACATGTGCGTGATCAGTGGCTAAGCGGCGTTGCAAAATCACGCATACGCTGCGTGATTAGCGCTGAATGGGTTAATGTAATATCTCCTTTCTTATTTTGGTGTAGTAGATCCTACCAATTCTGAAGGATAGACATCTATAATGGTTTAAAGTGTGTAAAAATCATTTAACATTCTGTATTTTTTTTTTCCAGAATTCCAAAAGATTGCCATCGCGACAGCCATCGGTTTCTGCATCATGGGCTTCATCGGTTTCTTCGTGAAGCTCATACATATCCCCATCAACAACATCATTGTCGGATCATAAACTCCTAGATCTAGTTTAGACATAATTCTCATTTGGAGGTGGGCAGGACTTACTCAGAACTTGAAGTAAGAGGTACAATTTTTCTTTTATAAATCTGTATCACTTTAGCAGTTATTCCAGAATATTGCCTATATGACTCTTGAAATCCTTTATAATCTTTTCTTCAATATTTACAAATCTAAAGTACCATGTTATTAGATAAATAATAATAAAAAAATCGTAAATATCAATCAAGGCAGCATTTTTTCACGAAGTAGAATGACATGAGGTCAATTAGACTGAGTTCTGTCCATCCCCACTACTACATTAAGGCCCGGACACTAAGTTAAAACATCCCATTATTTTCATTTTATATTTTAATTGAATGAATAAATTATTCAAATTCTCCTAATGGTTTTCACTTTTTGCTAAAAACCCAACTTCATTTTAACCCTGCCATGGGCATACATTCTAAAATGTTTTTAGACATGACTGTTGTGTTGTCATCGTACATAGCACTTTGTACGTTGTTTGTAGGGTTAAATCTGCTATGAAAAAAAAAAACGCAGATTGCACCTTATATTATCAATTTATCTGCCTATTTATATTTTTGATCTATTGAAAAATGATGTCAGATTTTAATCACCAATTCATAACATTTTTAAAGTATGCAATTAGATGTTTTTCCATACTTTTGGTCTAAGTGTAGAATACCAATCGCTTGGGAGGGTATTAGAAAACTGAAAATTTGCTGTAATAATAAAAAATAACCATATAATTAACAAAACAACTTTATTTTAAACAGATAAAAACAACAAGTAAATTTATAAAATTAATTATACTGTATATCACTACTTATTTCAATTTAACAAGGATAAATATACTTAACAATTAATAATTTAACAACTTTGCAGTGAAAAATTAAACAATAATAAATATATAAATACCTCTAAATAAAACTAAACGAAAGTATAAATAAAAACGGGTACATAAAAGTTTCTGCAGATAAAATTAACCTAATAAAAATAATTTTCCACTTTGTCACTGTGGCAATTTTCAGCAACTATCTGCTGTGTCGTAAAAAGTGTAAAAACCTATTAAAATTTATGAGTTATTTTTATGTCAGTGATTTTCTCATAACAGTCATAACAAAGCCATAGAATTAAACAAATAGGCACTCCTGTCTTACCATAGGTAGGAAACTTATATTAAGTCAATGGTTACCATTATTAGTAAACATAATTACGAAGTATTGGTGTAGATTTCTTATGTTATGAGTTAGGTATAGATTAGATAAAGCTATCATTACATGTATCATACCAATGTATATGGTTTTTCATGAATTTGTCTATTGCGTTACCGTTAATTTATTTAGGTACCACTATTGCCTTACGAAGCCTCATAAAATTATGAATCTACCGAGGTTTCCTGATAAACACAGGCAAACATCTTCTACAAAACCCAACGAGTTAAGTTGGGTAAAATTGTCCACGGTGTGGTGTTACCACATAACACTTCTGAATTTGCACGTTTGCACCGTGAACGATGATGGGTGGGTTATTTTCTTACCCCCTTATTCATAAACGTCTGCTAACTTAACAAGCCGCTAATAATTGTTTGTCCCTTTTGCTCTTATAGACACATTATTAAGACCGAAAGAGACAAACATTAGCGGCTTGTTAAGTTAGCAGACGTTTATGAATAGGGGGGTTAGTATATTATTTTTACTCTTATTGTTTTTAAGTTAATTTTAATTGGTTGCGAGTAAACTTAATGTTACTGCGGTTTCCTTATAACGTGTATATAGAAGCCTGGCACGGGCACTTCGGCCAGCGGTTTGAAGTCTGCGTACAAGCTGTGGGTGTTGCCAGGTCCGAAGGCGTCCTTCAGGATTTGTGTGAACTTCTCTAGTTTGTGGGGGTAGTAGCAGAGGCGGAAGTCGCTGGAAAGTGAAACAAACGGTTATTTTGAACTTAAATATTAGATGTCATATACAAAAGGAATAATACCGAAGTTTACCAACTCTGGATAGAACCTGCAGCGTTGGTAAACTTCGGTATTGTTTCTTTGGTATTTAAATTTATAGTAGTGTCCGGAATGCGGAACTTATTCTTCTACTGCGGATCCCTCTTCAATGACAATGAAATACCGAGTAGTTTTGAAGTGTATATTTGATTGTCGGCAGAGAATCAATTATTAGTTATTTTAAGTTTAAATTATTTCATCGTCCTTTTTCTGTGTATAAATGCAACCGACATGTTCCATAATCCATACTATTTTTGATGGCCGAGATATTTGTCAGCCCATGTTGCTCATGCTCATTATTCATTATATCACTCATGGGAATGGGAATGCAAAACCGCCACATTTCGAAAAAAACTGTGTTGGAAAATTGACTATATTTTCCTGAAATATGGTTGCTTTTTCCATACTTTTAAATTTCGGGTTGTGGCGGTTTTGCATTCAATGAGCGATATAGTCAAGACAAATACCAAAACTATACTATATTAGTCAGCAAGTTTGCGTCCTTTTGAAGTAAAGGAATTTTCGCATATTTCGAGGGTGGTATTTCTCAGACAATTTGATAAAAATAAACCTAATGAAAAATAATAATTAGCTAATAATTGAAAAATAATAATTAGCTAATAGCCTCATCATCATCACAAATTTAAGAGCTTTGCTCTTGTCGGTGGAGTTCTCACCACTCTGTCTTTGTCTCTGCTACTGTTTTGAGCTCCTGATACGTCGCTACTTTAACTTTCTCTTTGGCTTGGTCTAAAAATGCACGTCTTGGCCTTCCTCTCTCTCTTCTTTTTTCAATTTTGCCTTCAATTATAGTCTTTATAAAGTCGTCAAGACGTATCAGGTGCCCCAACATGTTTCCTCTTCTAATAAGGGATATAAAACACGCATAGCAAGTAGAGTTCAAAATCAAAGTGGCCATATATGGCTTCGTATCGTATACAATAAGGGTTAGAGTAGGTTAGGGCGTTTGTGCACTACACTGACTTTTACCGTCCGGTAGTCCGGTTTTTTACGGTCCGATATGCCACGCCATTAAATGTATATAGTAGCTTGTGCACTATACGTAATTTTACTGTCCGACATTTTACTTTTCCCCATTCCGGACAGTATTTTTCCGATCCGAGAAGACAGCTATGAAAAACGTGTTAATGCTTGTGCACTGCGTCCGGAATTGCACTGAATTTATGACTGTCGACTGACTTTTCATGCTACTATGCCGCACCTCCGAGTAAAGAGACGGACAAGTGCACAAGCCAATTATCCGTTTTTTTCATGCCATATCGGACCATGAAAACTCGGTCTGCCGGACAGTAAAATTCATTGTGGTGCACAATCGCCCTTACTCAAGAGACATCACCATAACGTGTGACATTACAAACGTGGAGCTCACCTGCGTTCTTCATTCGGGTCCTGGGAGCCTCCTATGTAGTAGTCCAGGGTCACCAGCTCCGGCTTGCCGCCGACCACTAGCACTGATGTTTTGATGTCCACGGGGTATTTGCACTGGAAAACCATTTAAAACTCAATGTTGGAACGTATCGTAGAGTTACTCCTGGTACTTCATCATCATCATCATCATCATCAGCCTATGTTAGTCCACTGCTGGACGTAGGCCTCTCCTATTAACTATGCGTATAGACGCCCATAATCGCCACGCTGGGCAAGTGGATTGGCGATCGCAGTAATGTGTTCACTATGATGACGCTGCTGCCCATCATCAATCTTGTAGAATGGTCAGTGACACTTCAGTCCCTTAGTCGACTCTTACGACACCAGCAGGAGGAGTTGGGGTACTCCTGGTACTTAAATATAGCCAATGGCTTACGAAGTCACCAATGAGAATTGACCATTTAACAAGTGAGTTCCGATTGTGCATGTTTACTACGGTCATACAGATACAGATAAGTGGATACTTATTAGGGTGGATCGATTTTTTTATTTTTGGAAATTCATAAAATAATCTTTATGGATCGATACTTCGTGGCTAGAGAAACAAAAAATATTATGGTCATTTTTGGATTTACTTTCATTTTGTACTTCGTTTATAGGCCCAAAGATCGACTCTATTTTTAAGGTTTTTTTAAGAAAAGTCAGTAGTTCGTGGATATTTTCCGTTTTACTTTTATGTAGAAACAAAATAACATTATTTGTCATAAATTAAGAATTTGCACAATTTAATTACATGAAAATTATAACCAGTATTGGCAAAAACTGGTTTTCAACTTTGAGGCTCTTGCGGCAGTACTTGCCAAATGACTACCGGAAAAAGATATATTGTTAAAGAATGTTAGTTTTTAAGACTATCATTTTATTGATCCGCGCTTCCAAAAATTCTAAAAAATTTTTTTTTTTCATACTTCAATGTATGAACCAAAATTTTTTTTTTTGAAATTCTGAAACGCGGCCCTATAAGAATAATCTGTCTAAAAAGTAACATCTTCAACAATATATCTTTTTCCGATAATCATTCGGGAAGTACTGCCGCAAGAGCCTCGAAGTTGAAAATCGTTTTTTGGAGATACTGCTAACAATGTTCATATAATTAAACCATGCAAATCCAAAATTTATGCAAAACAATCTTATTTTTGTTATCCATAAAATTAAAACAGAAAATATCCATGCTCATCTGAGTTTTCTTTAAAAAACCTCAAAAATAAGGCCGATCTTCGGGCCTCTAAATGGGGTCCAAAATGATAAAATATCCAAAAATGGTCATACTATTTTTTGTTTCTCTAGCCACATAGTATCGATTCGTAAAGATTATTTAATGATTATCCGAAAATAAAAAAATCGATCCACCCTAATACTTATACTAGGCAGTAGTGGGCCATAGGAATTAAAGCAAGGTCAAATTACTTACTTTGCCTCACATGTGAATACGATGCATTTTTACCCGCTCGTATTAAAGGATAAAAGAGCGCTTTACTAGAGAGCTAGTGAGGGGAAAAATATGCTTTTCTTTGCCCGGACTGAAATCTTGCATCGGTTAATGTATGAAGTGTTTCGGTTATCCAACTTCGTCATACCCAGATCGTACATAATTAAGATAAAAGTGCGAAAATTGGGAAAACAGCGAAGAAAGAGGCTAATAATGAACAAACTACGAATGCGGATTAAAGGTAGCGGAATCGATGGAGTTAAAGCAGTCTGCTGACAAATGAGGTTTATATTCTATAGCCCTTCTTTGACGAGAGAGGGAAGGCCTTCAAAAGGCTCATCTGTCCTAATCAAAAAAATCATGAAAGAGGATTATGACAACTCACATTGTAATAAATCGAGTGTCCCGGCGTCGCGCCGCTGTCAATCATCGCGTCGTAATTCCTATGGTCAATAAACAGCAGTCCCCCCGGCTTCAGACACTTGGCGAAGTTTTCCAGCGCTCGTTTCTGAACTCTCTGGTCTCCGAATTCGTCCAGCATGTGCGCGAAGGAGTTCCCGAGGCAGATGACGGCGTCGAAAGAAGCGCCGGGGAGGAAGGCTTGCACGTCGGAGTGGAGGGTAGCCCAGTTGGCTTCCTCGATTACTGGAAGAAACATGTTAAATTTACTTTGGGCATATCTTGACAGATAAGTGGCACAGTGAGCTATGGAAAGGAAAGCAGCGGGCATAGCTCTTAAAATAGCCACCCAAAAGTGAAGATGGGCTGGTCATGTGTGTAGAAGGGATGAGGGACGATGGACCCGAGCTATGTTAAATTGGAGACCGAGGACGAGATTTAGAAATAGGTAGACCACCAGTGCGCTGGAGCGACCACATCACTAAAATAGCAGGGAAAATGTGAATGAGAGCGGAAGATCGTAGAGAATTTCGTGCAATGGAGGAAGCCTATGTCCTGCAGTGGACGGAGAAAGGCTGAAGAAGAAGATAATATCTTGACAGTAACATAAAAGACAATACAGTGGTCATGATGATAACTGTGTACTGACGGCAGTAAGAATACATTTGTCACCACCTCAACTCTTCCCGTGGTTGTTGTAAGAGTCGTTTAAGGGATTGAAGATATTGAAGTATCTCTGTCCATTTGTTTATCGGAGGTTGATGGTGGGCAGCAGCATCAACATTAGTGGACACGCTACTGCGATCGCCAACCCGCTTGCCCAGCGTGGCGATTATGGACATTTACCTCCTAATGCGTCCATACCTAAAGACCATACCATAGCCTAAAGAGAGGCCATTGTCCAGCAGTGGACCGATATAGGTTGATGATGTGGTAACTGATAAAAATTATATATGTCAGATAAATGTTATTTAATTTTGTCCTTTTCTTTTGCCTTGGGAAAATAACGGTGATAATTTTATCTGACGGAATGATTTATAAGGGGATTGTAAAACTAGCTGTAAGTGTCAAAAATAACTGGTTATTCCCACCTATTACCACCCATTTGACACCAGTGGTAACAACTGGGTTTTTTTCCAACCTGTTACCACTAGTACTTGGTGGTAACTACTGGGATTTTTCCCCACCTTTTACTACTACAGTATTTGGTGGTAATTACTGAGAAAACGAAATCTCAAACACATTTATTCCCAGTTGTTTCCACTGGTATAACAGGCGGGAAAAAATCTCAGTTGTTACCACCGGTGTCAAATTGTTGCTAAAAGGTGGGAAGAACAAAAAAAAATAACCCGTTCCCACTGTTGTCAGCTGGGTGGTAACAGGTAGTAATAATACAAATCACTAACCTAAGACTTAAGTGAGAAACACCGTCCGCTACACAGGAGACAAAACAATTAATCAAGTCTAAGACTGAACTTGTAAAACAAGTAACTTCTTACTCCACTGATCGAATTTGGGGTCCTTCCTCTTCTCCCAGCGAGCTTTAAGCGCGTGCTTCAACATCTTGTCGGAGGCGTCGATGGACACCACCTCGAAACCCTCGTTCACCAGCATCATGGAGTCGATACTGAAATATTTAAAATAAACGTAAGTAAATGTAGCGTTCTTTCGTAAGGTAAGGTAGAGTAAGGTGAAACGGTTTTTTTAATGGGGTAAGTCAAAAAGCTACCAGCAGACGCTGTGCCAGAAGGACGACTTTTTGTCTTACCCCGTTAAAAGACCGTTTTATCTTACCTTAAGACCCGCTTGTCGTGAAAATATGAGTGCTAATCGTGAAAGTTTAAATCAATGTAAACGTGTATTTATGTACTTTACTACATGCGACATGTTTTGGAGAGCCTAGCTCTCCATAGTCTCCATTATCAAGCACTTAGGCTATTGTCATAATGCGAGAAAAAAAATCCTTCATAATTTTCCTAATCAGAGTTTCCTTTCTAAACGGATCATCACTATTTTTATTGGTCTGTAGGATTTGTTATTTTTCTGTTGCTTCTGCTGTGGGAGATGTGCAATTTTAGTTTTCCTATTGTAGGTACCTAGATTTCCAACGCTTCGAGCATCGGTTTGCTGTCGCCATGAACATCATCAGTCATCACATATACATCACATCACATCATCAGCCTATGATAGTCCACTGCTGGACGAAGGCGTCTCCTATTAACTATGCGTATTGAATTGACGCATTAGGAGGTAAATGCCCATAATCGCGACGCTGCCAGCGGATTGGCGATCGCAGTAATGTATCCACTATGATGACGTTGATGCCCATCATCAATCGTTATCAAAAATGGTCAGTGACACTTCAATCCCTTAGTCGACTCTTACGACACCCGCAGGAGGAGTTGGGGTGGTGACAAATGTATTCTTACGACTATCCATCCCTATTTTATTCATATAGTTACTAAAAAAGGAAAATCTATCTCGCGGCGACATACTGACATACCAATCATGTGCTAAGCATACTGGTCTGTTATTTGTATGAATGAGCCAATCAACTAATTCAGTTATTCACGTATCTTGTGTTGAGATATAGCGACTGACCTATCACCGATTGTTATCGATTACATCATACAATATTTTTCAAGTTTTATCACTTGTTGTTATTCTGAATCGAAGTATATCCTATCTTATTACCACGCCACGCCGTTATCTGAAAAAGGCTGCATTCGCGAATCTATTTACTGGATATTATAAACAGCCTAGTTTTGAACGATATGCAATTATTTAAATTGAATTATAAAAAGAATCTTGTGGTGAGCTGTTGGGGAGTAACGACCCCACGGACCCGAATGCTCCCGAGTCGCTCAGGGTCCCCGCCTCCGACGTGTCTTCGTCGGTCAAAGTCAAAGTCAAAGTCAAATAATTCTTTATTCAAATTGGAATAGCAACAAACTCTTTTGAATCGTCTAGATATGAAAACTACTTCCGGTTCGAACCCTACACCGGTCGGAGTGGAACCCCAAGGGGACCCGTAGGACTCTCAGTTCTGGCTTGCCTTAGTTGGCCGTCCAGAGAGGTGTCGGTGAGCTATATGCTCGAGAGGTGGAAGTGAAAATAAGTAAGACGCGAGTTTGTGCAGTGGCTGTACAGCCACTGTCACACAGGCTGTCATAGCCAATTAAATAAAAATTGTTCAAAGTCATAAATTATTTAATGTCTGGGCTTGTCCATTAAACACGTCCTACTGTATAGGGGGAAGGGGGGTCAAGAAAAAATCACCAAATATCACCATAGGGTAGGGGGGGTCATCGGACAAATCACGTGTAATTTTTTGTTACTCTGCTTAACAGCATACTTCTTTTAAAATATAACCAGATGTCAAATCCTGAACTGAGTTTTAAAATTTCGCGGACATTTACCTCGTAGTTTGCAAAACAGTTTTTCCCATCACGTGTGCTTAATAAAGTACCTACGTAAATTGAAGTGTTATTAAAAGGACTACGTAAGTTGGCAAAAAATTACACGTTATATTGGCTATATCACCAAGTATCACCATGGGGGATGGGGGGTCTAAAATAGGTCAAAATCGTATGACGTGATTAATGGACGAGCTCTTATTGTCTATTTTTTGAAATCACACTGCATTTGTTCTACAAGCGTAAAACTTTACTCTTATCAAGTCACCTAACCATCAACATACCCTGTGCCGCAAGCAGCATCTAAAATCTTCTTGCATCCATTAGCTCGCAGTAAACCAATCAAGAAGTCCTTATAGTTCTGCGTCCTCTGGTTGCTGTCTCCCACGAACTTCTTCCACACCCTGGCGGCTTTGCCGTCGGCGTACTGGTCCATCACTCCCTCGGAGGGGATGCCCTCCGAGCGGGGGTGGAACACCTTGTCCGCCATTGATGTCATTGGGTAATCCTGGAAAAAAAACAGAATATCGTTCGAATCGATTTTTAAATCGCACTGCAGTGTTATTCACTAAGGAAACCGCCTTGCTAACAGCGCTGTGTCAGCGCTGCGGCAGCGTCGAGCCTAAAAATGGTATTCACTAATGCACTTTAAACGACACTAGCGCTCGGCGACGAATGCGGCGTGAGCTGGAACTACACTGCGTCGAGAGTTACCGCCTGCAGTTCGACGACGAGCTGTACTATATGTTAGTGAATACCGTTTTTCGCAGCGCTGTGCTCTACGTCGAAGTGAAGGCTGTCTCGTCGTCGAGCTCGTTGACGAACGCAGCGTCGAATGTGTGAATAAGAGAATAGCATAGCTGTATTTGTATCTGAAGACGCCACTATCGTTATGGCAATAAAGGCGTGTTCAGATATTATTGAACGCTCCGGACGCTACGATATATCTGATGGCGACTGTAGCAACGAAAATATATTAAAAAATCCATCATTATTTCCTATACCACCCTAAAAAATTGCCAAAAACACTTTAAAAAAATGAAGAAATGTTTTTTGGAATTCACGGAGTTTCATGTTAGTTGTTTATAGAGTTATAAAAAACATATCACAATTCTTGACATGATATAAAAATCACACTGTATACCTACTGTGTGCAGTCACAATAATTATCTGTTTATGATACGAAGATACCGTCTCAACCGACGTAGGTATTTTACGAGAACTTAGGGATCATCCATTAATTACATCACACCTTAAGGGGGAGGGAGGG
The DNA here is from genome assembly GCA_025490895.1 of Thaumatotibia leucotreta. NCBI lineage: Eukaryota > Metazoa > Arthropoda > Insecta > Lepidoptera > Tortricidae > Thaumatotibia > Thaumatotibia leucotreta. The sequence continues at coordinate 407,264 of JALPQI010000264.1, forward strand.
GGTCCACAAAATGTGACATATCGTGACAGGGGGAGGGAGGAGTCCCATGTTTGTGACATCACAATACATGAATATAGAACATGAAAGAGTGGATTCAAAATTCTTGGACGGAGGAAGAATAAGTTCTTAGTATTTTTTTAATATTGTTGATTTTCTCTTAGTTCATTTTATAAATCATTTTAAGCATTCCTAATAAAAAGTTAGTTTCAAAGTGATGTTGTAATTTTTACCTTCCTAAACTAAAAATCTAAATGTGACGTCACACTAAGCGGGGAGGGTGTAGTCAATTGTGACGAAGTGTGACATGGGGGGAGGGAGGGGTCAAAAAATCAAGAAATTGGTGTGACGTAATTAATGGATGATCCCTTACAATAGAAAATAAAAACGTTTGCGTATTTACTTTGACTTCGCAGTGTTTCTATGAATCCATCCGGCTCTATCATCAGATAAGCTCTATGAGACACTAATAAATAATAATGCAAATCATCTTACACATGCTGAAAAATCTTGTAAAATCGTGAAATGACTCAACTTTATTTCATCAGCTTTTGCTCATGCGTTTTATTCTTTACATTTTCCTTAAATACTTACAGTTAGCCAATTACTTACTGCCAATTTGAAAATGGTAAAAATCCATTGAGTAAATAAGTTCGTACGATACAAATAGGTTGATACTTCAGATGTGTTGTATCAATGCCTATGCCTAAATTACCAAGGCCATTAAATTAAGGCATTACTTACCTAGTCTTGTTATCACTTTTTTTTAAAGGTGAATCAGATTATAAACAGAACTTTACAATTTCATGTAGGTACTTACAACTTTACGTTTTTTTTAGTTCGCACGCCACGAGCAACTTTTTAACACTTACCGTATGATGCAACAAGTATCAATCAGTCGTCGCGCCCGCGAGACTGCCGCCACCACAATGACCGGTGTTTGTTGGTTAAACCTTGTTTTTACTGCGTTCGCATTGGTTTTTCCTGTGGGTTTGCTTCAACAAACTATGTATCTCGAGGTGAATAAGCTGTAACCTGTAAGATTTATTCGACATGCTTGAATTGGTCTTGGGACCTATGTTTATTAAGAAGTTCTGAGTAGGTACTTACAGGCCGCGTAATACCTATTTCAATAGATATATCATTACGATTTCGTAGCTTGCACTATTTTATTTGTATTTTTCTTTGCTTATGCATATTATGCTTTTTGTGTTTGTTACGAATAAACATATTTCCATTTATTTCTATAATTATATTTAGTACGATATCTATACGTTTAGGTACCAAACTATCTGGCCACTTTGCTACAAAGTATTTGTAGTCGACTGTACTGTACCTAAAGACAGTTAAGTAGGTGCCATACATTTTAAAGTTAGTTTGTAGATGAGTGGTCCATGGGAGAAACATGTCTAGACAATAAAGATTTTAAAAGGAAAAACAACCATAAGTTTAATAGAGTAAGGTGCAAAACTCCGAATTTTATAGTTATATTCTTTTCCAGGGGCTTATTTTTCAAAAGCTTGTAACTTGTAATACAAGCGGAAGTCCTTATCTAACTTATGGTGTCAAAAAGAGACTTCCACTTGTATTACAAGTTACAAGCTTTCGAGAAACGGGATACCCACACGGTTACCATATGTAGGTACCTATCTATCTGACTAGTTACTTATTTTATTTATCAAAAATCCGTTAGGCGTATTTCGACTTAGACTTCTTTCAAAATACAAAATTTCACGTTCGAACAGAGATGAACCGACAAACAGTTTAAGATTATTTATTAGTTCACAAGATGACTTGCGAGATATCTGTTTTTTTATCAACATGCGTGGAAGTGTCATCACTTCAACATCACTAGTCTAATCAGTTTGTGATCAATCAGTGTGCCATAAAATTCGTAACGCGGTCATAGTCATAGTCATAGTAGTCATAGTATCTTTATTCATAAACAATACAAGATTGTGTTTGAATTATAGTTTGTACATTGACAATAATTGTAACAAATAAAAATAAAAATTCTACGTAAACAATTTCACAAAAACTTATACCTAACGAGATCAAGTTAATAACAATATAGAATCAAATCATAACTAAAAATTTCAAATAAAATATAAATAAAAAAAATAACGTAACTCTATAATTCAATTGCCAAACACCTCGTCAATACTGTAAAAGCAATCTCTTAATAAGTATTGTTTTAGTTTTTGCTTAAATTCAGTATATTTTGATATCATTTTTAATTCTTGAGGCAGTCTGTTAAACAATTTTACGGATTGATATCTCACAGAGTGCTCTTCTATTTTTGAAATTGGACGGAAGTTAACTTTTAAGTTTTTTGTGCGTGTGAGCATACGAAGCTCACATTCGTGTTGCGTTTCAAACCTTTGCTTGTGTTTTATTAAATCTGTGAGTAATATATGTATGTATAAGCTAGGGACTGTGAGAATACCGAGTTTTTTTAAATATTCTCTGCAAGAAACCCAATGTGGGATGCGAAACATTATTCTCACAGCCCTTTTTTGGGCGGTTAGAGCTCTATTTACATTATACTTAAAGCTATTACCCCAAAACATAATACTATAACGTAACTTAGATTCTATTAAGGCATGATGGTGGTGACGTCACCACCTAGTTAGGCCCTTAATTAGGTCTTAGGTAATAATACGGTACATGGTGACGATATGAAATAATTAGATCATATTATTTTATTTGAAATTAAATAACTATTATAAAAAAAACAAAAAAAAAAACATTATTTAAAAAGTTTTTGAGATGACATCTATATTTTAAAATTCGTAGGGGCCAATATCACTGCGAGTCATAACCTTAACTGAAGTTTATTTTTTAACCCTCTAATCTAACTAATCTTTGTAGGTATTGTACTCTATTGACTTCTATGAGGGTTCAAATTTGAAATGCATTTTTGTCTATTTATGCATTAGAACGTTAATACAGATTGTCACTAACTTTAGCCAACAAATACTTTTCAAAGTTTCGTTCAAAGGTTTTACGCCATCCACTGAAAACCCTCTGACACCACTGATTTAGTAGGCTATACTGAATAAATTTTACTACGGGGCCAATCACGAAATAAAAAAAATAATCATTTTCATATATTGTGACCGATCGATAACGGCATTTTGTATGAAAGAGCCAATTTTTTTTTGTATTCTGGGTTAGCTCCATAATAAAAGTTATTCAGTATAACCTGCCAAATTACCCCGTTCAAGGTTTTCAGCGGATGGTGTAACACCCTGTATAATGTCCACAAAACGCTTATATGCGTTACTAGCAGAATGCTTGAACCAAAACCTAATCTATAATCAACGTCCAGTTACCTTGTTTGTACTGTACAACCGCACATGACATAACAGTTCTCTACTATCGTCACACGCTGAAGTTTAATCAAATTAGACGAACCAACTTATTTAAACCACCTACGTAGGCTTTAACTAGTTGGAATAAAGTTCAAAATGAGAAATCCTTTTTTGATTAAGCTTGTTGATATTGGAACGTGAGATTTGTTCTGCATGAGCTGATAATATATGCTAAACACGATAAAGAACCGGTAGCGACTGGTTTTATTATTATAAATGTATATATATAGGGTTATTTCGTTGAGATTAATTAATCGCTAAAGGAAATGTGTAATAATGATAATGAACAGTGAAGTCTAGACCTAAACATGAGGCTGTAGATAATAAAGATACAGTGAGTTGAATTGGTTTATGATTGGCCGTTGTGACTGTAGTAAGAATACCTACATATGTCGACTCTCTCCGTGGGTAATGAACTAATGAAATAGAAGAGTCTACTAAAGCGGCAATTACAAATTGGTCGTTCGCCAGACGAAATACGAGATTGCCAGAGTACCGACAATGTTTGCATTCGGCGAACGACCAAGTGTAATTGCCGCTTAAGCATTTTCTGCACGAGTGAGGGTGATATTAAAAACGAGCGAAGCGAGTGTTTTAAACGTTAAAGTAAAAGCCTTTACCGTGCACCAGTAGAGTAATAAACTAAAAATAAATCTACGGATGTTTCATGATATTGTCAATGACAACAAATTCTATTGAAAGTCATACTTGTTTTCATTTCTTCGGATTCTACTGGCGCACGGTATACCTATATATTTTAACTGTAATATTACACATATAATTATATTTTTCATCGCACTTGGATTCTAAGCGCGCCATTGCTTGCATGTATCGCGGGAGTATAATTATATTGTGTCTTATAAATTATTTTTGTACGCAATGCAAGTGTGATGAGATGAAAAACGCTGCGCTGCGATGTATGCGTCACCGTTGGTAAGAAAGAGGCATACTCACTAGTCATTAGAAGCCAGACGCTGCGGGCTTTTAAAACTCTCTCTAGAAATACCGTACTTACCTCCCTAGATGCACAATGTACTAATTTCATTACAAGGCAATATAAAAAAATAGATCTGCAGTACCAACCACATTGTGCAGAAAAGTACAGTACAATGAAAATTAATTCCAGGACCCGTGCACAAAAGGAGTACTTTCTGTGCTTTACCCAGAGCGCTCTCTGAGCATATGCAATTATGCATTGTAATGTAGTTTTCAGATGGATACACAGTCCTTGAGGTTAACCATAAGTATTGGTTTCATAACTATGACATAAATATTTATAAGCCTTGTTTGCAGTAGTAAAGTGAATTTTGTAAATAGGTCTGGAAATAAAACAAGGAGTTTTGATAATAACCGATATTAATATCACAATACAAAAATACAGTCAAATTATTTATACATATAATTTTTATTACAAATCAGACAACAATAATTATTGCGACGTGCAATACTTTAGTGTAGGTATTTAAAATAACACTTTTCGATTTATAGAAAGATTCGTGGCCAAAAAATTGTTAACGATTTTGAAATAATAATAATAATAATAATAATAAGCCTTTTATTATTCCATATCTAAAAAAAAAAATTACATATTTTTTTTGTGAAGTTTAGGTTATTTGACATGGATCCCTTGTCGGGTGTAGGCCTCCTCCATCTCTTGCCATCTGTTCCTGTCTCTTCCAAGTATCATCCAGTTTTTTCCCGCTATTTTCCACAGATCTTCTGCCCAACGCTTCTTTGGTCTTCCAACTTTCCTTTTGTTATATGGGCCTTTCCATTGTGTGGCTGTTATTGTCCATCTGTTGTCTGTCATACGTGAAACGTGCCCTGCCCACCTCCATTTCATTCTCAGAGCATGGGTCAGCGCGTCATTGACTTTCGTCCTTTGTCTTATAACTGTGCTGTTTATTTTGTGGATTTTCCTTATGTTCAAAGTACTTCTTTCCATGCCTCTTTGGCAAGCAATTATTTTTGATTTGATTTTACTTGTGTGAACCCATGTCTGAGAACCATAGGTTAGACAGGGCAGAAGACATGTGTCCATTACAGTTTTTTTCAAGCCGAGACTGTAGGTACCTTTTAAAATTTCTTTGTGTGTCCAAAATTTCTTCCAAGTCAGGGCTATACGCCTGTTTATTTCTTCTTCAGTACTGTCTGTGTTGAATGATACTTGCTTCCCAAGATAGATGTAACTGTTCACATATTCTATCTGTTTCCCTCTTACATTTATTTGTGGTTGGTTGGGGCTATTTGTCATTATTTTGGTTTTCTCAGTGTTTAACTCCAAGCCTACCTTAGAACTCTCTTGGGCAAGTGCATTTAATTGTTGTTCTAGCTCCCTGGCACTCGTCGAAAATATGGAAACGTCGTCGGCAAACCTCAGGTGGCTTAGGTACTTGTTTTGTATGATTATTCCCTTCTTTTTCCAGTCCAGTTTCTTGAAAATTTCTTCCAGGATAGCAATAAACAGCTTTGGTGATAGCGGGTCACCCTGTCGAACCCCTCTATTTATTGCTATTTCATTACCTCTTTTTTCAAGTTTTAATCTGCTTGTGCTGTTACTATAGAGGTTTTGGATGACGTTGATGTATTTACGGTTAATTTTGCAGGCTTTCAGTGCTTTCCAGATTGCAGTATGACTTACACAATCAAAGGCCTTGCTATAGTCTATAAAGGCTATAAAAAGCAGACTGTTGTACTCCTTATGTTTCTCAATAATTTGCTCAATAGTATGGATGTGATCCATTGTTGAGAATCCTGTTCTGAACCCGGCCTGCTCCACTGGTTGCTGAGCATCTATATTCTTGCTTATTCTTTCGAGTAGGATTGAGGCAAAAAGTTTATAAATTGTTGGTATTAAGCTTATCGGTCTGTAGTTGCTGATCTCAAGTGGGTTTCCCTTTTTGTACAGAAGTATTATATCGGAGCAACCCCACTGCTTTGGTACAACTTCAGTCTCAATTACTAAGTTGAATAAGTCTGTTAGTAGGCCTCCCAGGACTGGAGATCCAAGTTTCAGTGCTTCATTGGTTATCCCGTCAGGCCCCGGGCTCTTCTCTGTTTTTAATGACTTAATGTGTGCCAAGACTTCAGATTCTGTGATAGGGCAGGTAATATCTGCTTCGTCAAGATACGGAATCTCAGCCTCCGCAAGGTCTTCTTCTTCATTATGGCTCTTTCCATAGAGTTTTCTATAGAAGCTAGTTGCGGTGGCCAATATTTCTTCTCTGGATGTAGTTAATGTTTTCTGATTATCTTCTAGATTTGTGATCCAATCCCTGTGTGTTGTGAGCTGTTTATATGCCCTTTTTGTGCTTCTGAAGGTTTTGAGGTTTTTCTGAATTATGTTTTGTCTGTGTTCTTGGTAGTCTCTTTTTATTGCTTTGCTTGTTTTTTTGAATACCGCACTCAGTTCTAATTTCTGTTCTTTCGTTTTGCTTTTTAATCTTATTAACTCTGCACGCTGCCTGAGTAGGGATTTTGTTGTTTCACTAAAAATTTCGTTGCCTTTGTTTACTTCATATTTCATCTTTAAGCTTTCCAATATAGCTTTTTGGAGCTTGTCATAGTATTCTTGGGTGCTTTCCTTACAGATGTTGGTTATAGTGAGGTTATGTGTGTTCTCTTTTAGTTTTATGATAAATTTTTCTATTTCTGCCCCGGTTTTGGGTAGATTTGGTCTGTTGCAAAAATTGGCTCTGCTACTCTTAGATTGCGACAGGAGAAGTGTAGCCCGTACAAGTCTGTGGTCTGTTGGGAAGTTAATATTAGCTAGAACTTCTATATTACTGATAAGTTTTCGCTTGTTGGTTAGTATGAAGTCAATTTCATTCTTGGTTTTGTGATCAGGCGAACACCATGTCCATTTTCTACTTTCCTTTTTCTTGAAGAAGGTGTTCATTATTGATAAATTATGTTCATACGCATAGTTAATAAGGCATTCTCCTCTGGCATTGCGTTCGCCATAACCATGATTGCCCATTATTAAGTTGTCATTTGGTGTTGGTTTTCCAATTTTTGAGTTGAAATCTCCCAACACCACCACCGTGCTGTCTGCCAGTGTATGGCCTGTCTGAAGGTTTTCGTAAAATTTTTGAAGTTCTTCTTCTGTTGAGCTTTCTGTTGGAGCATAAGTTTGTATTATGGTAATTGGTACGTTTTCGATTTCAACTTTTAATAGTGCCACTCTTTCTGAGATCCCAATAAAGTTTTTAATGACATTTTTCAGTTCTTTCCGTATAAGAAAGCCAACTCCAAACAGTCCCTTGGTTTCTCCTATGTAGCATAGAACATGGCTATTGTATTCTTCTATTTGACAGCCTAGTCTTCGCACCTCTGCTAAACCAAGTATGTCGCAGTCAATATTTTCTAGAGCATATGTTAGCTCCAAATATCTTTCTGTGGATGACAGAGATCTGACGTTGTAAGTTCCTATTTTTAAGGTTTTTGATTTATCTAAGATCCTTTTTGGTTCTAAAGATGGAGGGTTTTGGTCTTCTTCCCCCACGGTGACCAGCCGGCTTGGGGTGTTTGTATGTATGTTGGTTATGTCTAATTTATTTGGTTTCTTTTTCCGGTTCTGTTGTTTTATCTGATTTTGATTTTTGGAGGAGGCTGTAAGTGTTAGTTGCTATATATTTGAGTTTGTTGAGAGAGCTGAGGAAGTAGAGTTAGTTCTTGTTCGCATCAAGTCGAAAGCGTTTGTCCGGATATCCTTGGAAGTTTGATATTTCTTCGCTTGGTTGGAGTCTTGGGGCGATGTGGAGGGCATTCTCTTCCTGCTATCTTTGTCTTCTTTGACAACGAGTTTATCGTAGTTTATGTACGCGATATTCCCTTTTTCCCTCTCCTCTTGGACCCTTATTTGCAACTCCTTCCTCTTATTAACAATTTCTTTCGGGTAATCTTCGTTTGCATGAATATCTTTAAACCCTTTTTTAGCTTTCATTATTTCTCGCTTTTTTGTTTCCCTGACTAGGGAAACAAGTACTGGTCTTGTCTTTCCCTCCAGGTTCCTCCTCCCTAGTCGGTGTATTTTATTTATATCATTATCTGTTAGTTGTATGTTGAGATCGCTTTGGATTTTTTGTTTGACCACATTGCATAGTTCTTCTGAAGATTGTTCCTCTTCAATTAAGCCGAAGAGTATTACATTATTTTCTTTATTTTTCTTTTCTAGATTAATTACTTTTTCTTCCAGTTTTTCAATTTTTTCTCGTAACTTTTTGTTTTCCTCTACCAGCGGTGACAGTTTCATATCCATTTCTTTAGATAAAGTTGCTGTGACAGAGTTATGGATACCTGCTGCTTGTTTATCCATCTCGATTTTAAGGTTATCGAAAAGTAATTGCAGTGAGCTATTCATTTTTGCGTGAAATGGAACGTAACTGGTTGTTGTTTTTGCAATGGCAACACTGACAGTGACGTTTGAGGGTGATCTTGAAAAACAATTCCTTGTATTGTTGACACTTCTAACCTCAAATATCCGTTACGCTGTTTTTCCGCAGGATTTCTTCGCTAGTTGTGATGTTTTTTAGTCGGATTTTACGTGTTTTCATTAAATCACTGTGTTAGGCTTCAAAATGTGTCACTTCCAACTTGGTGCAGTGTTGATTATAATTTATTTCTAAATATTTCGAGGAGCAATCGTAATAGACGTATTCGTTATCTGACAACCGGAACCGCATCTCAACGATTTTGAAATACGAGTATCAAATCGAGTACACGAGTATACAAGTATCAAAATCGTTAACGAATAGTTGTTGAGAAATTGATACATATTACATTAAAAAAGACAAGTGGAAGAATTCTTCCAATAAAAGAAGCAAGACACTAATAATGATATCCTCGTAAGGCCCATGGTCCTACATGTAGTACTAATCAACATCAAACAAAATTAAATTCTATTCAATTATAAGAGTTGAATTTGTTTTGTCTCGTAAATTTCAATTAATCAACTTTATTTTCTGCCTTATAGGTAACAATTTAAATGGCAAAAATTTGTATTTCTCTCTTTTATGGCTGGGCCTTAGGGAGGATATTAACCCTTTACCTACGGGGCCATAATATTTGCCATTAAATTGTTTGACTTGACACCATTACATAAGTATGACTTTAATTTGACAGTGGTGGCAACTCTGGCTGACACCTGTAGGTAAATTGTTAAGAGTATCTACAATAGTACCTAGTTTTATTTTACAAGTGTTTGGCCAAATTTTACGTAAATACCTATGTACATCTAAGTATTGAAACTTAACTTTGATTTTAAATGATAAATACAGATACCGAACAGGCGAACACAGGTCTGTTCAGATTAGGGTTAAGGTGGACGTACCAATGTTCGACACCTTAGTGCCGTTTCTGTCATGACATAAGGCATTGAGTCTGCGACGCGCATTCGTACGTTTACCTTTTACACAAGTGCGTGTAAAAGTCAGTCAATGTTTTTACGCTAGTAGGCAACCAATTAATAAACTAAAAATACTAATGTATATTTGATTTATTTATAGTCTGGTTCATAAATAAAATATCTGAAGCCAAATGAGCTCTTTTTGTAAATTACGAGTAGTTGAGGTACTACGATCGTAATTATTCGAGTTGATAATTGATTTTAATTTTGCATTAGTCATTTAGATTTTTTTGCATTTAAAACGGATTTCCATGTTCATGATTAAGTTGGATTGAAAATATAATTTTCCATGTTTAGTTAAATTCTAGAACTCGTCTAAGTCAGATTATTATATAAACTAGATATATATTACAATAACCGAACCCTATATCAATCTGTAGGTACAGTCATCACACGGGATTGTTGAGCCACTTGGCAATGGATGCAATTTGGTCGTGTAATATTATGGGTTCGGTATTTTTCGTTAGTAGGCACGATCGCGGCATGACCGATGTTCCCCGATGATATGTCAGTTAAATACGAATCTTTGTTGCGTCAAAATTTCAGCATGTCTAAACTATTTGACATAATAAATAAGAATTCCTTCGTCTACGAAAATTAAGGATTAGCCATCGGCCATTATTAGACGCTAGATGTCTGACTGAAATTCTTTGAAAAAATATCCGACAGTGACAGCCGTTAAAAGGAAAGTAAACGAAAATTTTCTACATAGCAGCTTAGCAGTCAAATTATTACCATCAGGGCTCTGAAGTTAGATTGACGTCTCCAGGACTAAAGCGGATGTCATAACGTAACTATAGTTAACGTCAGCTTCCGGAAAAATCGCAATCAACCATTGGTTAAACATTTTTGTTATTACGTAACTATGGCAATGTCACCTTCCGAAGAAAACGCGAGCGATCATTGGCTAACCGTAGCAACGCCCGCCTCATTGGTCAGCAGAGTTCGGCTGAAGTCGTGATACCAGCCTCATAAGAGTTCGGAACCCGATTTGTATTATTCGACCAAGTTGCGAACAGTGACAAGTGGCTCAACAATCCCGTGTGGTGACTGTACATGCATAGTTTCTGGCTTAATTACCATTTAATTAAAACATTTTATATTGATTCGTATAGTTTTGAAAAGAAAGATTAACCGTAAAATTATTAATTAAAATAGACTTCAAATACTAAACAATAACTGTTCAAGGCCTCCTGTGCCAAGACTGGAGTTCGTAAGATATCTTAAGCCTATAACAAAACTTTGTGTTTAATCTACTAAATACGTCCATCCATACATGGCGACCCTGCCAAAGTGACAAGATATAATTTTACGAAATGCCGTAAAAAGGCGGTATGTCAATGATGCGATTAAAAATCCTCCTTATAGACAGAAGGTTGCCGAGCCAACTCTAAGAATCATAAGCACGGGATTATGACCGGTCAATGACACAAAATAGTGCATTTCCTAACTAGTGCGGAGTTTTTGCACGTATAAGGGACGATTTTTTTCATAACAAGTGCGTCAAAAAGAAATTACCGCGAGCGAAGCGTGCGCCAAGTTTCTTTTTTGCGCACTAGTTAGGAAAATAGTTTTTTTTTAATTTACATCCCAGCAACATCTCCCGCATCGATACCCAACATAGCTAGATCATCCATTTCTTCTTTCTTCTTCGCCACACTTCCATTCTCTTCCTTCGGTTTCTCTGGCGGCTTCTGCTGCGGTGGTTGAGGTTTATTCTGATTATGATTCTGATTCTGGGGTTTGTGGTTATGTTGTTGTTGTGGTTTGTTGTTCATCGGCCGCTTGTTTTGTTGTCGCGGCTTCGGGCTAGGTACCAGGGGCACATGAGTGTCGTAGAGTTGCGGTCGCGGCGGGAAAAGGTTCGGATTGAGAGGTGGGGGGTTTATGTCGAAGCCCATCATCATTCCTGGGGGCATTTGGGGGGGCATGAGGCCTAGAGGGGGGAATGGGGGCATGACCCCGCCTAGGGGGCCGAAGGGCATGGCCGCGAATAGTTCCTGCTGCTGTTGGGCGATTTGTTCCGCCTGCTTTTTGACTTCGGAGGGGAAGATGATGTCGAGAGCGTCTTGGAAGTCCTTCGAGAGGTTGCTCGGAGCCGGTGGCGGAGGTGTTCTGTAATTAATATTTTCGTTAAAGGAGACTTCAAGACATGTTTCATCACACTTGCTGTCTAAGCGCGCCATTGCATGCGCGTAGCGGGAGTAATAGAAAAGTGAAATTCCCTAGGGAGTAATAGGAATGTCAGTACGTCATTTAATAATATTACGTCTTAAAAATATTTTTTTGTCGGCAAGTGTGATGAAAAACATTGTATGCATCACGGTCGAGCCCTCCACCTAACGGCGTCGGCCTTCTAACACTCTCGTTAGTAATTCCGTACTTACCTCCCTTGATGCACAATGTACTATTGTGGCCTTAGAGAAAAATAATACCACTTTCTGAGGCTTGAGAGAATAGAAGATTGTGTCACATGGGATCAAAATGAATATTTTTGGTTAGGGCGTTCACTGAAGCCCAAATGAAGCGATGGATTCCACAAGAGAAACCCGAACGTAGCGAGGAATTTTAAAGTGGAATCCTGGGTATATTGAGGGGTTGAAGCGTTGACGTCCAAGACGAAAATCATTTTGATACCGTGTGATACATACTGCATTTTACATTATCTATGAGAAAAATAAAATAAATATTTTATCATCATCATTTCAGCCATAAGACGTCTACTGCTGAACATAGGTCTCCCCTTTAAATCTCCAGGTATACCGGTCTTAAGCAACTCGAATCTGGCGTCTCCCGGCGATCTTTATAAGATCGTTTGTCCATCGTGTGGGTCCACCCACTGCTACACGGCGGGCAGGCCACTGCTGGGACACGTCCCTGCTGTGGGGACGGCGGCAGGAAGGCGACGGGCGCGCCCAGCGACGTGGGCAGGCCACTGCTGGGACACTCCTGCTGTGTGGGGACGGCAGTACTCACGGCAGCAGGGCGGGCGGCGGGGCGGGCGCGGGGGCGGGGGCGGGCGGCGGCAGGAAGGCGACGGGCGCGCCCAGCGACGTGGGCAGGGCCACTGCTGGGACACTCCTGCTGTGTGGGGACGGCAGTACTCACGGCAGCAGGGCGGGCGGCGGGGCGGGCGCGGGGGCGGGGGCGGGCGGCGGCAGGAAGGCGACGGGCGCGCCCAGCGACGTGGGCAGGCCACTGCTGGGACACTCCTGCTGTGTGGGGACGGCAGTACTCACGGCAGCAGGGCGGGCGGCGGGGCGGGCGCGGGGGCGGGGGCGGGCGGCGGCAGGAAGGCGACGGGCGCGCCCAGCGACGTGGGCAGGGCCACTGCTGGGGGACCCAGCTCCTGCTGGATTTGGGCGCGGGCTATCTTCTCCTTAAACTCTGCCACCTGTAGAAATATACCATCATCAGCCTATGATAATCCACTGCTGGACGTAGGCCTCCCCTATTAGGGTCATTGTCAGTCTGAACAAAAGTTGTCCACTCGGTGGTCAAAAGTTAACAGCTTTTATAAACATATGCTACGATTTGATTGCATAGTGCTATAGACCGGGGAACCTAGTTGTACTGTCAATTGTTTTATCCCAAAATTAGCACAGGAATTCCTTAACTTTAGGTATGTCCACCGAAAAGACGATAACCTAAATCTGACAATGACCCATTAACTATGCGTATAGACGCATTAAGAGGTAAATGCCCATAATCGCCACGCTGGGCAAACGGATTGGCGATCGCAGTAATGTGTCCTTTATGATGACGCTGCTGCCCATCATTAAACTTTTATTAAATAATGATCAGTGACACTTCAATCCTTTAGTCGACTCTTACAACACCCGCAGGAGGAGTTGAGGTGGTGACAAATGTATTCTTACTGCCGTCACCACACGGCTCACAAATAGAAGATAGTAGAAATATACAAATGTTACCATTGTTATTGAGCACCTATGGCTTTGAAACGTAGTCGAGGCCTAATAACTCGAAGTCACTCAACGAGCGATGGAAAGGTCCTTAAACTCTGCCACCTGCGTCTAGAAATATACTAATGATACCATTGTTATTGAGCACTTATGGCTCTGAAACGCGGTTGAGGCCTAATAACTCGAAGTCACTCAACGAGCGATGGAAAGGTCCTTAAACCCTGCCACCTGCGTCCAGAAATATATTAATGGTACCATTGTTATTGAGCACTTATGGCTCTGAAACGTGGTGGAGGCCTAATAACTCGAAGTCACTCAACGAGCGATGGAAATGTCCTTAAACCCTGCCACCTGCGTCCAGAAATATACTAATGGTACCATTGTTATTGAGCACTTATGGCTCTGAAACGTGGTGGAGGCCTAATAACTCGAAGTCACTCAACGAGCGATGGAAATGTCCTTAAACCCTGCCACCTACGTCCAGAAATATACTAATGGTACCATTGTTATTGAGCACTTACGGCTCTGAAACGAGGTCGAAGCCTCATAACACGAGGTCACTCGACGAACAATGGAAAGGGATATACAGGTGTAGTGCAAACTCTTTTTCCTTCGTATTTTCACGGAAACGTGTTCAATGTGACACCAATATCAATTCTGATGTTTTCGTGGAAGGCCAAAGAAAAATAATTATGCACTACATCTGCACTCGAACTTTCTCTACGAAATCGAGTGGCAGTGGGCTGGACATCGACATGAAAGGCATTGATTTAGAATATATAAGTGGATCCACAATCAGCTCAAAAAAATGGCCCCAAAAAATGGGCTGCAGAAGTAAATATTGCGGTCCTTTTGCTGCGCTATTCAGTTCTGACAGTTGACATTTGGTCACCTTACGGAATAGCATCATTATTCATTAAACATTTTTGTTTCTACTATTTTGCGGTGTTGTTCGCAAATTTGACACTTATTGCCCACTTCACAAAGTTTTTTATTCTTTGAGTTTTTTTTATTATAGTTTATTGTAAGTGAGCGTTATTAGCTTCAACTGAAACATGATAGAAATGACTTTTAGTGCCACTTTTCTTGATTTTTTTGTTTGGCTCTGTGCGTCCATTTATTATTTAATGTCATTGATGAAAGGCATAAGGTCGGATTTAGAAATTTCTCTGACTTGTAAGTGTAACTTTGTTTTTGAGACAAGATCGAATTTAGAATAGTCTCATACCCACAGAACCGACCTTTTGCCTCTCAGGTCGAAGTATATTACCTAAAAAATGTATGTGCTAATTATAATCCGTTGAAGTTTGAAAGAAATTGCGAGCATATATAACAAAATTTTAATACTAAAAGAGATAAAAACTATTTTATTGTAAGATCTTATACCGTTATTCATCAAATCGGACAGCCCTATGTGCAGATCCTGAATGGAAGAGAAGAAAACAATAAAAAATATTCTTCTAGAATATAAACAGGTACAAGTATACAGGAGTAGGTACTTAGGGACTACAAACACTAAAGGAAGCATTTAGCAACAGACGCAGTGTTTCGTGGAAGAGCTTGGATGCGAAAAAGGCACAATGGACGTCGAGTTGCGGATAAACTAACCGTTTCTCAACAAGCATCAAATTTCCATCTAGTGATTGATAAACTAAGACACGCCAATACATGTGCTTCGTCAATAACAACAACCAATATATCATAACAATCATTACAAAGTATACATTTCTTACCTTCTTCTGTATTTCAGCGTCCATCTCGTCTCGTCTCTTCTTAGTGGCTTCCTCTTCTTCTTTCTTTTTCACCTCTTCTTTCTTCTGTTCTTCCGTTTTGGTAGTTTTGCTTAGATTTTTGTATACAGGCATTTTTCCTAAACACCAAAATTTACTTGTTGACACGTGCTTTAATTCCATTTAAAATGTAGTTTAAAAATATTTTAACGTGAACGAAAGCAGTAATTGTTACTATACGTTAATGAAGAAACATCTATATCAGAATTATTAATTATAGGTTTAATAACAAGCAAAAATTACCAAAATAATTCGGCCAAGCTGAAAATTCTGCAATAACAACAATTCTCAAAAATATAATACAATTCGATCACGATTTCGATTTGGATGAAAGTAGTAGTGAACGGAAATGGTGCTAATAGGTTATATTAAAGTTGGATTGTTAAGATTTGATTCTTGCTTCGAATGATAATTTTGCAAAAGGGGCCTATTGGATAACAAATTACAACTAATGTTACAAGCGAAATCTCTTTCAAGTAAGAGATAAGTCAAAGTCAAAATATTCTTTATTCAATTAGGCCCAGCAACGAGCGCTTTTGAAAAGCTACTTCCGGTTCTAACCCTACACCACTGCCTGAGAAGAATCCGGCAAGAAACTCAGATAGAAAAGAGACTTCCGCTTGTAATATTAGTTGTATCGTGATCTCTTAAATATGATTCTGCAAGTTTAGGTCCTAAACTGAATCGCATAGTTAGATCGTGGTAGTCACCAATGGTCAGGTCAACGTTTAAGGGCTATTAAACTGCCCATACAATGCATTTAAGCGGACGATTTTAGCTGACGGATTTTAGCGTCCTAACTAGCGTTGAAAATTTCCGGATTAAATCTCGTTTCTTTCCAAACAGCTTGTTTTATCCGAATTTATTAGAAAAAATTAATGAAATTTTCCACTTTAATTTTCAACTCTAAACCAAGGAGAATTAGGTCTAATTTTCACTTATACCAGGAGAACGCGATGTCACCGAGGAAAAATCAATTGAAACAGATGGAAAGGAGTGACGTGACAGTGATTATTTCTGTAAAAACCCGAAAAAAAACGAAATTTTCACATTCCCGAAAAAAACAATTTGATTTTTCCCGACATTTTCAACGCTAGCCTTAACTACACCGAAGGTAGACCTGTAGGTTTATGATGGTACCGTGTTTAATCGTTTATCGTTGTTGCCGTCAGGTTCTAACAAGTATGTAACCGCGAAAGTGACGCGTAGCACGATAAATAGATAAAACGGGACCATCATAAGCCACCTGCCTAATTAGCATGCATCTTACAAGCTTCCCGGTTTTAGACATCCCTGACAACCGAAACTCACCGATAAAGGGCATTTTCCTGATCTCCGGTTTCCTGACGGGGCTGCGCGGGTCGCCACCGCGCCGAGGGGACTCGCGCGAGCGGGACGAACGACGCTCCAGATCCCTGGGAGGGAAAGAGTTGGCATTAAAGATTCTCCCTTATGCATATACGACTGCTTACGTAGCAAGCCGCTAAGTATTGTTTGTCCCTTTCGATCTTATCATATGTTCAGTCAAGTGCAAAAATAAGTATCGAAAGAATCCGTTCATAAATATGTTACGACGTTCTTATTACACAGAATTAGAGTGCACTGGGACATATTTTTGAACGTTTTTGTATACCCCTTATTTTGTCTTCGACTGTTCATAAGGGCGAAAGAGAGAAACAATACTTAGGGGCTTGTTAAGAGAGGAAACGTTTATGGATATGGGGGTAAAAACCGGTCAAGATCGAGTTAGAGTCCCATGGAAAGGATGGAAGATGGGTGACTGGGCTTACAACTATCTGCTAGCACTCAGTCTTTCTTCAGTGTTTAGAATGGGAGGGTGGAAACCTCTTGGTGAGTGATGGGTGCCTGGTACTTTTTCTGCAATCGTCCCTTCTACTACTTCTTACGATACTAAACTAGCCTCTTCCTAGCTTCCCTGGCGTCTCTCTCGTCCCTGCTGTTCGTCTTTGTTCTCTTTGTCCCTGACCTCCCTGTCTCGGGGCTCCCTCTCACGTGTGTCCCACAGGAGTGCGTCCCGGTTGCGCATCATGCAACTAATCAGTGTCTAGAACTGGCGGGCTACAATATCTTGGTGAGTGATGGGTGCCTGGTACTTTTTCTGCAGTAGTCCCTTCTACTATTTCTTATAATGATACTGGAACTCACCTTTCTGCTAGCATACTGGCGTCTCTCTCGTCCCTGTTCCTGATCTCACAATTTCAGGGCTCCCTATCACAGCTGTCCCTCTGGGATGCGTCTCAGTTGCGCATCATGCGACTAATCACTAACCAGTGTCTAGAAGTGGCGGCTTACAATCTCTTAGCGAGTGATGGGTGCCTGGTACTTTTTCTGTATGAGTGATGCTGAACTCACCTCTTCCTGCAAGCTTCCCTAGCGTCTCTCTCGTCCCTGCCGATCATGTCTCTGTTCTCTCTGTCCCTGATCTCCCTGTGCCTAGGCTCTCTATCCCAGGGCTACCTCTCACATATGTTTCTCGGGGGTGCGTCCCGGTTGCGACTAATCAGTGTAGAACTGCGACCATATACGGTTGCCACATTGGTAACGTGTGTGTTAACAATCTGAGCTACGCAGACGATATGGTGCTTCTCAGCCCTTCGATAAGTGGTCTCGTAAAGCTTTTGAAAATCTGCGAGCGCTATGCAAGCGCGTTCGGCCTGAAATATAATGTGCTTAAGACCGAAATGCTCGTGTTCAGGTCAGGAAAGGGCCCGGAGGTGATACCCAAGGTTTGTTTGAGTGGTGAAGCTGTTCGGGTTGTAAAAAGCTTTAAGTATTTAGGACATATTCTGAACGAATATCTTAAAGATGATGCCGACATGGATAGGGAGCGCAGGGCTCTCGCGGTAAGGTGCAACATGTTGTCCAGTAGGGTGGTTCACGTTTGTATGGAAAAATAATAAATATATATTTTTTGATGGGGCACCCTCTTATTTTGTAACAGCTATTACTTTGATAAAATATACCAAGTTTCGTAATTTTATCTCAATTCCAAAGCGGTGCTCAATGCCTTTGAAAAATATAATATTTTATGAATCCCAAAATAAATAAATATTTTATATTTATGATTTTTATGTCAGTAATTGCTTTAATACTGTTCAAAGCGGGATTTAAAAATCAAGTAGGTAAAAAATACATTTTATTTTTATTTTTAATAAATTATTGATTCGTTTGACTTTTTGGCGAAGATTCAAATAAGCTTAAAAAATAGAAACAAAAATTATCTTCTACTTTGTTACTTAAAACTCCTATGTTTAAACAGTCTAGAAGCAATGACTAAAATAAAAAGTTAAGAAACAGTAATTGAATTTTTTCACATTCCATACAATATAAAAAAACATCAAAGGCGTTGAGCACCACTTTATAGTTTAAATAAAATTATGAAACTTGGTATAATTTATCAACTTAACTGATGTAACAAAATAAGGGGGTGCCCCATGGGAAAATAAAATAAAAGTTTTTTTGGACCACCCTATTGTCCAGACGCTTTGCGCGCTGTTCGAGTCAAGTGAAGGTGACTCTATTCAAAGCTTTTTGCCAATGTTTTTACACATGTCAACTTTGGAATAGGTACACCAGACACTCGTTCAGTGCGTTAAGAGTACAATACAACAATGCCTTTCGTATCGTGCTGAAATTACCACGTTTCTGCAGTGCGAAGGGAATGTTCGCCGAAGAGAGAGTCCCTGACTTCTTCGCCATCTTAAGAGCCAGGTCAGCTGCCTTCCGCACAAGACTGTTGGCCTCCGACAATGAAATTCTGACACTGGTAGCTAAAGACTACAGTGACGAATTTAATAAACATTGGCAAACATTGCACCGGTCCGAGAACGGCCAGTTGTAGTTTATTGTGTGTATGTTTTATTTCATTGTTGTAGGTGTAAGTTTTATATTTTAATTTTAACTATGTTTACTTTTTATTTTTACACAATTTTAGTTTTATTTTATGGGATTCTTGCCTGCCAAATAAAGATTATTATTATTATTATGTCCTTTATTTAAATGTTCTCTTAGGCTAGGTTGTTATAATATGGTTATAAAAGTAAAATACAATACAACATACAAAAACAATATAAAATATAAACACATTATAAAAACCTAACCTAGGGTGCCGCCGGCAACGGGGCGGGCCCAAGCTGCCGGTGGTTAAGGTCGCAGAGAGAGGAACCGACGGACTATCCGGGCCGTGTCCAGGATTACCGCCTTCTGCATCTGACCCTTGACCCAGCCATCTAGCGAGAGACTCTTAAGATGTTGGTCGAGGCTCTTCGCTATTAAACCGTTCGCTGTAACGACTATCGGGACTATGATCGTCGAGTCAACATCCCACATGGCGGTTATCTCGTGGGCCAAGTCTAGGTACTTACTGGACTTGTCCTTCTCGGCCTTCACGAGATTCTCATCATGGGGGATGGTGACGTCGACGAGCACAGCCCGGCGCTGCGATCGATCTACCAGCACGATATCAGGCTTATTGGCTACAATAGTCCTGTCCGTGATGATAGGTCGATCCCAATAGAGCGTGGCACGACCATTTTCGAGAACTGGTGCAGTTGTGTACTTGTAGTATGGCACTTCGACGTCCACAAGGCCGTATTGAAGAGCAAGCTGCTGGTGTATAATACTGGCTACGAGGTTATGTCTGTGCAAGTACTCGGTGTTAGCAATCTGAGAACAACCGGAAATAATATGCCTGAGTGACTCCCCGGGACGGCGGCATGCCCGACAAATGTCGACCGTACCGTCCTTCAGGATATATTTCCGGTAGTTATTCGTCATGATAACCTCGTCAGCAATTGCACAGGCAAAACCCTCGGTTTCTCCGAAGAGGTCCCCGAATCGTAGCCAGTTCACCGACGCGAGCAGATCTACGTCAGGTCCCGTGAGGGCCTTGTAGAACCGCCCGTGTAGCTCCTTGCTCTTCCATACCGCCTTGCGGTCGTCGGTGCTTAGTACCACAGGTCTGCGCCAGTTCTCTTTTGCCAAGGAGAGCGGCGTGAAGTTCCGGTCTACTGCCACCACATCACGATGCATCCCGCACTCATTGTTTAGGAAATAATTTCTAAGATTGTACACCTCGCGGTTGTGGAGGTTTTTGGCATTTAAGAAGCCGCGGCCCCCACACCTCCGCGGGATGTACAATCTCATAACTGATGAGCGCGGGTGTAGCATTCGATGTGTGGTAAGCAGTGTACGGACCCTTCGATCCAGGGCGTCCAGCTCGGTCTGAGTCCACCTTAGTATGCCAAAGGAGTATGTGAGTATGGGTATTACCCAGGCGTTGAAGGCGCGCACTTTGTTGCCTCCTGACAAAAGACTGTTAAGTACTTTTGTGAGCCGGCTGAAAAAGCGCTCCTTCACCGCCTGTCTAATTCCCATATCTTCAATACCCAAAGACTGTGACATACCAAGGTATTTATAGGTTTCTGCTTCCGAGATAGATCTGAACGACATTGTCTCAGAAAGCTGTAAATTTGTTGAATTTACTACTTTCCCCCGCTGCACATGCATAACCGCACACTTATCGACACCAAACTCCATATTGATGGCACTACTGAAAACTTCTGTGGTTCGCAGTAGTTCCAACAAGTCTTGGCTATTTGGCGCAAATAATTTGAGATCATCCATATACAGAAGGTGAGAAATAACTTCACCCTCTCTCCGAAGCCGGCAACCTAGTCCTGAATTCTTCAGCAGGGTGCTGAGGGGATTCAGAGCTAGGCAGAACCATAAGGGACTCAGACTGTCACCCTGGAATATTCCTCGCTCGATCCTTATGAAGTCCTGCGGGCCAGAGGGGTCATCTCCGCCTCCTGGTTGACGAAGGACTGTGGTCCACTGCCCCATACACGCGCCGAGAAAGGATCTTAAAGCTGCATCAACTTTATACAGCTCCAAGACCCTTCCCAACCATGAATGAGGCACCGAATCATAGGCCTTCTTGTAGTCAATCCAAGCAGCGGAGAGGGCACCTCTGTTACGCCGGACTTGCTGGCAAATAGTCATGTCGATGAGGAGGAGCTCTTTAGTACCACGGGACCCAACCTTACATCCATTTTGAGCAGAGGCCAGAACATTGTTCGCAACAATGTGCGTGTTAATTTTTGCTCTCAAAATGGATGTAAGGAGCTTGTAGAGTGTAGGCAAGCACGTGATGGGTCGGTAGTTTTTCGGTTCCGTGGTACTACCGGACTTGTAGAGCAGGAAGGTTACACCTGTTGTTAAGGAAGGAGGCAGGGAACCAAGCTCAATGGCTTGTTGGAATTGCGCTGCTAATCGCGAGTGGGAACACCGAAACCATTTTAGCCAGAAGTTGTGCAATCCGTCCGGTCCAGGACTTTTCCAGTTCTGGGCAGGTCGGATGGCACAACTTACGTCATCGGGGCTGATGACAACTGCCTCCATAGGTTCGATGGTCTCGCACTCACGTTCAACAACGTTCATCCAATCGCCCTCAATGTGTCCGACGGGCACCGACCAGATGCTACGCCAGAAATCAGTCATGGCAGTAGCATCCGGCAGATGCGCGTCGGACAAATGATGATCGGTTCCCTCCCACCTTCGGTATAACTTCCGTTGGTCACTTTGGAAGAGGCGGTTCTGTTGAAATCGATCCACACGCTCTCTGTAGCGGCGGATACGGCTTGCCCATGCATAAACTTTCTGCTTCAGAAAGTCAATGCGCTCTGTGAGGTTGGCCATGTAGTCGCAGGGCATGATGCCCGTTCCCGCGAACGCCTGGTTCACAAAGCGCATTACTCGGGGGCGGTTATTGCCCCCCCTGAAGCAGATCAGCTTTGCAATGAGGGTCCTAAACGAGTCGATACGACGCTCGATCCGCACTTGCCATGCGGGGACACCCCCGGCGGTCCTAGGTGCACGGTCAGCGTCCGGAAACTTGACTCGAGCAACACGGCACGCCGCGATGGCCCCACAGTACATGATCGAGTGCGTATCGTCCAAATCTTTACTGGACCGTATGTACGGCTCCAGTAAAGCGTTTAGGGCTCCCATTAACGCTAGATTGCGTCTATTTATGGGCAAGCGTGGTAACCGTGGCCTAGAATTGGGTGTGGAGCGATATTCCATAATCGCGTCCTCCAAAGTCCTCCTCAGATGCTCATCAGTTGCAGTACTTACACTCTGACTCGCGAAATACTCCTCATCGGCACTGGGATCAACCCGCGGCGCCCCCGGTGCCAGGTCGGGTGTCGGCACCGGATCCGGCGACGTGGCGGGCGGGTCCCGCGCCGAGGTGGAAGCTGCGCGAGTCGAGAGAGCCTGCAGGCGAAGCCGATCAAGTGTCGAGTCATCCAAACGTTTAGAACGTAGGATGACCCGCACCTGATCCGCTAGTCGTTGCTCCGATACGGCGATGGCGGGTTCAAGAGCCTGAAACAGAGGCAGAAGCCTGGAACGGTACGCGGTTAGTCGGGTTCCCCCCTCTGTAGCCTCGTAGTAGGCGCGCATGCAATTTTCATTCATCGTCTGAGTCCATCGCATGCGACGCACTACACCACCGGCAGCGGGAGCCGTGGGCGGGGCAGGATGTCCCGCGGGCCCCAAGCGTGCCGGCAGCGGTGGCCGCCCTCGTCGCGCAGGTGGTCGTGGCGGCGGCGGCGGCGGCGGCCCGCTCTCGTCGCTGGATCCGTCTGTGTCGGGCGCTGTGGCGAATTCATCGCCCGACGGCGATGTGGACGGAGAGCTGGACGAGGCGGGCGAAGGTGGAGGTCGTGCGCTTCTGGTGGAATCCGCTTTAGTTCGACTTCTTGTTTGCATTCGGTTTGAATTAATTTCCTTGTACGCGTCTAGCCGTGTTCAACATGTCAAATGTCAAAATGGTAATTGCGACTTTGTGACTACTTTCATTGTTAGTTTTGTGTGATATTAACATCTTCGTCATTATCAAGGTCACTTGGATGGTTTTATCGCAATCGTGGTGTATAAAACGCGTATAAAATAAATATTTATCAAAATCGTAATACAAACACGTCTGTCACTGTCACAGCGGTTATTTTTTTTTTATTTTTTTATTTTATTTTATTTTTTTTTTTTATTATTATTATTATTATTATATAAAACGTGGACACCTAACGCCAGCTCAAAAATGCCCCCAAAACCAATTGTTCAATTGTGCCAAGATGGGCAGGACATAGCGCTTTTCGTGACACCGCACATATTTCGGCGCAACATCTTTGACAAATGTTTATTGAATATCGCCAATCAAAACTTTGATGGACCAATCACAACTATTTATAAATGGCGGTTTAAGTTTTTATAGGTTGACATTCTAATTCATTGCCGTGATGCATTGGACAGGGGGTGACACTTGTCAACTAAAATTCAGGACCGTTTTTGAAAGGCAATTTAGTATGGCGTGCGGCTTCCATGTTTTATTTGTTCGTAGGTGTAGAACTAGCGTGTTACAATATCTTGGCGAGTGATGGGTGCCTGGTACTTTTTCTGCGGTCGTCCCTGCTACTACTTCTTACGACATTGGTCTACGGCGGAGAGCGAATCCATAAGATGGAGCGAGATGCCGATATGGGAACTCCCTCTCGCAAGTATGGTTTTCCGCTTAGCCGGTCGCATTAGACCAATGTCGTGGCCGAGCCTTTACAATGAACTCACCTCTTCCTGCTAGCTTCCCTGGCGTCTCGTGCGTCCCGGTTGCGACTAATCAGTGTAGAACTATCGTGTTACAATCTCTTGGCGAGTGATGGGTGCCTGGTACTTTTTCTGTAAGAGTGATACTGAACTCACCTCTTCCTGCTAGCTTCCCTGGCGTCTCTCTCGTCCCTGCCGACCCTATCTCTGTTCTCTCTGTCCCTGATCTCCCTGTGCCTGAGCTCTCTATCCCGGGGCTCCCTCTCACATGTTTCTCGGGGGTGCGTCCCGTGTAGAACTAGCGTGTTACAAACTCTTGGCGAGTGATGCGTGCCTGGTACTTTTTCTGTATGAGTGATGCTGAACACCTCTTCCTGCTAGCTTCCCTGGCGTCTCTCTCGTCCCTGCCGTCCCTGTCTCTGTTCTCTCTGTCCCTGATCTCCCTGTGCCTGGGCTCTCTATCCCGGGGCTCCCTCTCACATGTTTCTCCGGGGTGCGTCCCGGTTGCGACTAATCAGTGTAGAACTAGCGTGTTACAATCTCTTGGCGAGTGATGGGTGCCTGGTACTTTTTCTGCGGATGCCTTAAGAAGACTCCCTAACTTCTTAAGGTCTGGCCACGATATTGACCAATTACATTCTTCAAATTCAAAACTCGAAACACTGTTATGCGGTCTCATTGGCCAATTTTGCACATCTCCGCTCCTCTCCGCTTCAGTGGAGCCGCACCCTAAGGCGACCGGCGGCGAGCGAATCCATAAGATGGAGCGAGATGCCGATATGGGAACTCCCTCTCGCACGTATGGTTTTCCGCTAAGCCGGTCGCATTAGACCAATGTCGTGGCCAAGCCTTTACAATAAACTCACCTCTTCCTGCTATCTTCCCTGGCGTCTCTCTCGTCTCTACCGTCCCTGTCTCTGTTCTCCCTGTCCCTGGGCTCTCTATCTCGGGGCTCCGTCCCGAGGTTCCCTCTCACGAGTGTCCCTCGGCGGCGGGTCCCGGTTGCGCATCATGCAACTAATCAGTGTAGAACTAGCGTGTTACAATCTCTTGGCGAGTGATGGGTGCCTGGTACCTTTTCTGCGGTCGTACCTACTACTACTTCTTAAGGCCTGTCCACGAATTTGGTCTAAGGCGACCGGCGGCCGAGCGGGAGATGCCAATATGGGAACTCCCTCTCGCACGTATGGTTTTCCGCTAAGCCGGTCGAATTAGACCAATGTCGTGACCAAACCTTTATAATAAACTCACCTCTTCCTACTAGCTTCCCTGGCGTCTCTCTCGTCCCTGCCGTCCCTGTCTCTGTTCTCCCTGTCCCTCGGCTCTCTATCTCGGGGCTCCCTGTCCCGGGGTTCCCTCTCACGAGTGTCCCTCGGCGGCGCCTCCCGGTTGCGCGTCATACGACTCTTCAGAGTGTCGAGGAGTTGGCGATCGCTTTCGTTTAGACGTGCGTCGGCTGCGTTCGCCATCCATTCTGTTGAAAATGGAGTATAATATAGCACAGAAAAAGGGCCTTTTCACCATCTCCAAATAAAATATATCTGTTAGGGCTTGTCCATTAATCACGTCATACGATTTTGGCCTATTTTAGACCCCCCATCCCCCATGGTAATACTTGGTGATATTTTCAGGACCAAAGTCAATATGACGTGTAATTTTTTTCCAACTTAAGTAATCCTTTTAATAACACTTCAGTTTCCGTACTTTATTAAGCACACGTGATGGAAAAAAAACTTTTTTGCAAACTACGAGGTAAATGTCCGCGAAATTTCAAAACTCAGTTCAGGATTTGACATCTGGTTATGTTTTAAAAGAAGTATGCTTTTCAGCAGAGATGACCAAATACGAATATTTCTACCACTTAATTTCCTGGTCAGTTTCTACATTTTGATACCAGTTAGTAACAGCTAACATTTATCTGACAGATATATTTTTAATTGGGGATAGTGAACAGACCCTATATGAAACATTAGATAAAGCCTATTTATTTATCCACATCACAAAGTTTTTCTTCTATCTACCACTAGTTACTTTTTTTCTTCTTCTTCACAGACTCGCTATCGGAACTGCTAGAGGAGCTGGAAGAGCTGCTGCTGGAGCTCTTCTTCTTTTTGTTCTTCTTCTTCTTCTTTTCCTTCTTCTTCTTCTTTGGCTTATCATCTTTCACTTCGGGCGGCGGCGGTGGGCTGTCCTTGCGTTTTGTGTGGAAGCCGTCTGTGGAATTTGTATAAATTAATGTTTGTTTTCTTTAAGATGATTTAAATTCGGATATTAAGGCTGACATGAGTGTGAATGGGCTTACAGCAGAAGATGCCCAGGATCGCGCAAAGTGGAGGAAATGTAGCAGGAAAGGCCGGGATAACGGTAGGTACAGATGTAGTGAGAAATGACTTGCCTTCGGAAACGTTCGTCAACGTCATGCTGTTTCAGTCTATCTCACTGAGACTGACAGTAATAGCTGTCATGCTACTTCAGTCAGACTCGGTGACACTGCCTGAAACAGCATGTGTTTACGAACGTTTCCGAAGGCAAGTAATTTCTCACTACACCTGTAGAAGAAGAGATTCGGACATTAATGGTCAATTAGCGCCAGCGATATTTGAACTGATTAACATTATTTATTACTTTTATTAGATTTCGATTACATCAGGCCGGCTACTCTGAACAAAACAATGATCTCTGTCGAAAGAGTGAGTGGCGCGACCAAGCGCCATCGCCACTGGAAAATTCAAACCTCTTTGCGAATCGTACACCCCTGATACTTTTAGAACGCAATTCTTCAACTAAACACCCAAAGTGGTCATAAATACATGTCTATTATCGGATATTTTTGAGCACCTTGACTACTCTGAAAGGTCGACGACCTCTGTTGAAGATGATGTGAGAAAGCGAGAATAGAAAATTCGAACCTCTTTGCGAGTCATAAGCGCCTGGTACTTTCAAAGCGCAATTCTTCAGTCTTCAGATACTACTTGGAGCAGCCAAAGCGCTCCTTAGCCTCTATTCCCAGGGCATTAAGAGTGATTTTAGATATTTTTGAGTGTATGCCTGTAGATATATAATTGCCTACCCTTGTTGAAGGTGATGGTGTGGGCGGCGTATCTGCTGGCGGCCTGGGCGGCCTTGGCGGGGTCCTCCTTGGCCTTGGAGCCGCGCGCCTTTTCGAACGCCTTCTGCCGATTCTACCAGTCCTCACAGTGCTATCACTCTTTTACCTTATCACTACACGATCGATTAACCTCCTCATCTTGATTTCACTCCAAATTTCTTGATGGTAAGCCTTCTACCATAACATCGTTGCGATAAGGTTGAAAAGCAAATAAAACAGTCTGTCGCAAGCTCCAGTGAGCCAACGGCACACTGAAACCTCTTAGCGAGTGATGAGCGCCTGGTACTTTTTAACCGAAATTCTCTGTGCTTCATGCAGTAGTCAGTCGCCGTCAGTTGTATTAGAGCAGCCAAAGTGCTCATAAATATGTACACATCTAATATTAATGCAATAAAATGTTCAGAAATCAGAATAGTTCAGATATTTTTGAGCGCCCTGGCTACACTGAAAGGTCGACGACCTCTCTTGAAGGAGACGATGTGAGCAAGCGAGAATGGAAATGTCGAACCTCTTTGCGAGTTATGAGCGCCTGGTACTTTCAAAGCGCAATTCTTCAGTCTTCAGATACTATTTGGAGCAGGCGAAGCGCTCGGTAGCTTCTATTCCCAGGGCATTAAGAGTGATTTTAGATATTTTTGAGTGTATGCCTGTAGAGATATAATTGCCTACCCTTGTTGAAGGTGATGGTGTGGGCGGCGTATCTGCTGGCGGCCTGGGCGGCCTTGGCGGGGTCCTCCTTGGCCTTGGAGCCGCGCGCCTTCTCGAACGCCTTCTGCCGGTCCGACATCCAGTCCGTTTCCCAGTGCGGGTTTTGTTCTACGAAGTTCTGAGGGCGAAATACGCGTTTAGAGAAATATTAGGAGACAGCAGTGCTTAGCCAAGAGGCCTATAGCTAACGCTCAATCGTAAACGAAAGGTAATTATCTGACTTTTTGTCGCACTAATGAGAAAGAGGGGCAGAGAGAGAAAACTGCCAAAAATGACAGTAGATACAGGTTTATATTGCAGGGCCGTCTACACACAATGTAGTCACGCAAAAATGATCCAATCCACATGGATTTGTAATTTCAAAAATACGGCTGTACCTTGGTGTGAGGAGGCAAAACTTTTGTGCGTGACTTGGGTAAAAAGATGCGAGATAAGGGACTGCAGGTCTGGTTCGTATTTGGTTCAGCGGATATCCTTAGCTATCCAACGGGGAATGCAGCGAGCATATTTGGAACTATTGAGCCGGGTACGCGCCAGGGATATTTTAATATTATCAATTATTTTATAATTTATATTGACGAAACGTGCTGTGGATAGTTTGTTGTTAACATTGTGACGAAACTTGTCGTGAATGTACTTTCCTGTATATTGCCTGTGTTGTGGATTTTTCAGGTATTTCAAAGATTGACATTATGCTTTGAAATACAGTTTTAATTAGAATGATATAGGAGCATTCCATGAAAACATGACACTGTGTTTTCAATACTTTTGAAAAATTAAATTAGTAAGCTGAGTCACGGTATAATAATAACATATCAAGGTTTTAAGATTGACAGAGTTTCCTAGCAGCTAGTGTATTTTATTAGGGTAGCTACCATAGTGACATGTAAGCGACAAAAAGTAGATGTTTTCATGGAATGCTCCTATATGCATATGAGTTGGATCATGTTTGCATAATCATGTCTAAGGATAAATGTCATTCATTTCATTTATTCCCTTCAGTGAAGTGAACTGTCACTTTTAATATTAACGTGTAGTTTATAAACTTACAGTATAATTCTTGGAATGCACGATAGACTTGAGATGCGCGGAGGCGCAATGCAGGTCCCCGATGAACTGATCGCACAGTTTGCAGTACCACGCCGTCGACGGCACGAAGAATTGTAAGCCTTCAAATAGAAGTAAAATAGTACATTACGATACAAGTGCGAAAATAATTATTTGGCCGGCCTCCGCCGGGACCGGGTGACCGTGGTTTATTATCAAACCGCGATTAGAATGGGATTCGAAGGTACTGTTGACACAACAGAGTATAAGTAAATCTATTCATAGTTTAAGTGCAGATACTTACAGACAATAGATGAATTAATCACTAACTACATCTATAAACAACTCTTTTCTTGGTAGATGTTGTGTCAACAGTACTTTCGAATCCCTTTTTGATTCCGGTTTGATAGACATCAGTGACGAAAGTTGAGTGAGTTCGAAATCAACCTCAAAAATTAGCGAACTTGGTATTTATCTTTGGTATATGAAATCTTAATTAACTTTGAACAAAAACGGTGACAGGGACGCCATTTTTGTTCAAATTTCATTATTATTATAATTCATATATCATAAACCACTGAACAACGAAAATAAACCTTATCTGTTAGCAAGTTACTTTGACTGCATACTTATATACTTTAGTGGCTGCTGGCCTGATAGGCATGACAACACACGGCCACTTTAGTGGTTCTTGGCGTTCAAAGGAAGAATGTCATTCTAAGGTCAGTCATACCTCTGATAGGGGTCCGCTTGGTAGGCGCCGATGGGAAGCTGGGGAAGCCCTCGTTGGCCGTCGTCACGCTGTGCCACGGCGCCTCCATGTGGGCCGCTGCCATTCTGGGGACATTCATTATTAGCTGCTGCCATTCTGTGGACCAGTCTCACATACAATCTGGGCAAACTGGTAGAACGACACACAAAAATAAATATTGAATATCACTATAAATGTAAATATTTTAAATCACAGGCAGTAGAAAAGGCGGCCAATTCAAATGTAGGCGCGAAGATTTGGCTGAATGGAGAATTCTTATTTTGAAAAATAGGTCGATTTAAGTCAAAATAAGGCGGCCAATTCAAATGTAGGCGCGAAGATTTGGCTGAATGGAGAATTTTTATTTTGAAAAATAGGTCGATTTAAGTCAAAATAGGTAGATCTACCAATAACTTGGTAGACAACACTGCTGTGGACATTCATTATGACCTGAGTCTACACACGAATTTACGACGCAGTTCACCAGTTCACTCTTGACTTAGTACAGAATAATGGAAGTATCCCTCAAATCCCTTTCAGAATATTAAAATGACAAATTTTGAGCTTTTGTAACTTAAATGCACAATAAATTGGAGCGACAAAAATGGATGGAGCGATGCTCGAAATTTATTATCTTCAAGTTCGCGGGAGGCTTCCTGTACTAGTGTAGTCGCCATATCGTAGCGTCTGGATCATTCAAAAATATCTGAACACGACTCTATCGTGACGGCAATAAAGGCGTGTTTAGATATTTTTGACGCTACGATATAAATCTAATAGCGACTGTACTACCGACATCTTCTGTGCACTTACTTCTGATGTGCCGGCGAATGCAGATGGTTCAAGTAATCCTTAGCCGTGGGCGGGAATTCGTTGCACACCCGACACCAGTGCATCTCCGGATCGTAGTACACATAGTTGAACTTCTTGTTGGTCGGTGATCTGAGGGGAGCGGCGAGGATTAGCTGTGGTCGGTATTGTGTTCATTTGTGGATAAGGCAAAGATCAAGCTGTGACATTCGCAGTACAAAAATACTCGATATAAAATCAGCAAGTGGCTAGGTAATTCGGTCTATATATATTTTTTTGTATTTGTCAAATTATACGTTCTCGAGTAACGTAATAATATGCTTTGGGTAATTTCTATACAGGAAATTTTCATAGTGCAATTTTTTAGCTTCGTGTAACTCTTATAAGTTAAAATTATAGTATTAAAGTTATATGAGTCAAAATTATAAACGTCGCCATAAAATACATCAAAGCGACGAAGGGTTACTCAAATATTTAAACACATTCTGATATTTTTAAGGCGACAGTATTGTTTTGACGAAAATAAAAGTCACGTACTATTTTCATACTAGAGAATCCTTAATATTGATGCTACCGGTTCGTTTCTTTTTGAAGACAAAGGCCTTGGTAACTCCCAAATGGGATTCGGAGCAAAAATCCGAATTTTCTCGATGCTGCTTGCATATTTTTTAAGCCATTTTGGTAAAAAAGGACAATGACGTCACATCAATCATTAAACGTATTAAACAGGGCACACCTACTGTGTAATGCCCGCCTTCCACTGCGAACGGAACGGACTCATTAATGGCTCCGTTTCACGTTCATCGCTGGCCTAGTGCTAGTATGCAGTTGACGGCTGTAAGTCACACCAGCGGTGTAAGTTAAACGGAGCCATTAATGAGTCCGTTCCGCTCGCAGTGGAAAGCGGGCATTATATTAGTGTCTAATTGTGTAGATTAACTAGCAGTTCATATAAAAAGTCCTAGATCGAATTGGTGAATGATTGGGGAACTATTTTGGTCGTGATTTTATCAATAGCCGGGTCCGCATTGAATAAGCCGCCTCGAGAAGAAATTGTCGCGCGAGGCAGCTTCAATAGTGTGGTGTTCCTCGCTTGAGGCAAAAGGATCGCGGTTCATTTAGTGTGGACCGGGCTAACAACGTGTCGTGATTAGTGATTGGTCGTTTCCGGTAATTTCCCAATCTTACTATGGGGAAAATTTCTATTTGGGAATATTCCCCGTACTGTGTTGGGTAATATTTTAAAGACAAACGGGTCTTAATCGCGTAAACTTACGTTTAATTATATCCTGACGTTTCGGGCATGACGTTACACCCGTGGTCGCAGGCAGACTGTGTTGGGTAAGTTACCGGGAACGACCCATCACTAGTCGCGGTTTTAGGCTGTGTTTCCGCTAGAGATATTCAATATGGTTATTTAGTTATTGAACCAATAGGGAGAATGAGTGAACTGACGCAGCAGCTACAGCAGATATTTGTTTTTGACGCAAATGTGTGTCGTAAAAGCATATAATTGAAGCCACAAAATGGCAAATCTTTCCGCACGCAAGGTACAAAACTAGCGTTTCAATGAATATGTTGTAAGAGGTACTCGTAAATTGATGTGAAAAACACACACGTAATGATTTGTATAAACATACCATCCCACCCTTTTTCCACGTCGCAATAACAAACTCGGATAACTAAGCTTGTAGGGGAAATGGCTGTGGAGTGGAATTTTTGGACAAAACTAAGATAGGAAACGCATTGTCGACCGTTCAGCTAACTCTCACCCAGTTGGAAACCCAGCCAAATTAATGTACCTACAGAAAACTAAAATTTATCAATGTGGGAATAAAACTAAGAAAAATTCACATTCAAAATTGAATGCTACTTAGTTTTTTTTTCAAAACGAGTTGTTTATTTTTTTAATTACTTGTAAACTTTTTGTGGCATACCTCAATGGTATAATTGTTTTGGTAAACACTCAAAAAGTACAAAATTTAAAACGTTGTAACTGTTTATGCGTGAACTGAAACTAAGGTAACATTTTTTCCCGAAGTGTTTTTTACTTTATATCTGCTGAAAAAAACTCTGGAAAACTCAAGGTAAAGAAAAGTATTCAAATTTGTAAAATTTTTATTTTCGTCCTTTGAAAAAGGTGAAGACTGACATCAGTGATTGTTAAATAAAACTTAAGCTACTTACATGACATGATACACATAGTCTTACATTAAACACAAAACCATCATAAATAAGAATACAAAACAGCACACAGCAATATAATAATAAGCTACAATTGTTCTTATAAATAACCAAACAAATCATACCAAAATCCTCAAGTTTGATTCCTGGTTCATTCTTCAAGTATTTCCTCTTGAAGCATTGCCACTGTGAAAGCGTCGAAAGTTCGAGAAAGCTCGCATTCCTGTTTGGATATATCTCATCTATTTCACAAATAACCTTACTAAAGTTTTTAACTAAAATATGAAGGCATTAAATATCAAAGCATGTTTAGAAATATATTACACTAAACAAAAATGTTTGGTGATTTTATATTCCTAATCAAACTTTACGTGCAAAATAATTTGAAAATATGAATTTCAGCTCAAGACAAATACATGTATAGCACACCTGGATTTCCTCTTAGATTTCATGTCTGGACTGGAGTCGCCAGAGTCCCGGGCTGCCTCAGCTGCCTCCTCCCCGATGATGCCATTCAGCATGTCCACAACGTTGTTGATCGTCTTCAGTTTGTTTTGTATCTCCAACTAGACAAACGCAAGCACATATGCAATGGATTCTCAGTTGTGTGAAGGCAAGCGTAGCTACACAACTAAGATTCCTTAGGCATTATAATATTCACTTAAATATTCTGTTCAAACCTGTAGTTTAGTATTCTCCTTCAAAAACCGTTTAGTGTCGGGTGAGGGGGACCGTTTTGGGTCGCCACGGAGCTCGTTGCGTTGGTCTTTTAGCGTTTCTAGTTCCTTTTTCAAAATTCCCGCCTTTTTCATGTAATCCTCTCGCTGCTTCGACAAAGCTGCCTTTTGGTGGCGCATTTCGGACTCAATCGCAGCTGCGAGAGAAAGAGCATTGTAAGCTGATTGGTTAACTTGGAAAAGTGGGACGTCACGTAACTTGCATGAGGATACGCGATTGGATAATCCAGCAAGGATTTTATGATAAATGCAGAATAGAGAAATGTTACGTGACGTTACACTAAATACAGCAAAAGTATTGATAAAGATATGTATTTACACTTTAAAACGTTAGAAAGATAAGCATTACTTTTCGCTGATAATTTCATTATGATACTATTTAAACTTTAGGCTCAAATAAAAAACGATGTTTATAAAGCAATCATAATCAGAACTTGCACTTTTCAAAATGTCAAAAAAATCACCAAGATGTGGTGGACACATTATATTTTCCTGAAAATATTTATCAACACATACAACATATATTTTCATCAAACAAAGATTATTAAAATAGATTAGTCACATTTGAGATAAAACATAAATAAAATAGCAAGTAGTAGCAGCTAATATATAATATGTAATAATAATGTATTTATTCTGTATGTTATATAATTATTCCACTGCTGGGCTCAGGTGTTTTGTTGTACCGAGGTATTTAAATACAAGCCATCATATTTATCACACCTCCATATTTCTTTTCCATAAATTCAAAACAAATCATATTAAAACCCTCATAAATACTCAGCTTCAATCTTCAAGTAGATAAATATTTTTCTTCTCTAGCCATCATAGCTATGCAGTTATCACTGAAGCCAATTAGTTGATAATCTGCCAGGTTTTCCCATTAAAAAATGCGTTTTGGGATTCGACTGTTCTTATAATTGCAGGAGAAAATGAAAACCATGCACAGACAACTTGGGAAAATTCTAAAATTAAGTTCTCTAGGTACTTTAATTGACTAAATCTTCCTTTGTATTGTTGGCAGTTGTCAAATAAATGTGTGCTATAGATGCCACAGGGTGTCACAGTCAGATGAAAAATGAAATCAATACAATAAATCGAGGGTTGGGTGGTCAAACCCGATAAGTTGAGCAAACCTGTTTTTAAAATACGAACTATATGACATTGACGTGAAGTTGTTATTTCAATGAAAAAATATCTCGACTTATCAGGTTTGACCACTCAACCCTCAACATATGGTTAGTTGGAATGATTTGCAAAATACCAAACATGCCATGTTAGATTATATAATACTTTTATCATATAAATCACCATACCATGCAATATGGTCCTTATGCCAGCCATTTGGTCACCACAGAAAATAATACAAGTGTCAACAGGACAAGATAAACCTTTTATGGAAGTTTGGCTTTGGATCAGCAAGAAAAACCCTATTTTGATTCCTCTTTCAAATTTATCATACATTACTACTCAATATAAAATGTGTTAATATATTCAGCTCCAAGTCACCCCATACCACAGTCATAGGTATCCATTTCAACATTATGAGCTTTTTCACTTTAAGGGATGATGGACACTCATGTCTGATTAAAAAAGCTTAATTGAGGTCACGTTTGTAACACCAACTAAGCACTTTTTCTGTGTTAATTCTGTAAACTTTAAGTGATCAAGAATATAGAAGACACCAATCAAGTATAAATTCATGAAGGTTTTTTACTTAATTGTCGTTACAATCCTGACTGCAGTTAAGCTTTTTAGTCTCACGCTAATTGGGTGTCCCTAAAAGTGAAAATGCCCACATACCTTTTAGTTACAAATAAATAGGTTGTTGCGGACAGACAGACCGACAACAAGAAGTGTTTATCTTAAAAATGGTTATGCATTTCCTAGTCCTAAAAATTGGATCAGCTTATTTTCCTCTCCCTTTAAGCTAACATGCAAACTTATTTTTTTTATACATCTGCTACCACAGTATAAAAAAAAGTATTACCCAGAACTAAACACAAAATACATGTAAAACAAATACAGTCATACAGGATGAAAACTCTTACCATAATTTGGAACACTTATTTCAATGCCATGCATTAATGATTTGTGCACCTAAACATCACTTAAATTGTTTTTTACTGTCTATATTTAGTTTAATATAAGTGTCAATGAACATGACAACAACAACTATGGGTAGTACCTGATAGCTAAATTTTGAGTCTTCATAAAGGAAAACACATATTCAACATTCATCAAGAACGAATTGGGTTAATCATAAATATGTCTAAATTAAAGTCTTTTCTGTTCCTAAATATAAAGAACCTCAATTGCTAGTTTTGGTGAAGGCCAAAAGTTTGCTGGTTAGAACTGGTTTGGTTTTTTACGTCATAAAAGGGCTCTGATTCCATTTAGGGTCAGAAAAAACTATCTAAACTTTATTTAACTTTGTACAGTTGATTACTGTCAATTCATCCTTAGTTGTTCTTTATCTAGTAAACAACTATCAAACATAAAACACATATGCTAGTGTATACTGTACTGCTATTTCCTTGATTAAAGTCTGAGACACACCAGATACATGTATGTGGCATGCGCATTGTAGCATATGTAAATGTCATATTAGATGGCACACCGCTTGCGTAGCGTGCACGTGCGTGTCATGTGCAAGTGGTGTGCCATCTACTATAACATTTCCAACGTTGCAACACGCACGTGCACGCGTTGCACACGCATCCGGCGTGGCTCAAGCTTTAAGAATGAATAGTCTTTACTTTGGTATCCACTTTTTAGCCTTATCAAAGCAGTAAAGTAAAAATGTGAATATATTATGTCATCATTTTGTAGTTGATTGTACAATTCATTCAATAATAATAGAATACTGTTTCAACCAGTTACAAAATTGACAAACATTTAAAAGAAATTAAATATAAACTTTATTAAAAATAATCAATAAGTGCAGTGATATACACGCATCAGCTTTCAGCTGCTAGTGTATCATTACATATAATAATAATAAAAATTAAAAATAGCCATACCTTCTTTCTTAATCTGGTCTTCAACATTAAACTGCGGGGGTGCTGTTGGCGGCGGTGGCAGTGACAACTGATTCCAGTTGCCAATGTCCGGTGGGTGTGGAGTCGGAGGCACCGCAGCAACAGGAGGGAAGTCATCATAGATACCAGGGTAGGATGGTGGCTGGTAGTTACTATAGGAAGGATTGGTCTGTGGAAAAAAGAAAAATAAATCAGTGCTGACTTATTGTAACAGACCAATTTGTATTTTAAATTGTAGAAAGAGTACAACCTTGCTTTATATTCCACTAAAGTGAAATATAGAAGGAATACCATGCAATGTACCATGGAATGATTGTTATTTGTAAAAGAAAGTTTCTTTTGTAAACAAATTTTAATCTCTTTACCTCTGATGGTTGAAAGGCTGGTGGTGGAGGCGCAAATCCAGTGTCCTGGAACTGGTTAGGCTCCCATAATTCGCTCGGTTCAGGCAGCTTGGAGATTTCACTCAAAATATTCTCATCGAGGTCCTTATCATGTTTGATTCTTGGGGAGCGACTACGGTGCTTCTCGTCCCTCAGGGGGCTGCGGCTCCGCTTCGGTATTGGATGCCGATATTCACGATCACGATTTCGTTCACGAGGGTCGCGATCGCGGTCCCTATCCCATTCACGGTTGTAATAGCCTTTTCTAGGGTCGCGGGGATCACGCGACATGGTACACTAAAATAAATGGACTAAATACAATGTTATTAATAATTCGCACTACACCAGGTAAAGGTACCACTACTAGCACATAAGTTACTCAATTTTACTTGGTGTAAATAAATCCGTCTATTTATATGTTTAATCACAAAATCATAGTCGCCGATCGCCGACAAATGCGTCACAAAAGGACGCCATTTGTGATTTCAATTTCATTAATGAAACTTCTTTTTAATCACCATGTCGGTCCAAATTGTAGGTTAATAACCATAGATTTGTTGTTTACCTCAGTGTTAATAACAGTCAGAATTTCTGAAAGTTTTTATAAGCGACATATTGTTGAGAAAAATATGACGAATCATTAAAAGTAGTAAAATAAATCTTTGGTTTAGTTTATTTTTCTTTCAACGTTATCCAAATAATTTTACAATTTTTAATTAAATTGTAATAAAGTACAATTTGGACCAAACAAAGTGGAGTTGGAGTGTAAAGCCATCAATACACGGCATTGTACCTTTTGTACCAACCAATGGCACCATGGCACCCAAAGAGAATAATTATAATCACTAGGTAGGTGATGGCTGATTGCACCTAGGTATTTTCTTTCTGGCACTCCAGCGAATTCGTCATCATCATCACTCATCAGATAATTTTGATTGATAGAAACAGTGGCCCTACCGCGAAAAGCGAAATTCAATAAACTTCCAAATACTTTCTCTTCTTACTCCCCCACGGGACAGGCACCGCCTAGTGTGGGGGTCAGTATAAATGTAATGTTCTTTTACCTTTTTTGGAAATAAAATATTTGTATTTGTATTTGTACTTTCGATATTTTATGCTCTGTACCAAAGAATCTGACAGCTGTTTGGACCTTACGCCTACGTAGCGCTGCCTGGTGGCAGAAAAAATCGAAAACCCCCACTGAACGGATGATGAATGTTGTATAAGATCCGGTTATCACGATATGTTGAAGTCACAAATAAGTGCCTACATGTCATATTGTAGAGCACTGTGGCCCTATCGCGAACTTCGAAATTGGAAAATTTCGAGGATTTGTCTCTCACTCTAATGACGCCTTCATTGAAGTGATAGAGAAAAAAAAAATTCCCGGTAGTAGGCCTGTAGAGTGTTTTTTGCTTTCCGCACAGGCTTTGTTGGTTTTTTTTTTAACTGTAAAGACCCCTCGCAATTACCCATTGATCTTTGACCTAATGAGGGTTTTTTTCGAAAACGTATGCCACTAGTTGGCACCACTTAGCCGTAAGGTCCCGCTAAAAAAGACAATTATCTAGCCCCAAAGAAAAACTAACTAGAAGGTATTTTAATTTTTTTATATAATTTTATTAACTCAATTTAGACAAGTTTGGACCTGACGGCTCAGTGCTGCCGCCCTGGTGAACATCATTTCAGAAAACCCTCTTTAATTTATATTAAGTTTTTCCGTCCCCATAGCAATGTTTTTGGGTTGATTGCAAAAAAAATGTAGGCACGTATTTAATAATAACAAAAAATTTAAAATATTTTCTTCGGTTACCGCGAGGATTACTCATGAAATAAAACTATGAAAACGGATAAACTCGCGTATATCCGCAGACCACGAACCCTGTAAAGTGTTCGAAACGTCGGAATGAAGTTAAAATTAGTTAATATACGCGAGTTTATCCGTTTTCATAGTTTTATTTCAAAAAATTTAAAATTTTGTGTAACAAGTTTTGGCAGTGAAAAAGGCCACAATTTTTCCATGAGCGATCAACTATACGCAAATACGTTTTTTTTAATTTGGAACCTCTTTCGACTGCTGAAGGTATTAGGTACAGTCAAGGATAAAAATATGTATACACTTTTTTACTTATGTCTGGAGCATTAGGTTTAAAATTGTATATATATTTATGCCCCTGACTGTACTTGGACAGAGTATACCATACAGTTATCATTACATACATTAATTATATTTCATGTTCTGTGTGAGTAGGTTACGTGTCTTTGTCCTTGAGACTTCCGAGTCGCCTCATCATAGAATATTATCTTCTTTGGTCGCCTCTGAGGTCGGTTCTGAGATTGGCCCTACCGCGAGCTTCGGAATCCGCAAATTTCGAGCATTTGTTTCTATAAATCTAATGACGCCTTCGCCTCTAATGACTCTAAAGTCACAGACAAAAATCCTAGATATTTTACGAATTTCGATATCGATCACTCGAATCTCAAAAATCTGGTAGAATATTGATGCACTAGATCAAATAAGGGAAATAAATAAGTAATACACAATTTTGTTTTATAAATATTTTTTTTATTTCCTTCTAGACGACAATGGTCTCTGACAAAATAAGTACAAAAGAATCACGAAAACATTAAATTTATACATAACTAAATACTTAACCGAAATCGAAATTTTTGATTATCATTCATTACTAAAATACGCAGTTACTAATTTATTTACTCAAAAAAATATTACATTTTGTCATAATCATTATATTGCATTATACATTATGTAGGTACTTATGTATTTTAAATTTTCATGTATTAAAATATTAAATGATCACGTGAAGGCAGTGACGTGTTTTTTAATTTTATAAAAGTTAAATAACTAATGTTTACTACTTACAGGTAAAATACAACATAAAACATACTATACAAAAAATATAAAAATAATTTTAAGGCAATAAGAAGCTGTAGAAGGTAAAAGTAAGTATCCACATAGAGAAGTCATTGTATACTTTCAGACGATTAAAAATATGTATAATAGGTATTTTATTGTACCTTATTGCCTAGTTTGGGTATATCATTCTTAAGCGCTTTTTAAACAAAATCTTACAAACACTCAAATATACCTAGAAATAATATTTTTATTTAATATTATGATTAACTGCTTCTTTTCGTATTTACCATTTGTGAGTAGGGACCTATACCTCGTGTCGTTTTTAATCAATGACCAATATGGACATCAAACTCCTTATTTAATATAGTATTCTACGTAAAAACCAATTAAATTTATATTACATTCGTAAAGTTTAAATATCAATTAAATGGCAATTATCGACACCAATTCAAATAAATAAATAAAGGCGAAGGAAAGCAAGTAAAAGCACGTGCAAAATGGCACATGATAAGACTTAGGACTAATTTAAAACTAATATTTTTAAGAAACAAAATCAATAGGCCTACCGAGCATTTATCTCTGGCACTCCAACGAAGATGCAATCGAAGTGATAGAGACAGTGCACTATCAAGGCGCTAATTTAAACTTTTTAAACACTATGATTGATAGGTATTATCGAGAATATTATAAAAACTATCTAGTGTATGAAACAATTGCAAAAAAACATTAAAAATGAGCATAGAAAAGCTACATTTTAAAATCTATCGCAATTTCTTAGGATATTACTTTGCATCCCGAAATCAAGATAGATCAATCATGCGATTTGCTGACTTATGAAAAAATATCTAGCTTTGCGTTATTTATATACAAACACTAATTAAATAATATTACTAAAATAGTGCTAAAATCACATTCATTACCTACAGTCTAACAAGATCAATATCCAAATAAAACCCATCATATTTTTTGTATAAAATCACAGTGAAATTTGAATGAAGTTATTTAATCAAGCCTTGATTTTATTTTGGTTAAAAATCGACAAAAACATAGTTGAAATTCGAAACAATCTAAATTGAATTAACAAATTAATGAATTAACAAACGTGGGGTTTCAGAAGGATATTTATACTAATGTCTATCCAAAACCAAAAAAAGAAAAATTAAATATTTCAGGAAGTTCATTTAGGAACATGTGTGAAGTCTAGAATTCAAGCTCAAATTCAATTCGTTCCCTAAACTACGCTAGTTATTTACATTTTGAGCACTCGACACATTGTGCATACTGGGACACTTTCGAAAAAGTTTCAAGTCTCACTTCGAGCATTGGGTAAATTGCAAAATTAGTTAGAATTTCAGACGCTGTACCCAATCTATTTCCATTAAAAACTTCTGTAACTATACCCTGTCCAAAAATCTCTGCCAGTAAAAAGGCGACACATTCAAAATTTCTATAAACAGCCAACTATATGAGCCATTTGTTTTTCAATTGTCGCCTTTTTCTACTGATAAGCTGTTTAGCCAGAATATATTATAAAGGTCTATGTAGATTTAGGATTTGTACCTGCTAGATTGCCAGATACCAACTACCTATTATCTGCTGGGTTTAAGTACCTATAGCGTAAGAAATTCTAACTCTTCAAAACTATGGAGTCCCTGATTGTGTTACCAGGAACTTCACAGTTCTCCTCTGTAGGTCTACCGTCTTTCGATCGTCAGCATTTATTCCTGCCACTCAAACGAAGACTTCATCAACGTGACAGGGATAGACTTTAAGACGTCTTCTGTGCCGGCAAATACAGTTAAGTATCCTGAGACTTAGTCTACCATTACTTCGATCGTTAGCATCTATCCCTGCTACACCAACGAAGACTTCATCAGCGTGACAGGGATAGACTTTAAGACGTATTCTGTGCCGGCAAATGCAGTTATCCTGAAGCTCCGGAGCCGTTGCTGTAGACATCAGTGGCTGCCCGCTGTCCTGCTCGGATGACGCTCTGGACTGTTTGTGCGGCACCCTGAAAATGTAACACAAAAATATTAATATGTAGGCGGAAAAATCATGTAAATCATAGAATAACCCCTCATTCAGAAGCATATCCTAACTTCTTAAAGCCGATAAGTATTGTTGTCCCTTTCTATTTTATAGACATTTTGATGAAACGGACAAATAACACTTAGCGGCTTTGTTAAGTTACAAGACGTTTATGAAAAAGGGGGTCACCCCCTTATTCAAAAACGTCTTCGTTCGAATTTTAAACGGATCATTGTGGGGCTTCCTCCAAGGGGGTAACTCCTTAAAATGGAGCATAAACTAAAAATCTATCGAAGATTATTACTTAATGATAAATAATTGCTTTATTGTGAGATCGCAGAAAAATGGGGATTACTTTGAATTTTACTTGAAAGCTGTTAAACATAAAGCTGTCTACTCATATTAGAAACTGATTATTAAAGTTAGAATTTAGTTAAAACAACACTGATTGATCATATTAAAGTATTAAATGTTGCATTTTTTTTCATGTCGATGTAAGATGAAATGACATGGTATGTTATGTTTTGCTCTCGCGAACTTACAAAATACCTCGCACGTCTGTCAGTAAAAAATCCTAGAAAAAAATAGGTAGGTAATTTCACGTTTATTGCCAATAACTAAAATTATGTCTATAGGTATCTCATCAAGTCATCGGTGGTCACAAAATATTACTGAAAAAATATGGCGACTGCCGGCTGTCCGGTACACAGGCAGGTAGGTAGGTACCTACCTATATAATGAATGACTATAGGTATAGCCGTTTTTTTTAAATACATCCTTCTTTGTCTATTCTAATATAACGAAGTCTGTAACTCTGTACTTTATCTGCAAAATATGTACAGTCAAAAATATATTTACACGGCTATATTGCCTTGCCATTAAGGTCGTGTAAATACATTTTTGGCACCTAAACCGTAATGTACACGTCGACTGTACACACCGCTTTAATAAATTGTTAAAATTGGAGACTCATTTTTACGCAGACTATTGTGCTACAAGAGAAAAAGAAAGACTATAGGTAGGTACCGACCATTCCGTAATCTTGTCGTAGACTTGTAATGCAAATACAAAATCCTCGTATTGTGACTGCGCCAAGACATGAAATAGCATATAAATCAATCTCCATTGTAGGAGTTCTCGTAATTACCTGTATAGCAGCTCCTAAGAACTGCGAGAACGCCCTGGTAACATTAATAGCTGCCGACACGAGTTGCCCTCGCCCAGGAGTCTGCTCCGAAGTCACAGCCCTTGGCGGATCCAGAGGAACCTTGTGGTCAGATGACAGGTTATTGCACATGAAGGGGCTAGGTGCGAAAGATGATTATTAAAAGCTTTTAAAGGTGAGTTTCACAAAAACTACTTAAGGTAAGGAAATAGATCAACAAAGAATCTTCAAGAAAATAGTGCCTCATTTAAGGTTATTTCCGTTTTGATATAAGAATGTTCAATTCCGAAAATGAAAGGTACGAGTAGGTACTTCATCATGGGTTTAAGCAGTATTTGTGAAAGCGAATCATCGTTTATAAATAA
Organism: Thaumatotibia leucotreta; assembly: GCA_025490895.1. Lineage (NCBI taxonomy): Eukaryota > Metazoa > Arthropoda > Insecta > Lepidoptera > Tortricidae > Thaumatotibia > Thaumatotibia leucotreta. The sequence continues at coordinate 450,585 of JALPQI010000264.1, forward strand.
TTGAGTGAAATTAGAAAACAAAACATGTGAAACAAATATGAAAAAAAAATTAGTGCAAGTGCTAATACCTACTTTCATGCAAAATAGAATAATGAAAATTGTGTACAAGAATACATATTAAAATATCCCACACCAATCCATGAAATGTTAGTATATTTAAAAAGTTAAGTAAGTAGTAAATATTAGGTATGGTCAGAATTACAAATTGTTATTTACAAAACATTTATTTGAAAGGAAGGTTTTACTACAGGAATACGAGTTCAAAGGAAAGTAACCTACCCATTAGTCCCACAAATAAAAAGTAAATCGCAATAACTGCCCTTTTAATTAATAAATTCGCATTAAAACCTAAAGTCATTTATTAACCGTTCTCAAAAATGATGTATATGGCTTCAATGGCTTGATAATCGTCTCGTTCTGTTAAAACTATTTTATAATAATATGATTAGGTATCTATATTTTCTCTATTATTTCGCATATGTAATTAAGATAATATTACAAATAATTAAATCTTGTATTTAAAAAAAACTTGGTAACACAATAGGAAAACGGTAAATCATGTATTAAGCGCTAATAATGTCGCACCTACTTACAACGTTTTTCAGAACTGCTCATAAATGGATTGAAAATTGGTTGAAAAAAATTGCACTGAAAGGTAGCGTCGAAAATGACATGTATTTTCAACGCTGCTGACAGATGTTACCATGATGTAACGATTGACTTCTTATTGCCTGGGTACTGTTGTATAGTTAATTAGAAAAATTACACAGTTAACAGAAAGCTTATCTACATTTTCAAGGAATCAGTTAGGTAAGTGGTCATTAGATTATAAGTTCGTTTATAAATTACTCACCGAAATTGGAGTGCCGTCAAACTTTTTTTATGTCAATTTTTCTTTGTGCATAATTGTAACTGGAACGTTGTGTTGTTGTTGGAATATTGTGTGGCAAACGAGCATACGGATGAACTATGTTAAGTAGCTACCAAATACAGGAGGATTCACTATGCCGATATCAAAAGGGATAATACTTTCACCCAAATATTTTATTGCAGAAAACATGTACCTACCTACCATGTATTTATTTTTTATTTTTTGTCCGATCAGGGAGCTTCCTAAGTATACGTTTTTTTAGTCATTGTAATTGCTTAAATATTAGAAACTCTCAAAAGTCCGAATTTTTTTCGGTTTCATTAAAATTTATTGAATTGTATATTGTACAGCATTCAGCCGAAACTGGGATTAGGTAATGTTTTACTCATTTCAGTTTTATTCCGCCCATACTAAATAATATAAGAACAAATTGTAAGAAAACTGAGAAAACCATTGAGATAATGGAGATAATGCGAATTTTTTTACTTCAAAATTAATAAATACGCATAATTCCGGGGAAAATAGTATTCTTCACGGAGCATGAAGAAGCATCTAGCGGGCCAGCAAGGCGGTGGCAACTGACAGATTACTGCGGTCTCCTGTTCGTTGCCGCTGCGATTTGGGCTCCACTCTTCACTTACGATCAGGTGGAGTGGAGCCACTTTGTTGTGCCAATATCAATTTTTTGTTTCTGATCCTTGGACGATCAAAAGCAAAATATGTGCAAATAATACAAAATATACTTTCTGCAAATGATCTTAAACGGCTCAGTGTATCCTTCTTTGCGCCGATTACCACTGAGGAGCAAAGACAACTATACGTTCGTTGATTCAAAAAATCCTTCACATTTTAATAGAGGACGGCACTCCGGACACTTCACTTACATTGACACTATTATTGTTATTTACACATGGTTCCAGGATTACAGGAAAACTAAGGGTATATTTACACTAGGTACACACATGTAATACAATTGTATTACATAAAATTAAATTTTCAACAAGAGTGTTTGCAAAATGTCACTAATAGGTCAATCCATGTACAGTCAAGGGCATTAATATATATACACTTCTCCATACTCATCCCTTACAAATGTGTCTATATATTAATGCACTCGACTGTACTAGTTTAAATATTTATTTTTCGTTTATGATATAGTAAAATTTGCTGTAGGTATACCTACTTATTACAAAAACTCTTGTTGGTTTTCGATTCGTTAGTTATTGTATTATTATATTATACACACACTTGCTCTTGCTGGGAATAGGTTGTTGGAAGACTTGTAATCTGTATTCAAATACGATTAAATTCGGCACAAAGATTGTTTCCAAATTTTACCGAAATTCTTCCCAATTTAAACTGTCATTTATGATATAACAATTAGAAACGAAAATAATCTAAACTATAAATTCGTCTTGTAATTGAAAACGTATATTTCACATATTAAGTATATACATTATATATGTATTCGAATTTATTCATTAGTATTGTTTAGTTTATTGGTTCGAATTAATATTGCTGTCACAATGAACTTTAGTGTCCATTGAATTGAAGCTACTTTTTTATTTCTTTAAATATTAATATAAAAATATACAGTAACATAAATATCAAGTCCCACAAAACAGTTTTCACGGTTTGACTGTGGGATTAGCGGGATCACTGACTTAAAACTGAGGCAAAATAAAATTTGCGTTCCTGAGAGGGGCGAAGAAAGACGATGGTTCCATGCAGGGATCGGATAACGGTTTTTTCTCCATACAAAAGAACGGTTGGAATTCCGTTCTTTTTCGTTCTTCGGTATATTTTTTTTGTTAATGGAGTAATTCAAAAATACGATTTTAATAATTCGACGGCCCCTACGTAAGTTGTCGTAAGTTGAAAATGGCAAGTTTACAGGAGAGCACTTTAAAGTTTGAAATGTGTATGGTGGTCACATAGTTCAACGGATTGCTTTGAAAATTGGCATAAACATTAATAAAGATACTGTCTTTATAGTGGTTTAATTACTTTTCTGATATATTTCATATTTTTGCCGGAATAGCACTTACGACAGTATATGACGGAGAAAAGAATCTAAAAATTGTGGTATGTATTACTAACTTCACTTTACGCTGGTGGTCATAAATGGTCTTTGATCGTAAGTTGTACATACTACGAGATACGTCGGAATATTGCGTGTAAGTTTTGTCGTATCTGTTATTTACTACATTATTTCGCGGAAACATTATCAAAACTTTTTGTTAGTTACTATATTATGCCATGTAACAAACAATTTAATAGGAATTTTATGGAACCCTGACGGAATATTTTGAGAAAATTAATTAGGTGAATACTTTTTTGTATGTTTTATTATGAAAAATAGATCAGGTACAGCGTTTTTGTACATTTTCTGGAAAATGTCGTGTTGAATGAAGACGAGATTATATAGTTGAGTTTGATGTAGCTTCATTGTTTGCGAGTATTGAGAACTATAAGGGTGTATCAACTTTTTTCTGTATGTTATTGCCATAGTTACGGTCGCCTGAGTCACGCTGGTTTTATGCACGATTATGCTATTTGAACATGCATTTTTCTGGTATTGGTAAGTCCGTTCCTTAATGGGCCACCTACAAACATGTACTACATGCATGTTTGCATAATTTAAGTGTCAAAATTTTGCTTAAAACCAGCGTGACTCAGGCGACCGTAACCATGACAATAACTGACAGAAAAAAGTTGATTCACCCATAAAACGAACTAAAGATATTGTAGCTCGTAACGACTTGCCTACTGTGTACATGAACATTTTCTGAATAGTTGCTATTTCGTTTGGCGAGGGGAGTATTATTCGGAGATTGAAGCAAAGAGTTCTCTTAAAATGTTGTAGTTCTGGTATTGGTCAACATTTTGATGGATAAATTTGAGCAGAGTGCGTTCGAGAGTTGTCCGAATAGATGCTGGTTATGAAATGTAGATGACGTTTTTGCTGTAATTTCTGATAGAGTTGTTGATGTGTTACTAAACGATCTTAATGAGATGCATACCAGAATAAATTCCACATATAAGAGAGAAGTGGATGGCACATTTCGTTTTCTTGATGAGTTAAAAATGCGAGGTCAGAATGATCGTCTGTCACAAAAAGTCTAAACAAAAGCTACCTGCTAACTTATCAATATCTTATCTCATCATAATCTTGCAATATATCGGCTTATACCATTATCTCGCAAACCTTTTCTCGCGGTTCTGTGATTCACAATACATGCGAAATACCGTTTATTCACATCACATCATTCGCCTATTTCAGTCCACTGCTGGACACAGATATCTCCTATTACCTCCTGTTATCTAAATTACAAATAAATTACAAATGTTGCAACATGTCAGACGAGACGAGACGTTGGAGAGCTTGGAGAGGAACAGATATGGTTGGTGACAAAGTCAGCGTACAAGGAGCTCAGGGACGTTTCGGCATCACCACACAGTAGAGAGAGCACCAGTACTCTTGTCTCATATTAGAGTGACAAACGAAATTGGACGCCCATTATGCCGGAGGTTTAGCATTAAGACCAGTTTGCGTCGTCATACCAATATGAGTATTTCTTATGCTCTCCAAAGGACGGGACTTCACTTGACAGCTCGGGTGTTTATGAGATACCGTACGACTTTGGTAAGGAACGACGTAATGAGTCTAGATTCGGAGCACATTATGGAGTGTCAAGGCCAGGGAGATACGAGTAGGTAACTCGGCTGTGGTGGACGCATACGATACAGGCATTGCATTTCTTAAAAGCTTTGATAAAGCGAGGATGCTGGTATGGTAAAGATGCTACCTACCACGGAAGAAATACACAGCGATTAAGATTAATTTCAATCGGGATGGGGGCTAGACTGAGCCAACGGCATGGAAGCCGGTAATCTTTGAGCTAATAATGATTGTTTTGTGCACACAGTGACTTCGTGTGCTTATCATCTGCTACGTAGTGTTCGGTGACACAAACCTGCAGTCGGACATGACATCAGTGCCGGCGCAAGACCACCATTTACCGAGTCTAACCGTTTAATTATAATTTTGTGCATTTAGTTAGTACATAAAAACAGTCTATCATTCAGCATTAGAAACGTAATTTTGAAATTATAATCATAGACATGGCAGATTAATGACTTCTCTCACAGTGCAAAGACATATAAAAATCAGTTAACAAAAATGCCTTAAGCTTCAACTACATCATTATATTAAGTGTTTTTCAACGTAATTATAATCTTAAAGAACAGTCATATCGCTTTCGTAGATACTGCAGTTGTTGGCGATTTCATTCAGTCATCAGTCAAATCAGCGATCTGCAGACGATGATTTCACTGATGTCTGATGACTAAATACTCTTAACTGAACCCACCAACTGCTGCAGTATTTAATAATGAAAGTGATATGATAGTTTTGTCTTCGACACTATCACAAAAATGCCGTTTAAAAACAATGAATTCTGCATTTCTTTATCGTTTGGTTCAAAAGGAAGCGGCGAACCTGTACAATGAGCAAAAAGTATTGAAATACGCCAACATTATAATTATAAATTGTAGTAACTCCGTATTTGATCCGGCGCATACTGTCTTAAATATCACTTACAATAGAAATTTAAAAACAATTTCCGACGAAAAATGTGTCAAGTACACATACAACACAAAAAAATAAATAAAATCCAACGTAAATAGTAGTAAGTTATACTTAAGACAAAACATCGATCTTAAACTCCGAAGTAAGTTGTGGTAAGTGATAACATACTACAGTATTCACCGGTATTATTTAAAAAAATCAAAATCCATACTAATTAATTCGCACTTGATTTCTGAGTGAAATCCAACAGATTGCCAACTTTTCTTAGTGGTTTTAAATCATTTTTATTTCTGAAGCGTCTTTTATTTCATCTCGGACCACTTTTTCTTTTAACTTCAACGGCCGTTTCGAAAATTAAATTTGGTCTTGCAGGTAGTTTAAGTTTGTTACCGATGCAGTGTCTAACTTTTATCGAATAAAATATATCGTTTATCCATTTTTGTTTCATCTAGTTGTTAGTTTTGGTAAAAAATGATCACTCACGAAAAACCTCAGTTCCACCGCGTATAAGATCGTAACTGGCACTAACGCTGCGCGAGCGTGGGTGGCCGCCCCATATTAACTGTCGTAAGTACACTTACTACAGTATACGACGGTGCTTTTTTGAGTTACGATAGTTTTCGGGTGTCAAAAACCCATTTGTAATAGATTTTTTAAATTTTTTCTTCGTGGAACGGAAACATTGCTAAAATATATGATGTTTTATGAAATAAAAAAAAAATCCCTAATTTCAAGTTACGACAACTTACGTAGGGGCCGTCGAATTACATAAAATGTTCAAAACTACGTAAAAAGTGTAAAACATTTAAAAATATTTAGCAATTTCGAAGTTTTTCAAAAAACCCGTTTCGATCCCTGGTTCCATGTATTGTCAACTGAGTGAGTTGATCGGGTGTTGTTAAATCGTGCAAAGTTAGTAACTCGAATCAATATTCTACAATTATTTACAGAAAACACACACAACGTGCAGACAATATATTAAAGTGACACCAACGTAATTTGTATATTTTTTATTAAAACGCAATTCGCTCTAAATTTGAAGCCAAATAATAAATTAAGAATATTACACTATACAAACACTAAATTCATTTGTAAGGAGATGTTACATTTGGGAAAGGATGACCTTTACTTCATAAAATAATATTTTCGACACCACACTAGAAGCTTTTTTTCTCCAAAAAACAAAAGGCACTCTTAAATTATGTACCTAATTTCAATGCAATTTGATTGAAGATTGTCTTTTTCAGCACTGTTAACTTAGTTAACTACAGAATCGATTTCTGCTTTACGATTTATAATAACAATAATATCATAGCTTTTGATTAGATTTGTAATATTTCAAAATTGTAGTGAGGTGAAAAAAATAGTCTCGTTCAACAGCAAACTTGGTTGAGCCCTCATGTTTGAAACCCTTGCAACGCTGAAGATTCAATTAATCTTACAAATTAATTCTAAGATTTATATTACATAAAACCTGGTGGTTGTGCTTGCTTGGGTCTCAATATTGACACAAGGTATCGGTAACAACTTTGCTTCCTTGTATTAATAACAAATAACTTTATTATACCTATTTACAAAATATCCACTACCTCTGGTGCTATACAAAATCTTAACAGACTTAGATTAAATAGGAACAAATTATAAGAAAATTAACTAGCAAATGGCAATTTCGATTTAATTGTATCTATAAATAAAATATAAATCCACAACCATATTAATTATACTCGGGTTTAAGGTAAAGAAAGATTATCACATAAACGTTCTCGAAAGTTAAGGACATTGGTGTTAGGGTCTAATCTACATTTTGCTAGGTGTTGTGTATAATCCAACCTGCATTTGCCTTAAGAGTCCAGGATGTATCAAGGATAACATTTTGTGTTGTGTCTTGTGCCCTTAACTCTCAGGACCGAACTTAATTAGAACCTAAATCCGAGTAAGTTCAATTTGTTTATTTAATCTAGTCTGTTTCCCTCACCGCCAGTTGCCCCAATTACACATTTTTAGTAAAAGTGCTGCAAAACCCACTCTGTTCGATGATGGTCTATCGTCCGCGTTCCCGACGAAGGGACCGGAGCCAAACCAGTTGACCCTGTTGCTCGTCGCCTGCGACGCGGACACTGCGGCAGTCGGGGATGGCTCTGGTCTTCTATTTGGTCTCTTGGCCCCCGTTCCCGGCCCCGTCTCCCGCCACTGCTGCCAAAGCCACGCCAGCCCGTCCAGGATGGGCCTCCTCGGCGCCGGCGGCGGCGGCGGTGTCGTCGTCCGCCTAGCTTTCGGCGTCACTACCACTTGATTGAGCAATGCCTACGAGGTTATAGTTAGCAAGTTATCCTAAATAGATATAGATCATGCGTATTTGAAAGAGAAATATTAGAATGTATATATGAAAGACTATGAAGCCAGAGAAAGATCAGATGAACGAGAAGCGTTTGATGATGAGATTGTAAATGATGGAGCTAGCTTGTTTAAAAGGGATTTAGATGTCTTTTTTTCCTTTTAAAGAAGTAGTCTAGGAAGAAAATAGAGGAAATTTTTGGACTAACGGCGAGACGGAGTTGCTCATCCAAGGAGCTGGCTGTGGTGGGTCCGAAGCCTTGCTCCTTCAGCAAGGCAGCTAGGAGGGCGTCGTTGCTCTTTCCATATTCCGTGCTGATCGCGATCGGCATTTTGGTTGCTTCCTGCACCATGCCAGTAGATTGCGTTTGCTGAATCAGCTTCTTCAATGCTTCGTCGGTCGATTGCCCTGTAATAAAAACACAAGTTTCTTTACTTTCTATTTTTCTATCGAGGACCACTGAGGCAAATTCCGTGTGTAGTTTCGTTGCATTACCTGTAATTGCAATTTTACTTTTTTGCGTCGTAGTTTCTTGCACACCCTGCAATTGTATTAAAGTTTGTAACAGTTTCCCATCGTCTTGTACATTTTTAACATCATCTTTTACCGCAATCTTTGCGCCGAAAGGCTTAGGAGTCGCTGTGATAGTCGTCTTGACTTGCGCTTTTGGTTTCTGAGTGAGAGAATCGAATGGCTCATTAAGAGGAGATGGTGAAGCAAGAAGATTTGAGAGGAGGTTTAGCTCACTGTGAATTCCAGGTGGTATTTTCGGACTCACATTAGCATTTACGTTTGGTAGTGTTGGTAGGTTCAATTTGGATGGATCTTGTCCCGTAGCTTTGAGCAAAGCCTGTAAGAGTTTAGTATCTTCTTGGAATTGTCTCAAATCATCTTCGATAGATGGTGTACTAGGTGCAGCTGTGGTAGGCCGCTGTGTTGTGGTGGTTGTTGTGGTTGTAGTTGTGGTGGTGGGAGCCGTAGTAGGTACCAGATTCTTTCCCGTGCGCTCAGTTCCTTTGCCCGATTTGATTTCATTCAAACTTCTGTCTACAGCAAGAGCTATGATGCGATTGGCTAATGCGCCTTCGGGATCCGCATTATCTGCATTTGTGTTAAGGACAGATTTCTGAAAGGAAACACAATATTATATTCCATAAATATGTGAAAGTAAATAAGTATACATTTTAAGAACATTGAACGTACCAAATTGTTCAGGAAAGCCAAGTCTTCCTCAACTGAAAAAGTAGATGAAGTTGGAATCTCCGTTGTTATAGTAAAGCCAGGTATTGGAACACGTCGAGCCGTGGCTACAGTAGTTGGATTGGTAGATGAAGTCGTTGTTGCTGGACGTCTCCGACTGATCGGCGAGAATGTGGTAGATATCCGAGCTGTTGTAGGGTCGGTTACACGAGGCTGGAACGTAGTAGGTATAGTAGTAGCAGTGCTAGGGGGTAATGTGGTTGTTCTCAATGTCGTGTATATTGGCCTAACGTTTATTGGAGTTGTCGGATTTGATCCTAAAGATGTTGTGAGAGGATTGGATGCTATTCTGACATTTGACGTTATGCTCGATATTACAGGGATATTAAAGTTTCCATTGTTTTGACCCGTAGCTTGTAGAAGTGCTTGCAAAAGCTTAGCGTCTTCTTGGAACCGTGTAATGTCTGCATCTATTGACGGTGTTGTTGTTTGTGCTCTTGTTGTTGTGGTGGGTCTAGTTGTTGTAATCTTTACTGTTGTGGGTGGTATTGTTGTGGTTCTAATATCTAAACTTGGTATGTTGAACTTCGATGGGTCTTGACCAGTAGCAGCTAACAAAGCTTTTAACAATTTCGTGTCTTCTTCAAATTGTCGTATATCGTCTTCTATGGATCGAGCTGTTGTAGTTTGGACACCGTTGACATTGATGTTGCCTCCAATATTTGGCACCGTTAGAGAATTCGGATTTTTTCCAGCAACAGATAGAAGTTCTTGTAAAAATTTGTCATTGTCGCTCTGTTTAGTTGCTGGTACTGGTTTGGTGAGAGCATTTAATGAAGATGTACCATTGTTTTGGTCTACATTATTAAAGTTCAGTTTTTTAGGGAGACGTTCAGCACCGCTTAAGATAGCCTCTAATAATGCCGCATCTTCTTGATATCTTTTCGAATCCTCTTTAGTGACTGCGTCTGTTAGAACGGTGGGCATAGTAGCAGTAGTCGGTGCCGACGTCGTTGGTGGTGCCGTTGTCGGCGCTGCCATCGTCGTAGGTGTCGTCGTTGGGGCTGTTGTTGTAGTTGTTGTAGGTGTTGTTGTTGGTGGTGCTGTTGTTGTAGTTGTTGTCGTCGTCGTTGTCGTCGTCGGTGCCGCTGTTGTTGTTGTTCTTACTTCAGTCGTTGTTTCTATCGCTTTTGTCGTGGTTGTCGTTGCTACTGTAGTTGTTGTTGGAGCCACAGTAGTAGTCGTGACCGGTTCAGTGCTTATTATTAATGGAGTCGTGCTAGCCTCAGTAGTACTTGTAGTTAGCACGGTTTGTATTGTCGTTGGTTCTGTTGTGGCATCTGTTCCTGAAGTTACTTGAATCGTAGGGATTTGAGGTGTTTGTGTGCTAGACTCAGTGACGGCCTCTGTTTGACTAGTTACAGTAGTAGTGGGTGATTTGCTGGAAGCCAATTTTAATACATTCGAGTTTGGTGATGTTGTAGTGGTCACGTCGTCAATTGATATGAATTTAATTTCACCAGGCTTTTCAGTGCGTATTTGTTTGGTCTGCAAACGTTCAAAATACATTTTAAAATGTGTTGTAAAATTAACAAACAAACAAATTTCTAACAGCATAGCTATCTACTTCTAATCTACTGCTAAACCAACCACCAAAGTTTACCAAAATATCAAGTTCAGGGAATTAAATGAATACACCATATTTGACGCATGCATGGAACTGATTCCCAAAGGAGTACCATTGATATAGATGTGGTACTTAGTGCCATAAACTATTGATATTAAATTATCAAAGTAAATTTTTGTGAATGAGTATTGTTTAGACGTGAATTTGCTCGAGATAGAAATATTTTCTATACCTCCGGATCAATATCCAGTGTTAATATTGTTGGCTGACGAGTGGAACTCGTCATTGATGATATAACCATTTCCTCTTTAGCAGCCGAAGATATACTATTAAGCAGAATCTCATCGACAGAGGGTAGCATTGTAGTTGTGCGTAAACTCAAGACATGCGAGGCTGTGCTTTGCTCAGCTGGCTTACTAGCCACAGTAGTTACACCTCTACTGCTATCTTTAAAATTAAGTGCCGATGTCGATATCTGCAATTACGAAATATTAGGTTATGATGGGTCTGTTAGAAGCGGTTAGGGTGCAACTGCATGCATAGCTCACTAAGTCCTAAGTCTACCGCATGCGCGGCCCGTCCACATCGCGAAGTGAAAGAAAGCACCAAGCGCTTCAAGCTAAATAACATGAAGTTGATACCATATTTTGTAGGTTATTTACAGTGTCGGTGGTAGTTAAACGATCCGATCCGTTATTGGAGGTGGATGTCTCTACATTAGTGGATACTCGGATGGGGTTAGACTGTGGTCTGACAATGGCCGGATTATTATGGATGGGGCTGTATGGATTCCTCAAACTCCACGGGCTGATTGGTAGTATGTCAATTTTTTGCATTACTCGAGGTACTCTGGTTCCATTTGGGAATTTCCGTATTACTGTGTTATTGGGTAGCAAACCATAAACGATATAAGGGCTTGCCTCTGTTAATGTTTCCAAAATGTCGTCGTTAGGATTTTTACGAATGACAGTGTTGTTAGGCAGTATTCCGAATATGACATAATCTTTTTTCGGAATAGTCGATTGAGTAGTATTATTATTTAGATTATCAAATGTTGAAGCTGAATCTGCCTGTTCGTTAGTAGTTGTAGTAGTTTCTATCTCTACCTCGGTAGTTGTTTCAATATCATTTTCAGTCGTCGTTTCTTGATTAGCTTGCGTTGTGGCTGCGACATCTGTGGGCGTAACAGTTTCAATACTCTGCGCGGTTGTTTCCTGTATTGAAGTTGCCGTCGTGGCCTCGTTTAGAGATCTATTAGATAATTCAACTGCAGCTTCCGTCGTTGACATACCAGTAGCAGTCTCTGCATTGCTCGATGTAGAAGATGTACTAATGTCATCAAGACGAGCTGATACCGTGGTAAACGATCCCATAACGGTAGCAACATCAGCCGCAGTTGTGCTTGTTGTGAGACCAACTTCAGAAGATTCGTTTGAGGGCAGAGCAGAAAGGGGTGAAGGAAGAGAAGGAGTAGTAGAAACAGAAGAGTCAGCTGAGTCGGTCGATGTAGTCGTAGTATTCATGGTACTCATTATTTCAGTCAGTCGTTCAGATATGGGGGCGTCGTCGGATTTTCTAAACATCTCTGTCAGTGCGGTCGCATTTGCTAGTTCGTTGTTGTGGTCACGTATAAGGTCTTCAATCATTTTTAGTACTCGGGCCTTTTTAGATAATATCCATAGTTGAAGGGGTGTCACGTCATTGATTTCCTGGATGTTAGAACCATCGTCATTTTGTGATGATGTTGCAGATACTGAACTGAAGGGTATGGGTTGACTTTGTGAATCTGCTGTATTATTAAAATTACCTGGATCCTGTGCGGTGAAATCATCTATTTGGAAATTCGACAAGAATGGGAAGGGGACATTCGGATTATTGGGTGCAGCATTATTGTTAACCCCACTCTCAACAACAACACTATCACTATTGTCGGGAACAAACGACGAAGCTAAATTCGCATTATTTGGCAAAGAAGACGCTACAGCTACAGTAGTTGTGGGAGCTGTTGTTAATATATTCAAATTCAGTGACGTAGCTCGTTCGTCGTTAGGTCCCGGCAAAGTACTAGTTAATTGTGAAAAATCTTGGCTTTTACCTACCCGATTGGAATCAGGCTGTTCTACATTAACTGTATTAGCAACACCATTTGTGATATTTACAGTGCTTGTGACACCTGCACTTTGAAGAAGATCAAAGGCCACAGGGCTACGGTTATCATTTGTGTTTATATCGAAATTTACGTTTTCTGTATCTTTGATCTCCTCCAAACTGTAGGGAGTGGTATTTGGGGTAGAGTCTACATTGTCATCTAAACCTTCTATAGCCCTGGGAATCAAGTTTTTCAATAACTTTTTCATGTCAGCGGATACTCTAGATTTGGTCCTGTCGTCCATATTGCGGAGTATATTGTTAATATTACTAGACAACATGCTGGTTAGTTCAGACGATACTACATTGTTATTAGACAACAAAAGATCAGAAACAGTGTTATATACCGTTGATGGGTTGTCAGTCGATTCCTGGTTTGATGTTGGTTCGGGTGCAGTCGTAAGTTTGTCTGTTGGTTCAGAGTATAAGACTTTGAAAGCGAAAGGTTTCCTTGCGGAAACGGGAGTAGTGGGGATGGGTGAGGGTATAGTTTGGGGCGTCGTCGGCGCCGATGTGGCGCTAACCGCAACCGACGGGTTATTCACATTTAGTGTTTTATCAGTGTTCTGTACATTAGTGTTTACAATAACATTCAACGTGTCTTGACTTGGCAAAACTCCGCTATTTACATTAATGTTGCTACTCACGACGTTGAGTGATTGTATAGAATCAGTTTTAATGTTTTGTTTTTGTACTTCTGTTGTAGATGATAGTCGGTTTCTAGGTGTGGACGTAAGGATTTCAGCTAAAGCATCAAATATTGATACTGTAACTGACTGAGAGTGTTGTGATGCTTCAACATTCATGACGTGTGGTTTCACCAAGCTTTCTGATAGTTTCAATACTTCAGCCGGACTTCGTGTTTGAGTAAACGATATAGCATTCATGTCTGGCCCTAATTGAAACTCTTCTCCCTCTATCTGAAATAAGAAGTGAGCTCACCCACATAAATAAAAAATAGACAGCACAGTGTTGAAACTAACTACGAAAGATTAAGTAATAGGAAAGAACACCCTTGCAGTTGGAACTGTGGATAAAGTTCGTGCAAAGACCAAAGCCTCTTTATTACTCTTGGGCTTAAGAGATATTGAAAAGTTAGAAGAAATAGTTGATGAAAATAACCGAAATGAAACAACTGTTGATTAAAACAAGTTGTACAGTCATTAAAATTTTAATGTAATATATCTACAATGTTAGTGTTATTCTACTAACTATTAAGTAATTAATTATATTTAAATTAAGTTTTTGCGTCATTAATATATAGAAGTAAGACACGATTGATTTCAAATGAACTGCCTAACGCAAAAACTTCAATATTCAAAATTTTAAATATGAATAGTTTCAAAGAGATGCTTTGTAATGTTAATAATAATTTAACAACTAACTACTTACACAATAAAAACAATGATAAATGCATTAAGTAAACAAGTGCACATCTCTCCGAAACAGCCAATTTTAATTTATACAAAAATGTATGTGATGTTCATGATAGAGTTAAGCTTTGTGAATATGTTGTTAATTAAATGAATCCATTAACCAGTTCTATGGATGATTCGAAAGTGATTGGTGGCGTGAAGTTGAATCTTGTCATTGGTGTCGTGACGTCATTATAGTCTTCCTCGAACCAATTTGGCTCCTCGACATACTTTGTCAACTGCCGATCAGTCACGAAGAATTTCAGCCAAGCCTTTAGCGATGAAATGATTTGAATTACTATGTGTAGAACTGATTATTTTATTAATCGGTAAATTAAAACTGAAATTTGTGTTCCAGTAAAGCTACTTAAAATAGTATTTTAATTGTGGAGAAGATTTCAAAGAGAAATTGTCTTGCTAAGTAAATTCTGGGGAATACATTAATTCTTAATAATACAATCAGTTACACACATTCAAAATGTTGTAATAATCCAAATATGGCTGATGATGATATTTTGAATATTCATAAATACGAGTAGTAAGTATAATTCATTTTCATAGATATCATTTTCGAGGATTGTTGAGGATTCTTCAGTAGTTATCGAAACTACTGAAATGAATCGTGGTAGTGTCGTTAATTTAGATTTTTTACCAATTTCATAAAGGGGCTTTGTAATTAGTACAGTCGTGTTGTTTATCCATGGGTTAAATTGTATTGTACAGTTTTATATGTATAACGTATTAGGGTTGTTGAATAGTGTAACATTTAGTACAAATATGTATATAAATTTTACAGATTAGTACACATTAAAAGTAGCGTAAATACTTACAGTTGACGGTGTAACCGTTGGCACAGTTGCTCTGTATATTGGTTTATCAAAACGTGAAGCTCTATATTTAGAGCTAAATCTGTGTCTCGATTTATCAGTATCCGGGTTTATCTGTAATATTAATAAATCATTTAACAGATTACTACTTCCAATTTAGAAGTGCTTAATGATTTTCATTCTTTTGTTTCATTCAATAATTAATTAATACAGCGATAAAATCCCAAAAAAATGCTCAGTACTATACGAGTAACTGCGCACTATGCAAGTATGCAGTGTGCTGCACTTTTATCAATAATTTAATTACGAATACGCGTGTTAATTGCTTTCACTTCGCATATAAATAACATATGATTGATAATAGTGAAAGTTTAAACTTATGTAGAATAAATAGAAATAAAAAAATACCCCATTCGTAGACGGCTCTGTAGTTTTTGTATATAAATCAGTGTATTTTCCTGCACCTCGATCCCTGACCACTGGTTCCTCTGAGACACCATCATTTTGGTTTCTAGAACTAATTCTGCTTCGTCCCGGTTGTCTTGTCGGAATGTTTCTTATCGGCACAGAACTCAAAACCTCATGTTCTCCGGCTTCGGATGCAGCTTGAGGAACTGTGTATGTGGCGTGATACTTTGCAGTTGATGGCCCTAAGGCAGGTTTAACTTCGGTTTCCTCAACTGTATTAGAAGTCATTTCATTTTCCGTACTAGTTTCTTGAGATTCTTTGCTTGTTACCGCAATGACAAACATTTTATGTGGTTTGTCGCTTTCTTTTTGTGAAATATCCACATTATTTTCATTTTGTGAAACGTCGGTGGGTTTTAAAAGCGTAAATATTAAAGGCATTTCTGCAATATCAGCGTTTTTTCTATCAGCATTTTCTATGACACTGTTACTATCTCTAAAAGGCTCTTCCGTCGATGGGATTGTCGGGGTTAAAACTTTGTTATTATTTCTTTGTCGGTTGTAGTAAGTTGTTCGTGGCAATGATGCTTTGTGTTTTGCAATGCTTTCTAAAGCGCTTCCTATATTAAGATTTTCTTCCTCGCTTGGAGCTGTTGTCGTATTGACGTCACTTTTGGTTAAGTTTCTTCTTGCATAAAATGTAGGTCTATGTGAAGTCCTTTTTAAGAAATTGTTAGTTTCAACGCGTTTTGAATAGATTTTAGGTTCTATTTTGGAAGCTTCAGTTGTGCTAACTTTAAATTTTCTATTATATTTGTAAGTTGGCTTTTCGGAGCTTTTTTCTGTATTTGAGGCAGTCGTAGTAGAAGTAAGTGAACTAAATTTTCTACTTCTTGTAGTTTGCTGAGACCGAAACTTATAGCTGGGTTCTTTTGTCGAAACCACTTTTGGTGCAACAGTGCTTTCAGTAGTTTTATCAATTTGTTTGTTGTCATTTTTTGATTCCTTTTCTATATTGATTTTAGGCCGTAACTGTAACACAAGCAATACAACTTTTTATTTATACATAACGATAGATGTCATGTTTTTAAATAAATAATTAAATAAAAAAAACGATTTACTATTCGATGAAATATGTAGTGTGCTGAAATATTCTAAGTTGTGTTTTTATTACAATCTACAACTACAGTATTACAGTACTTTGTTGAAATTGTGATAAGTAAGTGCAATTACCCGTGAGTATTTATTCTTAAAAGAACTTGTAAGTGTTGATTGTGATGATGGTGCAAGAGAATCATAGACTTTGTGTGATGCTTTCACTGTCAAGCTCTCCTCGTTCGGAGAGGTAGTTTGTGTCTGAAAATGTAAAATGTTGACATATTGTAAGTACTTAAGACTAATGTTGAGAGAGAAGATGTATACCTAACTAACAGATATCTAAAAACTTACCGAAGCATTTTTAGCGTGTAGCAGTGCTTTGAAAGGTTCAGGATAATTGTCGTCCTCACTTACTTCATCTGAACGTTTTTTAGGAAGATGCTCGGACGCCGTTGGTTTGAAACTTCCCTTTCCTCTTTGGATAGGACGTCTCACTATCCTCATTACCTTCAAAGTTGTCGTTTTAATGGGGTTTGTTTCAGTACTTTGTTGAATGTTTTCTTCTGCCGGAGCGGGTATCTTGGTCTCTTGACTAGGGGTCTCCTTTTGACTAGACTGTTTAACCTCATTTGAAGTAATACCGAGACCTGTTAAATTTGTATCAGTTTCCGATGGTCGCGGTTTATACCTTAGTTTTCTGGAACCTCTTAGATCTATCATTTTATCAGTAGTAGGTCCTTTTTCAGAAATCGAAATTGTATTTGTCGTCCCGGAACCGGTTAGGTCAGACTGGACACTGGTTCTAGTATTGACTCGGCCTCGTCTTCGCGGAGTAACACTTTCGATAGTTCTAGTTGCACTTTTGCGAATCGACTGTGTGACAGGTTCATATTCTTTAAAAACCATTCTGGTTATTTCCTCTAGGGTCGAATTTATAACTTCTATTTTACTTTCATCTATATGTGGAGAAGTCGTTTCTGGTGCTTTAGTCGTGGGAGTTGGTGCTGGTCTATTGAACCGTGTTCTGCTTCTGATGACATTTGCTTTAGGGGTATCATCTTCTGCGTCAGTCTTATTCCGGGTTCGACTGTAGGTTCTTTTCGAATCGAAGCGTTCGTTTGTTTTATTCCTTTTAGTTTGTGGTTCAGTGGCGTCTTCGACTTGTGGGGCGCGTGTCCTCGTCCTTCTGACAGCTGGCTGCGGTGCGGTCTCTTCTCTTCTTCTCGAGCCTCTTGTTCTTGGAGTAGTAGCATCCTCTTTTTCAAGAGCTACGCTTTCTTCTGTTGGCCTGTGTGTTGGCAGTCGCCTGCCTATCCTCGCCGTTCCTTCTGCCTGGAAGTAATAAAACAGATCGATTTAGGCCTCTACCTCGGATAACTAGGGTAAGTTCTCCAGTGAATGAACAAATCCAGTGAACGAACAAAATACAAGTTTTTTTCGTATAATAAGTTTTCTGTACATTTCTACTACGCGATATATTTTTTTTTCGGGTAGGAATATTATTTGCCAAGTTCTGGTAGCACTTACATCACCTCATATGCATCAGTGTCCAAGTGGCGACGATCTAAAGTGGGCACATTGCGCCGGTTCGTTTTTTATATGGAGGTGTTATAAGGATTGAGGTAAGCTTACGTTGTGTTTAATGTGTTATTGCATGCGTTTCGTGCATCTCCCAGGTACAGTTCGTGTTTTTTTGAAACCGGAAGGTTATGATTATGCTATTAAAGTATAGTTTAATATGATTTCGTTTCAAATAGTGGCTTTTAATCCAGTGTTCTATAACTAGAACTCAAAATGGCTTAAACCTAGTGACCGAACGGGGGAGTTCATTCACTGGAATTGCATGATTTATTGTTTGTTCCATATCTTACGTTTTAGTGGTTGTTATAAGATTTGGTTTTCTTTGGATTTAATAGAAATATGCTGTCTAGCAAAGGGCCAGTGTTCGAACAATACTTGATATATTCCATTTTTAATGAACTACCGCAAACACAGTTAGTTCATTAATTGGATTGCGAAAACCAGTGAATGAACTAAATCATTTATTTCTTATTTTATCTGGTTTTAAGACATGGAAAGGTGAAAAAAATCGGTAAAAAAATTCCAATATGACCAAGAATCTCTCGACAAACCTCTAAAAGCTGTTGCAACTAGTCAACTATCAAGTGCCCGTTTTAATATCTCAAAATCAACGCTATTTAAATCACCGAAATTGTCCAAATTCATGACACTGAAGAAACAAACATAGACAGATCTTTGGTTAATCAAAAGTATTCAAGGAGCACTTCATATGCAGAATGAGCCCAGTTTACTTTTTAACGAAAGCGACATATATAAGGTCACTCTTCAATGGTAACTGAAGAGTTAATTGAACCTTCCCAGAATACGCAGAAATGTGTAACTGTAATTGATGTCATTTAATTATGTTTATAGTTATTATGTCTCATTAAAGTTCAAATTAAATTATCGAATATTACTAGCACTACCAATTAAAAACAGAGTACTTTTTTCATTTTAATACAATATTTTTAAGGTAGTTCATTCATTGGTTTCATTTGTTCATTTACTAGAATTTTGTGTTCATTCACTGGTGATTTTCCATTTTATTCCCTACAGTTAGCTATAATTTAAAACTGTGCAGCACTAATGCAAAATAAAATTGATTATAGTAAACTACAATAGTGGTTTACTCTATAAGAACATTCATATTTAAACTTCATTATTGCTCCCAGCCACAAAAAATAAATTAAGTTGAAAATTTCCTTAAGTGTTCATTCACTGGAGCACTTACCCTAATTGAACAATATTAAATGTAATCAAGATTTTTTTTATTGTTTGAATTCGAATTACATACATAATTCAGCCGGTGGTAGGGTATTAGCCGGTGGTAGGGTATTTTTACTAGTACCCGCCTGGTTGGCTACCACCGTACATTCGGTGTAAACGCCCGTGAAATGACTTTCCTTCGTGTTTGCCGTGTTTCGGGGTCAGCCGGTGTATTTACCAGCATCTAACGGGCCAGCAAGGCGGTGGCAACTAACAGGTTACTGATTGTCTCCTGTTCGTTGCCGCCGCGATTTGGGCTCTACTTTTCACTTACGATCAGGTGGAGTGGAGCCACTTTGTTGTGCCAACGTTATTTTTATTGGGTCGGCAACGCGCATGTGACACCCTGAGGTTGCAGGCGCCCATAGGCTACGGTGACTGCTTTCCATCAGGCGGGCCGTATGCTTGTTTGCCACCGACGTGGTATAAAAAAAAAAAAAATTCTGTTCTAAATAATTGTTCTTATCTGCTAGTTTTTTTGTTGTTTTAAAGAATGACTCATATCAGAACGTTCCGGGTCTGGGCCAGGGCGTGCCATCCGTCTACAATCCCGGTTCGCTATATTTTATTTTATATACCCCAGATAAACCCAGTTATCAAATCCGTCCACATATTTAGCATACCTCTGGACGGCGGAAAACCAACATTAGATACCAACATTAGCTAGTACTAGTAGCCATAGGAAATCTCTGCATTATCTCCGCTCTTATCTAAAAAGGTAGGTTAGGTAATATTGAGATGTTCCGCACATTGTTAGCATCCACGTTAAATCATCGCACTTTCTTTGTTTCTACTTTATATGTTAGATGCATTCTAGATGTCGAAATGCATTGTTGCAATGCAGTTGCGTCGATGTACGCTTTAAATTAAAGGTCGTTGCATACGTTACTCGATTTTTATTAAACTGGACAGGTTTTTTTTGTACAGAGCGGCAGAAATGTGTGAAATAAAAAAGTAGGTACCTAGGTTATAAAAATAAGTTACCTAATTAGTTTCAAAGTCAGTACCTAGGCATAAAGACACAAAATACATATTTGTGTTGTAGGTTTTAGATAGCGATGTAAATACATGTAAGTAATAGATAGGTACTTAAATAGTTACATAGAAAATACCTAAAAATCAAAATCTGTGTAATAATGAGATTCGAAACCTCTGGAACTCTGGCTTGTTAGGCAGACTGTCCGACTATGATATTTGGTGGCTCTAACCATACACCGTGGGCTGTTTAAGCCCGATCGATTTTAACAGTGTATTCCTGACAGCATATATAAACTTATCCGGATATTGCCTAGAGTTTCAGAGTTATTACCAATAGAAATTTTTTTTTTCTAATTGTTACTCAGTACAAAAGGTCTTTTTAACGGCGTTGGTGACAGCATAGCAGCGGTTAACCATTATGGACAATAGTCTCACTAACCTCATTAATAGATATCAAAAAGTGAGATATAAAACCTTAAGAAAATGAGGTTTTTGTAAAAAAATAAAGTTAAAACTCATTTTAAGCGCCAGTTTTACATTCAACATTCAAAAATATAAAAAAAAATCTCCGAAAATGGAAAAACTCATGTAGGTGCTTAATATATTTTGTTTGTTTTTACATCAAAAATGCGTGGTAAAAACTCTTGCGGGTTATAAGAGCCCACGGTGTAGAGGAATAACAAAACATACAGTTCCCGAATCATACTCCCACAAAGTTTGCGACAATGTCTGGACTAATACCAGTTATTCTCCAATAATTTGAGTTGTCAGTATCACTGAGCACTCTATGCTGAATCCAGAACCATCAGCCTCGCAAGCAAGATTTAGAGGAATTTGTATCTTAAGATGGACAGTCAATCTTTTGTAGATCCCCGGTAGACGCTGGATGCAGGTCGCTTTCAACCGGTAAATATGATATGAAGGCTAAAAGGGGAGGCCTATGTTCAGCAGTGGCTGTCTAACGGCTGAAATGATGATGATATCTTAGCAGTCTAATGGTCACAATGTCACAACTTGTCATGAATACAAGTTAAATTGACCCTCTAATATTGCACTGACGAGTGATTTTGGCCGGCCGGCGACCGCAAACGCAAAACCTTGGGCCGTTTCATAATAATCATAATACTGCACTTAGATACATTAGTAATTAGGTAATTTAACAATCTTAGATTAATCAAAACATTCTAAGTCCATTTACTAATAAATGGTTTGTCATATGCTTAGCGCAAAGTGGGTCGTGAGTTTTTGGCATCGTGACCGTCGAAGCCTTTTGTAAAACTTAGAAGGTCGAAAATTTGCAAAATGCTGGGCAATCTAGGTCACGAAGAAATTGAATTTGAGTGGACGTTGACCCATGGTAATACTTAAGCGGCAATTACACTTGGTCGTTCGCCGTATGCAAACATGTCGGTTGCCCGGCAACCAAGTGTTATTGTCGCTTTAGTTGAATATGTCTATAAGTTATCCACTATCAGGGTGATTAATCTGAGCGATTCAACCGCCTAATTTTGGTGGCATCATTTTTGCCGAGGCTTCTACACGTCTCAATTTTAAATTTCGTCATTTGTATAGGGTACCGTGCCTCCTTCAAATGACAAAGTAGCACATTGTAACGAATAGAAACTTCGGCAAAAATTATGCCACCAAAATTAGGCGGTTGAAACGCTCAGATATTCACCCATCAACGTTTCACAGCGGGCACTTGCTTAGCTGTTGGTATTAAATAACCTATTCTTATGTCTAACAACTAAGTAACATACATAATTCTTATAGGTAGGTACACTAAAACATGTACCTAGTTAATTTTAAAGGGCTAAAACCAGTTCAATCCACACGTGTGTCATGCTCATGAGTGACCCGAACGGACGTTAATGGGTATAATGTGGCCATATGTGGACCTCTCACTTTTGGTCAGGCGGTTTAAAACGGATATTGTTTGGACTTATTCTTTCAATACGTGTGGTATGAACGAAGCGAAATGTGGATAGCAACAATACCAAGAATGCTTAATGAGATATACCTAATTAACGAGCTGTTTATCTCACTATCCTGCCTTATTAGCATTGTTATTGTTAAATAAAATGTTTATTATCATCATAATTTCAGTAATTTATCGTCCACGTGGCCACTGATGAGCATAGGCCTCTTCTCTAGTGCTTCATTTATCCCGGAAGTGACCCGATTTTGCGAATGCCATTACTTTAAGGTCCGGTATTTAATTAGATTAATTACATGATTCTAATCCGATCTCGCAGAGAGACTCCCAGCACAGCCCTCTCCATTGTCCTTTGGGTGACTTTGAGCCTACTTATGAGGCCCATTGTAAGCGGCCACGTTTCAGTACCGTATGTCATCACTGGCAACACACACTGATCAAAGACTTTTGTCTTCAAACACTAATACATAGTTCACTAGTGCAGTATTATTACATGATAATAAAAAAAACTAAAGTGAGGGGAGACCTGTTTAAAAACTAATCTCGTATGACGACATAAAGTCGTTGTAACTACGTATAAAAATACTTAAGAAATAGAATTTGATAAAATAAATTAGGTGGTTAGGTGTATCTAATTACATTCTACTACATAGGTATATAGATACTTTTCAATAATTAGTACCTACAAAAATCATATTAACACTTTTGACCCGTGTCGGATATACGTTTTGAAATGTATTAATTGCGACTGTACCTGATGTATTATAATACTTGTAGACCTAATCTATTATTTATTAAACAGCACTACAGCATGGGCAAATGGAATTAAAGGATAATTAAATGTGTGCAGTGATTTATGATATTATGTCCTCAGAACAAAGCGTTGGTAGCGGGGTGAAAGGCAACCCGGCCATTCGCAGGTAGAGTGACCACGAATAGGGTACAAATTATAGAGTTTTTTGTAACAGCACTAATCGGATTATCGTCCATCGTGGTTTTGAGCCTTTTAGTTGTCAAAAGACGGAGCTATGGGAGGCCGAAAACTAAATGTACCCGGACGAAAAGTGCCTAAGCTACCTAAGGAAAGACAAAATACATCGGAGACCAAAGCGCAAATCGATGCCTTTACTATTAGGCGATCTGGTGATCAATAGCATTAGTAAATGGTTGCCTTTGCGCTAAAGTCACGGAATAATAAAAACATGTTCTGTGGCTAAAGTAGACCTTTTTTGTACAAATGGACAAGCATAATGACCTCAAACCGATGCTATTTAATAAAGAATGCTGGCTAAAAATGCTGTCTAAAATTTTGCATACGGCCTATTTTGACAAGAGAGAATATTAATCTCGATCAAATTAGAGGACATTAAATCTAAATAAATGTAACATAAATGATAGTTGAAGTTTACAATTTGTCAACGCAATTACACGGTTTATTTTTATTTGAATCAAGAAATCAAGATCAACTCCTTAATAAAACGAACGACCTTATCCCCAAACTCGATTTATTAGACAACTCGGTTGCAATGAAACAGTTTTTTATGTCAATAATAAACATTGCCTATTTCTGAAACTTGAACTTTCATTGTTCAAGTGTGTAGATGCGTATATTTTATGGATGTTTGTGCTCTTTCATGTCCATTTGACAAGTTTTGTTAAGTTTTGCACCCATAGTTCCAACCACTATTTAGGAGTATTATGTACCTACTACCTAAACATATAAGCCTTGAAAAATCACCTACGTGCTTTATGAAAATACAAGTTAGAGCAACATCACAACTCTTAAAATTTTACTCAAAAAATACGTAGATACTACAAAACTTTGCCTAGGCTCTTTAAATAAAATGGGCTAATTTTCGCGAGGGCCATCTAGTGACGATAAGACGCAGTCGTAGTCATCAGAGAATCACCCATTATTCATTCTAGGAGATAACCTAAAGAAAAATAAAAATCAAGGCAATATACCTTTCTGATACCTACGTGATATTCTTCTGAATTATGATATAAACAGTTTACAACAAAATCTCATTAAACAGCCGACAACATGGACAACCTAGCAAGAAGCAGTATTTGCACAGTCAAGCCACCACGCCTCCAGCGTTATTTTGACTCTTATGCCATTGTGATAAGACGCGCAGATAGCCATCTAGATTTGTAGTTATCAGCCTGACTGTTACACATATGTCAACGTAAGTGGCTTTGCATGCTCTTGCGCAACTGATTCAGTCCAGAGGCTCGGTTTTTGATTTTGACAACGCCCTGAAATGACTGTGGCGATTACAATTGGGGTCACACGACTTTATTGACATGAATACTATGAATAGTCGTTAAATTGTCAGTCGAACTAATTAGTGTATCATAGATTTAAAATCTATTTGGCCTAGAGATGTCAAACAATTGTAGGACATGTTTTTTTAAAGTGCATTTTATATTTTTTATTAGGTACGTATTTTTTCAAGGTATATTCCTTAAAGTTTTCCTACGTAAGAATCATACAATAACTGCAATCAAGTACCTATAGCCTTATGAAAATAAACATGAGTAACTTTTCCTATTACAATGACATTAATGAGCTAGATTTTTGGTGACAATGACTATATTTTTATTCGGCAGTCGAGAAACTTCAAAATCTCCTTAAACAATAATATTGTTAAATAACAAAATTATACTCTGACCAACCAGTCTGTCAGTAGAACATGCCCGGTCAGCACATCATTGAGCGCGAGATAGCTCGCGCTGCGACAAACCCATGTCGCGGCTGTCAAATTTATATTTCTAGCCGTCATTTTCTCGATTTTGGTAGCACAAGTTAACAGCTCGAGAAATTAGTTCCATGCGAAAGAGTCATCCCGCGGGCGACATAACAAGTATTGCCATTTATGTGTGGGACTAACTTTTCTTTCCTAGCAACACTGAATCGGTATAAATAATGTTGAATGATGAGTGAACAGCAAGCTTTAAAAATGAAACATCTCTAGTCACGATAACTTTGTCTCGTTCACGTAGTATAAAGATTAAAGAGATAGGACTAATATGAAAATGTCAAAGTGTCATAATAATAATCTTTCACATGACATATGTAGATTGTGTTTGGTGGCGATATTTTAAATGGTTCATGAACGTAAAATTTAAGTTAATTATACGTTACTTAGGTACTGTGGATGTTAGTTACGATTATTTACATTTAAACCGTATATTTTTTGAAATTCATGTTCATAGTTCTTTAATAAAAATTTATGTTATGAATTATATTTCAGTCATCGGAACCCAATAATAATACAAAGCAAGATGTCGTTGAACTAAACCCATAGTTTCCAGAGGGAGAATGTGGATCCGGAAAAGATGAAGTACCTATATTGGGTCAAACTCCAAAAAATAAATATATCGGGTCTTCAAATTACCAGCAGGTATTTCGATGAAAACTTGTACAAATCATTTAAATTTATGATGGAAATATGAGGGCTTCGTTTTCGTACCCGATACCCGCCTCCTTAATCCATCCTCCAGGTCCAAAAACAATATACCTATGACCTAAAAGTAGTTGATATATCCGATATCCTGCATATACCAACTTAATTATTAAGGTCAAGTATGTTCAAGAAAAGTAACACCTTAAGTTACATACATCGCGTCTGATAGTATAATGTATAGTAAAAATCATACTACGATTATTTATTTGATCTACAGGTTATTTTTGCGGAGCTGTCAATAAAGCATGGTATTTATCAACTATTCATACTGTTTAAAGATATGGCGCAAACTGAAGAAAAAAAAAGGTTCGCAATCAGCAAATCGGATTCCACAACAGCTATGAAGGCAGCCGCTGGGTCGCGCTCTGCAGCTCTCGCCGTGAACAACAAGAGTACCTACGCTTGGCGCCCGAGCTCGTGGCGCAGCCTGCGTTTGGTTGGGTGGTTTTAAAGCGTATCGTTGAAGTTAGAGCCCACGGGTGTATGATATTTTTTCACTATATTTATGAGGTTTAATGTTGTTACAATTTATGTTAGTAAATCTCATTTCACATAGTGGAAGAAATATAACACCGTGGACGCGAATTTCCGCGGCAAAGTATAAAAGTGCTCATTCAATTCAGACGATCGTCTACAATAGAACAGAAATTACAGGCGTTTATTACCTAATTAAATTATTAATATATTTGTGATTGTAAACTTGTTTGGCTCAACTGTTCTTTACGATACAAATATTTGTTACATTGAGTATTTAATACATGTTATTATAATAAATAATTTTTTTGTAATAAATACATACTGGATTATTTGTTATATATATTTTAATTTGTTTAAAATACTAGTTATTAGCCGTGTGGAGACGGTAGTAAGATTACATTTGTCACCACCCCAACTCTTCCCGTTGGTGTCGTAAGAGTCGGTTAAAGGATTGAAGTGTCATTGACTATTTATTTATGAATGGGTAGTAGTGTGAGTAGTGTGTCCACTATGATGGGCAGCAGCATCATCATAGTGGACACAATACTCCCGATGTGGGTATATCATCATCATCATATCAGCCGAAAGACGTCCCCTGCTGAACATAGGCCTCCCCCAAAGATGTATGAAAGAGGCCTATGGGTATATATTAACCTCCTAATGCGTCCATGCGCATAGGCTAAGGAAAGGACATTGCCCATGCAGCCGTGAACTAATAGAGGCTGATCTACCTTTTCCTATATAGATTATGTATACAAATGCCGCTTTTCTTAATTATATTGTACTTGTAAAATGTAGCTGCGTAATTGTACGGTATACTACACAGAACATCGCTATCACAATTAATACTATTATGCATCTTGCCCTTAGATACTTCTATTCAATAGCTATTAGCATTGATGGTACGTTAATACTTCTTCTTTACAACCGCTACTTTTGAAAATATTACTAGCATATGATTCTCTATTGAACCTCCATGGGTCTTCAGACCTTACGGTATCGACTGTAGGGTCGGTAATGAAACGAAGTTTGTTAATATTAAAACATTAAATAATGCCTTAGAACGCAAGTACTAAAACAAATTATTTATAACTACCAAAACATAGCTCATAGCTACAATAATAATTCGACTGAAAGCCTAAATTTGCAATCCGTAACGAACTTTATGTGTTTCTCGACTTTCTCGCCACCTTCACACCTCGAAGACAATTTGTCGCATTTTGACATTAAAACGCAATGTATTTTATCGCTCAAGGTACACTTGTGCTACGAATTTTGAGGATATCTCGCGTGGGACTTTCAAGCGAAATAATTATGTCGCTTTGATAGATCATCGCGAGTCAGCGTTATCTCGCGCGCATGTTGTGCTACCAATTCGTGACATAGCTCGAGAAAACTCTATGTCGCAGTTTTTGTCGTCCCGCGCCCATGATGTGCTTGCCGTGCAGATGGCAAATTAAAAAATGTAGGCACGAGGAATTGGCTGCCCATTGATAATTAATTAATTACAAATGATATTTATTAGTATCATTCGTAGAACACATTCTTAGATATAGGTCTTCACATTCTTAGATCTTTAATACACTTGGTACTTAGTCGGGCCTGGCGTAGCACATTAAAATTATATAGCTATCAGATATTTTAATATAATTATATCAAAGTAACGAAACTTCCAAATCCCTGAGTTTAAGGCAATATCAACATTCTTTTAGCATAATTACACACTCAGTTATGTAAGAATAACATTTACGAAACCCTTTTATTGGATAATTGATCAAAAACCCCAAAACTCGTTCGCCAAGGAGAAATAATTCAAGTTATTCAGAATTTCATGTTATTCCACAAGCAAATTAATATTAGTAGCAGTGTATCACTTCCGACAGACCAATGCCATTGGAATACCTACGTTTGAAAAGCTAGATTTCATCATTTGAGCCGGAAGACGTCCACTGCTGGACAAAGGCCCACCCTATAAGGATTTGAACAACGAACGGTGGGTACATCATTACCAGTGATCGGTTTTTTGGGATCCTCCAAGCGGGATTTCACGTATAAAAAAATTACGGGTGTGACTATAAAATTTTATTTAACACTATTGTATTATACACACAAGAGCATACTTTATGAAACAGAAATATGGCAATAAATAAATAATAATAAATATCTTGGGACATCTTACACAAATATTTTATGATTAAAGTTTATTTTTAGAAGTTACTATAGGAGACCGGGCGGGAGAATCCAAAAAACCGATCACTGATCATTACATTAATAGGGTTGTAAGATTTTGTTTGAGTTACACAGTATAAATATCGGTTTAAAGCATGAATAAATAAAGTACACACAGGCAAAAAACAGTATCTGGAGGCTAACAGGAGATTACTGGCTATTTAAGTTTTCAATTAAGTTCGAAATGGATATAAAGTAATTTAGCGTACTTTATGTGTCTCGTAAATCGTAAAGCACATAGAGTCATAGAGGTAAAATAAAGTAGGTACTTGTTCGACAGTAAATCATCTAAATTTCGTCTAAAGACGTCTTCGTCGGAAAATAAAAAAAACCAGCCAAGTGCGAGTCGGACTCGCGCGCAAAGGGTTCCGTACCATTATCAATTTATTATTAAAAAAATAGAGTTAAATCAACCTACCTCAAAAACTATAAGAGATAATTTTATCAAACTAAAAATAGTTGATAGAGTTTATTAATGTGCATAACATATATATATTTTTTTAATTTTATATCGCGTAGTTTAAAAAATAGAGGGGGGGGGGGGACACATTTTTCAGACTTTGAGAGCTGATATCTCGAAAACGATTTGTTTAAATAAAAATGAGTTTTATAATATAAACCTTCATATCATTTTCAAAGACCTTTCTATTAATACCCCACACGATTATTACAACTAAAAAACAAATTTCTATCCCTCAGTTACATGTATGGAGGGCCCCCACCCCAATGGTTTTTTTACAATTTAGTATCATAATCCTGTAGCGGTTCATACAACACATATCCTTACCAAATTTCGTTACTGTAGCATTTATAGTTAACGAGTAAATCGGCTGTGACAGACGGACAGACGGACATGACGAATCTATAAGGATTCCGTTTTTGCCATTTTGGCTACGGAACCCTAAAAAGGGCTTTTTAAATTGTACATTTTTAGGTCTCTCACAATGCAGAGGCTTGTTACACGCCAGTGCTTGAGTAACCTGTGTAGTAATTGAAACTCAATTGAGATAGTAATCTGCGATTTAACGGACAATGCGTACTTATTTTGCAAATACTAGTGGAATTTGGGTTTTTAATCACGTTTTTCCGATGTAAGTAAGTGTTTATTTCTAAACATAAGTAGATTTAATTGGTGATTGTTGGTCATTATATGTATTATCGTTATATTTTGCCAAACGGCAAACAAAAAAGCATGAGCTTAATTAAAATATTTATTATTTCATATGCAAATCAAATTAAAACATTGAGGATTATTCACTGTGTAACTGCTGTGTTGTAGTCGAATATTATAGAGGGCAGACATTTCTACGCAATTATATTTTTACAATTCAGTTGTTTTATTAATTCGATTGCATTTTTTATTAAGAAAAAAATTTAGAAAAAATAAAAGTTGGTACAGTCACGTCTAATAATATGTATACATTTCGGAACGTATGTCAAAGGCATAAGGATCAAAATCGTATACATATTATTAGAGCCGACCGTACCATTCTGTAAAACTACAATGGCAATAGATGACATACAAGTATATCATTTGTCAGTAGAATCTAATAAAATATTTTAAAAATAAAAATTAAACCGCCTTCAAAAATACGCTGGAACTAAAAGGTGCAAAATAATTTTGGTTCCTACCACTTAGGATTTCCTACCCAAACCTTTAAACCTTTTACCCTATTCATTGAAATAAAATATGATTCCTAGGTACCCCACTGATCTCAGTGAAGTCGGTGCCAAGACAAATACGTCCATCACACACACAAGTACATCACACTCATATTTTAGGGTTAGTTATTATTTTAGGGTTAAGAAATACTCTTCAAAATATTATAAATTAAATCAAAATATTATTAATATTATGAAGTGTCCTATACGTAATATTATTTAGTTGTTGTTGTTCTGTGTCTTGGCACCGACTTCACTGAGATCAGTGGGGTACCTAGGAATCATATTTTATTTCAATGAATAGGGTAAAAGGTTTAAAGGTTTGGGTAGGAAATCCTAAGTGGTAGGAACCAAAATTATTTTGCACCTTTTAGTTCCAGCGTATTTTTGAAGGCGGTTTAATTTTTATTTTTAAAATATTTTATTTTTTGCTTTTTAGTATAGTATACCTAAATATAAAATAGGTTCAGTAAAAGTACATTGTGCATCTAGGGAGGTAAGTACGGTATTACCAACGGGAGTGTTAGAAGCCCGACCCCGTAGGCGGGGGCTTTTAATGACTTGAGTTAGTATTCCGCTTAGTGAGAATTATCCCCCAACTCCTAATCGCTAAGGAGTTGTACCTTCCATCATCAGCTCACCAACATGAGCCTATGACCACCTAAAGGCAAATACTCGAATAGCTTAAAAAAACATGAAATATGTTGTATTTAAAGAATTATTGCCCAACTCCTAATCGCTAAGGAGTTGTACCTTCCATCATCAGCTCACAAACATGAGCCTATGACCACCTAAAGGCAAATACTTGAATAGCTTCCAAAATACATGTTATATGTTATATTTAAAGAATTATCCTCTAACTCCTAATCGTTAAGGAGTTGTACCTTCCATCATCAGCTCACCAACATGAGCCTATGACCACCTAAAGGCAAATACTGGAATAGCTTCCAAAAACCATGAAACATGTTATATTTAAAGAATTATTGCCCAACTCCGAATCGCTAAGGAGTTGTACCTTCCATCATCAGCTCACCAACATGAGCCTATGACCACCTAAAGGCAAATACTTGAATAGCTTCCAAAAACCATGAAACGTGTTATATTTAAAGAATTATTGCCCAACTCCTAATCGCTAAGGAGTTGTACCTTCCATCATCAGCTCACCAACATGAGCCTATGACCACCTAAAGGCAATTACTTGAATAGCTTCCAAAATACATGTAATATGTTATATTTAAAGAATTATCCTGTAACTCCTAATCGTTAAGGAGTTGTACCTTCCATCTTCAGCTCACCAACATGAGCCTATAACCACCTAAAGGCAAATACTGGAATAGCTTCCAAAAACCATGAAACGTGTTATATTTAAAGAATTATTGCCCAACTCCTAATCTCTAAGGAGTTGTACCTTCCATCATCAGCTCACCGACTTAGGACGTTCATTACTAGACGCAAATACTTGATTGGCTTTCGAAAATAAATGAAAAATGTCATGTGTGCCTACAACATTTGAAGAGTTCCCTCGATTTCTCCAGGATCCCATCATCAGATCTGGACCGGACGACAATGGGACCAACTAGAAGGTATACCCTTTCAAACAAAAAAAGAATTTTCCAAATCGGTCCACGCGTCTTCGAGCAATCGGGGAACATACATAAAAAAAAAAAAAAGATTTCGTCGAATTGTAAACCTCCTCCTTTTTGAAGTCGGTTAAAAATGTGAACAAATATGGCTGACTTTCCTTAGCATTTGACGTCTTTGACACATTCGTAGACGCATTTTTACGTTAATAAAGCCAAGATTGTGTTCTAAAAGTGGGTGATTATGCATAAAACAAAATAAATAAATATCTTGGGACATCTTACACAAGTAAGGCATGCAAGTAAGGCTTATTTACATCATCACATTTGCAGTCTAAGCGCGCCATCGCCATTGCTTTGCTTGCATGCGTAGCGGGAGTAATAGAAAATTGAACATGCCAATTATTTTGACCAGTAAGTCACCGATCGATCACGTTAATATATCACAGAATGATCTGCTTTCTTACATAAAGCAGTGCGAGGTCAAGGTGGGGCGAAAGTGAACGGGGGGCGGGTGCGATTCCGGTTTTATCAACGTTCGGCCATTGTGCGTGACTTTATTATTGCCTAATTAATCATTCAGACGATTTTAATGCTAAAATATACTGTAAAAAAACTCCAGACTGATTCTACCAAATGTAAAATCAGGAAGTGATTTTACTAACAAATTAGGGGGAGAGCTGTAGCCTGGTCAACCTAATGTCCCTAGCACCCTAAACAACCCTAAACTCCCTACAGCCCTAGCCCTATCATAAGTCAATAATATATAAATAAATATAATAAAGTCAGGATGTCTGCCCCGTGAGACCTAAGGGTACAGACGGAAGTTTGGAAGGATATGGGTAGTGTGGTCAGGATAATCACTGCTACTTACACAGACTCATGCAACTAATTAAGGCTGAAGGTGTCTTATGCCACAGTGATGGAGGTTCCGGGTTCGAATCCCGGCGAGGGCATTCTTTGTGTATTTATTTATCACAAATATTTGTTCCTTGGTCATGGCTGTGTATGTATCTAAGTATCTATACGTATCTATCTATTATATATATCGTCGCCTGGTACCCACAACACAAGCCTTAATTGAGCTTACCGTGGGACTAGGTTGATTTGTGTAAGATGTCTCAAGATATTTTAAGATATTATTTGGTGTTTCTATGCGATTTTGTTACCTACGTGTTTTTTTGCTCATTACCATCACCACTTTATTTACCGTTTTATAAAAGCAAACGAGACTATTATGCCAGAATAGCAGACAAACATGCGTCTGCTACAAGATAATCGAAAATGACTCCACTATTTACGAGTATACGCAGTTCGTCAATAATTTGGGAATGGTAATGACTTGATTGTTGCGACTGAATAATCGCATAGAACTACCCTTCTACAGTAGGCTTATATTAGCACATGATTGGTGCTGTATTCTATTGTACGAGTATTCTGGCAGTTTTCCACAACTCGTGCACGCACTTCCTGCCTATTTTGCGTGGACCCAACACTCGCCCAATTCTTGTTCGGAATTAACATCTTATTTACCCTTGAATTTCTTCGCAGATATATACAAGGTGCCCTCAGGCAAAGGGGAGAAGACCACCGCTCCGAATCGTTTCTGGTGCAGAGGTTGGCCATAGCTATCCAACGCGACAATGCCGTGAGTGTTATGGGCACCTTTGCACCGGAAGCGATAAGGAGCGGATATTGACGGGTATTTTTGTTTTTTGAATCATGATTATAATAACATGTGAAAATGTTATATAAAAATAAAACTATTTCGAACATAATCGGCCCAGGCGTTTTTGAATAACTACGGAACCCTACACTGAGCATGGCCCGACATGCTCTTGGCCGGTTTTTTTAATGAAATATTTGATTTTAATTCATTAGCATAATTAAAATATTATCTAACCGGGTTCTCGCGTATTTAAGTCGATGATTGCTAGACATGTTTCGACCCATTAACAGAGTCCTCGCCCGGAGCACTCTCGGCCAAAGCCCGACTTGTACACATAAGTATACAAGGGTTACTGATATAAGAGTTATCTTTATCCAGTTATCATTGTCGTGGCATTTTGCCACGGCCCCAGGAGACTGGGATCCGCTTGAACACATGTATTAGGGTTAGAAATTGTATCGAAATGACAGGTGTGACCAGTGGCGGCGCGTCCATACAACCCGATTCCCACCGGCTTCCCTAAATTTTTTCGCTCACGTATCAAAATCATCCAATATTACCTTTAAAATACATTCGTAAAACTTTACCCATACATCTACACCTTTAATTGAATAATGCGAAATACTATGGCTTTACAAAAGAGTTCAACCAATCAGAGCGCGCAAATGAAGGCAACCCGGCTCGATATGGGCTTCTCATTCATTGATAAAACTACTACGCGACGAGTACCCGACATCGAACCGAACGCACACATCCACAAAGCACGCAAACACCAAACCGTCAAAAATGGCCGCTAGACAACTCGGGACAGAACGAGTTGTGGATACATTCTGTTATTTGAATTGAAACATTATCGTTAAAAGCATAAGGCTTATTTTAGAATGCGTCGTTTCACTAATTTGAATCTGAATGAGTTACGCGCGCGTTTTTAAGAATTGCCATGATAAAACCTGCATTGAACGAGGGGCCGCGCCGAGTGTGCCACTAAGAGGGATGGATATATAGTGAGCGTTGTTGCCATGCGAGAAAAATTACCCCATCATTTACCCTATTATATGAAACAATATTAAAATGTAATATCAAATATGTTTATTTAAGTGGAGTTTTAGTTTCTTAGTGTACCTTATTTTATTTAATTTACGAAATAGTATTTTAAACTGTCATAGATACGTGGCGTTTTTCAAGCAAAATATACATCTTTACCGAATATCAATAAAATTGCATTTTAACGTATACCAACCGACAGTAGAATCCAAAAAAAGAATGTAAGCAAATATGGCTGACATTCCATAGCATCTGACGTGTTTGAAACTTATCGTGAAATACGTTCGCAGATATAATTTTAGGTTACCACTATAAATATCAATATTTTTTACTAAAAATGTATGTGAACTCTTTCAAGTTCGGAATAAAACTACGATTGTGTTTTATTATGGAATAATGCATGTTATTAGGATTGTTTACATTTTTTTGGATTCTACTGACGAATGGTGTAAACGGTTTGCGGACAGCTCATATTGACTAGCAAAGACGCATTATTTACTTAAAAATAATACATTTATTTTACTTTTAGGTATACACTATCTTCTACCATCCCCGACTCTCAATTTCAACTCGTCAATAATGATATATTTAGTAACTTATCAACATTAAATTAAAATGTATATATATATCATCATCGATTTCATTAGAAGAATGAAAAATTACATGTACCTACTTACCACAAACAACATAGTACATAAGCCCTCGATTACCCAAACTAGTTTGGGCAAACTTATTCGGATAATTTAAATAGGATAAGGTAAAATAAAACGACAACGTATATACAAATAACATTTAATTTACTCATAAATAATTAGAATTCTATGGAAAGAAAACATTTGCAAGTGCACCATCGGGCCAAACCACCATTTATACATTATAATAATTTTACGAACGTGGGCAACTATCATACTGAAATTACCCCAAAATTTTGGGTAATTATACCCTCCTTGCCCTGGCATCCCTCGAACAATAACAAAGTCACTGAATTATTTCCCTTTTCCGAGTTAATTATGGCCAAAATGTTTTCTAATGACTAGTATTTTTATCAGTTTACATTTTAAAATGGATTGCTAACAGTTTCATTTAGAATTAGACTGAAAAACACTATATTTACCTGCGAAAGGTTATGTCAGCAATTTTTCGCTCGTTTCTACTTTTACAGCCTAGTACTTCGCATCGCACCATATCTAGAAGATAAACACAGATGAAATTGTTCAAAATAAGCCTTGGGATAAGTTGTTTGTGTCCACTTTCACATTGAAAACATTTAATTTCACTCCCACCAGACGTATGTGACGTATTCAACGCATTTGTCTGACACGTAGATGCTAAGTGCCACACAAAAAATAGTGGCACAGTGATAAGGACGGACGATTATCGTTCCTTTTCACTTCCACTAGTTAAAAGTTTAATAAGACCATCCCTTTCGTTCTTGCTATTATTATTACGTTGTCAAATCCATATTAATCCTACATTCATGGCATTGAATCAATGTGCAAATTAAGTTATTGACAAATCTTGACGTTTTAATGTAAAACATTTATTAATAAAGTTATATTTTATTAGTAAACCACTTACAACTTAGGATTACCATGGATTTCGAAATCAATTCATTTCACAAAATTAAAGAGTATGAATTTGTGCGCCTTGAGAATACGAGTAATGTCCTAGCAACATTCTGATTGTATTCCCGCTCTCGACTCGATGTTTACGTTTGATGTTTTGTTTGTGTGTTTGGTGATTGTTAATGTTGGGTTTTTAAGTTTCGACGATAAAAATAAATGCTTGTGAGACTTGTGAGAACTGTGCGTGTGAAATACGTAATTGGTTGTGCTTTCATACTGTGTTTTCGTTCGTATAATACTACGCTTCAGTTAAATAGGTAAATATTTTGATTTTGTTAGGATTTGCTGAGGTTAAGTTAGTTTCTAGACTTTCTAGTTTCTTCATGTATTTGATGTGATGGCTGCTTTAATTAATTTTGACTGCTGTTTAGTAGATTATTTATTAAAAGAACCGTTTCCAAACCTGTCTTTTGAAAATAAAAAATATATTATAGAAGAAGGCCGTGCTCGCGTCGGTCTGGTATGCATGACGCTAAAAGGCTTTTTTTCAAAGCCACTTTTGTCATACTCGACATACACTGTTTACGTAACGTCAGTGATGGCAAGTATGACAAAGGTGGTATACACTAACTGCAAAGATACAACTAACACACTTTAAGAAACCAAATGAAGACGGCAGGTTTTTTGCTCCGAGTTGCCCTTCGAAAATTTTCACGCGCCGCCACTGGGTGTGACTTCAGCTCACTGTAAAGTATTACAGAGGGGATTTTAGGTCACCACATGCCTCTTTCTGCCAGATCCCTCAAGGTTGCATATTTGCCCAAAATTCCATGCTTTCACTTATCTGTATCGAGTTCCTTGCATCTTGCGGTGTACTTTTGAAGCCGGTTCAATATTACGTCACATGTAAAACGCTCAACTAATTAATGATTACTTTCTTAAGGTCCCGATATTATAGCACTGACAGTCAAATGCTTTACTACCGGTATTAGTATCACTTCATCAGCTTATTTCAGTCCATTATTGGATAGGTCCACTCTCATACTACCCATGTTTGGGCGTATTAGGAGGTAATAATATCCATAAAATTAATGATCAGTGACCCAGCGGCCGTAAGCCTATAGAGTAATAAATGAATTTAAAAAATACATTAGCGATATACCTCTTCAGAAAATGCTCGTTAAATAAAGATCAATTTCAATTTAAAATCTTGCTTGTTCACTGTTCGCTGACCACTCTGACCAGTGTTACCCTGACCTCCCATCAGAAGACTACTATTATGTCAAAAGCATATCAGCAGGCCATTCTGCAATCGTATACGATAAGCGATAAGTCACGTGACCATAATTATGAGTGGGAATGGTCACGTGACTTTTTGTACGAATCTGTCATGTTCATACATTTATTATTTATTGATTATGGTATACGATTGCAAAATGGCATCTTAACTAGGCTTGCTGAAGGTTTGGGGAAATAAAATAGCTCCCGTTTGACGTCTATTTGTTATAGCGTCATACTTCTGCTTGTTCAGATATTTTTGAGCCCCGTGGCCGCCCCGATTTTGATAGCGACTGTACGTTTCATAATTTAATATAAACCCTCAGTATCAAATCAAATAGAGTTTTCTGTTATTCAATTAGAATTTCTATGGATGTTACAATGAACTGCAGTTTTATATGAAATACACAAAAGTATCGTCACATTTGTATCATCATCATCATATCAGCCGAAAGACGTCCACTGCTGAACATAGGCCTCTCCCAACGATTGCCACAATGACCGGTCCTGCGCCACCCGCATCCAGCATGTATGTATACTGCCAAATGACCTACTCTTTTAAGTTCTTTCCAACTTATTAAATAGAAGTTCTGTATAAAAATTACAGCAATCTACATTTTAGTAATATTTTTGTGTATTATGTCGTGCCAGACGTGAAATAATTTATTTCAAGTACAGTCATCCCTATTTACGGATTTAGAAATTTACAATAGATTATTTATGCGAATAAAAACGCTTTCTGAATTGTTATTACGCGCACGCGCCTGTTTTTTGTGCGTGGTCGTGCAATTTGCAAGCTTATCGGTTTTCTTAATTTTGGCTCGAAAGAAATATTATCGTAATCGAAAACTTGTGACGTGCCGTATTGACGAATAATCGATTTATAGGCACCGTTTAATTTTGATTTCTGTATAGAGATATGTATTAGGCTAAGTACGGTACGTTATAGTACATTACGGTACAATTGCGAAAAAAATAATAATTTGTCGATAAATTAAAACACGACAGAAGATAGTGTTTTAAGTAAACTGACACGAGTAACGAGTTTCCTTTTCGAACAATATCGTACAACGTTTTACAAAGCGTATGCTCAGAAAGTGCTCTTTTTAAGGGTATACTTATGCACAGAAAGTGATTTTTTTTCCGCACGTGTGCGGGATTGGATTTTCATAGTACTTTTCCGCATAGCCTGGGTACTGCCGATCAGTTTGGTTTTCCTCGCATAATGCATTGTAAAATGTTGTATGATACACATGTTGATATGTAGGCTTATTTCTTAACTCGTGTCGGTTTTATAGTCACCGACGCTCGTCCTGAAAAAAACCTATTTTCCACTCTTGTATCATAAATAACTACGAAACCCTATATTCTGGCTGAAAATGTTATTCTGATGTTTTATCATAATGAAAACAACTTTTTTTTCTTTCTTCTGTATAAAGCATGCAGCATGCATCTATGTAAGTACTATCAATATTAATATTATATGTGTGCGTAAAGTTGTCATTTTGTGGTAGAAATACTTCTGGATATATTATTTTGCAATCATAAACAGTCATATATAACACGTAATTTCGACAAGCTTCGTGGTGGATTGACCGCTTTTAATTACAGTCGTGTTCATAACTATGTATACAAATATGTATCTTATTACATTGACATAAGTAAAAAGACGTATACATATTTGTAATCCTGGTACAGGCCTACCGTTGCGCAAAATGTGCTGCACTCAACTATCCATTTCCTTATTAAATGCATATTATGACTTATTAAATAGTTTTTATTTTAATTCTTTATTTGCGAGTTGCAGCAAAAACAAAGGAAGCGGGTTTTTAGAACTGCTTTATTAGGTAATTAAATACAACTAATTATAATAATGCAGTTTAATTTAAATCTTTCAAACGTAAATTACGTATGATGAAAAAATCTGAGGTATGACTAGCTTACCCTGCATTGAGCGTAGGTATATACACTCCGTTTGTACTTAGAAAACCCTTCGGAACGGAACACACGAAGGTCGCTTTCTTGGATCCGGAGAGTTTCATAAGTTTAGTGCCAAATTTGTAGGTATCCAGTTATCCACCTATCCACCGACTATATCGTCTGCTGACAACCAAAACTCACTATAAAAACTGTCACTACTCTTAGCAACCTCTTATGTCAGTATTGAATCAGAACTTAGAGACGATCTCTATTTTAAGTAGGTATTTGTTGCTTAGTGAGTTTTGGTTATCAACCGACGGTATGATGTAGGTACTGTGCGGCGCATAGTGTAATTTAAGTAGGTACCTAATTGTTTTTTTATGTTATAGTTTGCATTTATATGTGAGAACCTGTAATTGGCTCTGTATTGCTAACTTGTATGTAGATATGTGTTAAGCTGTTGGTTTTCCATGTATGTAAAATAAAAAAATGTTCAAACGGAGTGTGCACTTATTACGGTTCCGTACCCTACCCAAAGTACCTAAGTCAGTAAAACGAGACGCTGACGGCCTCTCCGTCTGTCATCAGGCTGAATCTCGTAAACGGGTCGATTGTAAAAAATCGACCCAAACCGTATTAGTTACACAGTTGAAATTTTTACAGATGCTGTATTTATATTACCGCTACAAAAACAAATAGTAAAAAGTAGATAATAGTAAGAAGTAGATATTTAAGGGGACTCCCTTATATAACAAACGTGTTTTTACTCGTTTCGATATTAATTTTTTTAATGGCAACAATGGTTATTAAATCTTTGACCCAGATTCAAAAACGACGAAGGAAAAAGTTAGATGCGTTTTTTTAAAATAATGTACGTTTAATTCGTAAATTAATTTACAAGACGTGACGTTTGCATGGGAAAAGGCCCTATTTGAAAGGAGTCGTATGTTGACCTAAATATCTCCAGATAGATTAATTACGACGCAGTTGCTGAGTAACGAGATTAGTCTAGATAAGCTAGACAAATCGTTTAACTTTCCTGCTAACTCGAATGATAGCCTACGGCATCCTCTATGACTTTAATCGTGGTGGTAGTTTCATTTCCCTACTTTCCAGTATGAAATGGGTTTGATTTGTATAATATGTAGTCAAACTGAGCTTTTTACTATGGTATCAACCCCGAAATGAGAAAAAAAGACTCTCCCATCTGATACAACATTTGAAAATCAAACATAAATGTATGAAACATTTCACTGTTCTGGCACATTCCAGTTAGCCCGTGGGCTCAATTGGATTGTAGATATTAGTTTTAGTTTACTTTTAGATTTTTTAATTTAAAATTAATATTTCATATAGTTTTATATTATTATTAGGTACATATGAATTAATTAATTCAAAATTTTGAAAGAAAGAAAGAAAGAAAAAACATTTATTTGTGACACAACATAATATACACATTATACAAACGAAACACGAATATAAAAAATAGAAGAAAAAAAATTGTGTCACAAAATTGCTTGACTTTGAAAAGACAATCGGGATCATAAGATGTTTCCGACATCTTTGAAATAATTTAATTTCTTCCTTTTATTAAATTATTCGATTTAAAGCAAATTTAATCGAATGGCTTTAGATTTATAAAACACGTGTATAATCATATAATATATTGTAGATGTCTATTTTCCATAAAATTTTGCACTGTTCTACAAGAACTCATCATTTTCATCAATAGATATAAGACGTTATACCACAAATTGCAGCAATTTCAAAACACCACAAATTTAATAGATAATTTGTGAAATCATGTCCCAAATCTAACATATTTCGACAAAATGCACTGCAATTATGTAAGTCCTTACTATTTATATTAACACTTATCCACCTTACAACGTAAGATTTAAGGTGTTAAATCGTAAAGCAGTATCTTTTGCCGTGATAACACAATTTCGATAATATTGCATTTACTAAGTTAAAGATGATTTGATGAATGTCATGAGTTACTATGATTGCATCTCTGCTCTAAATTGTGATTGCGGGACACATATGTTATTGAGAAATCAATTGGAATATGATTGATCGGATGATTCTTTTAGCATTGAGTTGCGCAACATATTGTTAATAATTAAATTGTAATATGGCTAAGGTCAATGCGGGTAAGACCGTCTATCAGGAAAAGTCCGTCTACCAAATGACCACCCCTTACTCAAGAGTATAAGACGCATAAAACGGACTTTCCTTAAAAATATAATGTGCCGGACTTAACCACACTGACCTTATTTATGCGGGAAGCGATTCATTATTATTTCTCCGAGATTCCCATATCATGAAATCTGCACCGTATTTTTTTTTGGATTTCGTTCAAGTTTCAAAACTAGTAGCACCTTTTAAGTAGGTATAATACTGAATAGCATAGGTGCTAAGTTGCTGCTAGGCTTACTAAAATTATCGTAAAAATTATAGACTCTACTAAAACTTCGAAAAAGCCCCTAGGGATGGTTCTGAATCCCAAAAGCTCATAGGCAACGGGAATGCACTTATTTTTAGGCCACCCTGTATAGTTACTGTGTATGAGAACGTTTAATACAGGAGGTTGTTCCCATACTGAAAGTTTATCGTAATGGTTGGTAGAGTCGGTTGATAGCGGGAAGGAACGTCGTCCCTTTCCACCCGGTATAACATTTTGTAAAGGTGCGTTCAAACCAAAAGAGCATTCGCTATTCTAATTTCTAACCCCCCACTCTACGAAATTCGATCGTTACACAAAACGTGATTGGTTGATTTCGTAGAACGGGCGATAGAACAGCGAATGCTCTTTTGGTTTGAACGCACCTTAACGCAAACTTGGGAGCACCATCATGTAATAAGTATTTTTTATTAACCTATTGATTGTGTGACACATCTTTGGACAATTATTGATGACATGGCTGGATTGGACGGCGTACCATACGACACCATAACTTGCTCGATTAATGGTCTCTGTCTACTAGCCCGTACCATACCATGACCGTAGCATGAACGTATCAGACAAAAAACTATTCTTTGTATTGAAAAGTATTAGACTATGCCTACTAGGACGTTCCGCCGCCGGCCAACACCGTCTCATACTTTTCAATACAAAGAATAGTTTTTTTGTCTGATACATTTATGCTACAGTCATGGTATGGTACGGTCTAGTGGAGAGAGACCTTTATTGTCCCTCAGTTACTTAGCAAAAAGTGATTATAAAGGTCTCTGCCCACTAGACCGTAGCATACCATGACCGTAGCATGAACGTATCAGACACGGAATGTGAGACGACACGGGCTACTATGCCCATTATAACGTGTGTACATCGTTTCATATCCGTGCTAAGCCCGTTTAGTGACCGTTGCATCCGCGTCGTAACCACGTATCATCCGCGTCGCAACTACGTATCATCCCCGTAGTATGAGCGATTCATACCCGTCGTTATCGTTCCATTGTCACAGTTTTATTATTTTCGCGTCCGTTAGGCTACTATCACCAGAGCGATAGTAGCCTAACGGACGCGAAAATAATATAGTATATATGAAAAACACAATATAATAAAAATATATTTTATGTAAAAAAAGAAACAAATATACGACTGTTTTAAAATTGATATTTCTTTTAATTATTTTGTTTGTAAGAAACGAAGTAATATTTTTTCAGAAAATAGCGATGCTGATTATATGTATTGTTTGTGTTGTTTCGCCATTGAATATGCGAAAATTATTATATGCCAAGTGAAAAATTTTGAGAGTTTTGGATAAAAATTGTAAATACCATACAAAAATGTAATTAAAACCCGTATGCTCACCGTTTCGCCGCCTGCGCACATCGTACCGGCAACGTTGCGTGCCATGCACGTAGCGTGTCGGGACCGACAAAATATTCTCGCCGACAATCCTTGCCGGTCCGTGCATGGCACGCAACGGTGTTGGTCGGCGCCGGAACGTCCTAGTGGGCATAGTCTCATACTTTTCCATACAAAGAATATTTTTTTGTCTGATACGTTCATGCTACGGTCATGGTATGGTACGGTCTAGTGGGCAGAGACCTTAAAATAACAGTAGCCCTACCAATTACCATGTCTTTGCAAGTATCGGTAACATTAGGTTTTACTCGATACGTAAAGCAGGACATTGCGCTCACTCCAATATGTAAGTGTGAGCGCGATAGAATGCATTACGTATCGAGTAAAACCTAACGTATCCTTTACTTTCCAACTCGTGGTACGGCTACCGAATGGCTTACTTATTTCATTGACTTGGGAGAAGAAACGGCTGTTACCTGTGAACAAAAACATAAAAATATTATATCTGAATTATAAAAGGAAAATCTCTATTGTCCACACGGACTTG
Source organism: Thaumatotibia leucotreta (assembly GCA_025490895.1). Lineage (NCBI taxonomy): Eukaryota > Metazoa > Arthropoda > Insecta > Lepidoptera > Tortricidae > Thaumatotibia > Thaumatotibia leucotreta. The sequence continues at coordinate 494,100 of JALPQI010000264.1, forward strand.
ACGCTGAAATGCGATCTCTTTCAGACAGCCTTCAGCCAGGGAAATGGCGAAACAGAGACTTAATTTTAAAAGCTACAACTAGTCGTACCGGGTTATTCCCACCTGTTACCACCAACTTGACCCCAGTGGTAACAACTGGGAATTTTTTCCCACCTGTTACCACCAGAGTACTTGGTGGTAACTACTGGGATTTTTTTTCCCACCAGTTACCACCAAAATATTTGGTTAGTTACTAAAATAATTAGTTTGGTGGTAACAGTTAGGAATTTTAATTCCCAGTTGTTCCCAGTGGTAACAGGTGGGACAAAAATCCCAGTTGTTACCACTGGTGTCAAGTTGGTGGTAACAGGTGGGAATAACCCGTCGTACCGTACCTATACAATCTAGATTAGGTACCTATATATTTTTAAAGTAGCAGCTTTTTAAAAAGCAGGTTAAAATCTAGAACCTAGAAATCTAGAAAGTGACATACTAATCGAGATAAACCGAAAATACTTTAGATATCTCTTATGAATATTGACTCGATTCAGGTATTTGGAGGTTTAAGCGATTCCCAGCGATTTTAAGCGAAAGTCGTCCAGTCCGAGATCGCTTTCCAGCGAAACCTGTTGGCTTTCTTCCGAGCTTAATAGCTCGGTGGTGCGCCGGCGCAGGGCATGGGCGGCAGCGCGGGAGGCAGTAGTAATCGCCATCAGATATATCGTAGCGTCTGGAGCGCTCAAATATATCTGAACACGCCTCTATCGTTATGGCAATAAGGTCGTGTTCAGATATTTTTGAACGCTCCGGATGCTACCATGTATTTTATAATTACTAAAGAAAGTACGTACTATGGTAGCTATGTATAGGGAATAAAATAATGCAGTATTTTTTTACAAATGCTTATTCGGATGCTTATCAATTGGTATGAATAATCGTAGAGAACATAGACTACTTATAACATCGTCACCAAATCAAACAAACAAAATAACGTAAAAAATATTAAAAGCTACTATCGTTTTCAATCCTGCACCATCGAGCCAAGATTTTTAATTTTGTCCGACAAGAAACTCAGAGAGAACTTATTTTTTTTTAATGATTTACAAATAATGTGCATTTGGATCACGTTTTAATATTGATAAAAATTGATAAGCTGGTAATGTTGAGCAAGATCCACCACATTCCCCAAAATGTTCCAAAATATTCGAATGAAACGTTCCTTTTTTGTTACCAAAAATATATAGGAATCTGGCAACAAAAAAGGAACGTTCAATGACTCTACCAGCCTATAATTTTTTATCAATTATCGAAGACGTGATCCAAATGTACAAACTTTTCGAGAAATGCTCATATGCATAATATATACAGTGTGTAAATCTAATACGGGCGATTAATTAAACCAGGCATGGGATTCATTAGTATAATCATGGATTACAAGGTTTTTTTAAAGTTGCTCTTAATGATGACCCCACAGAATTTTTTTAAGATTCTCGGAGCAGCAATGTAGGCACGAACATTTGTTATTGTTGATATGGCAGTTATGTCATCTGCTTTTGAAATTAGCTGTCAACGAGTGCTTAACTCGCATATGTTGGTCTACATTGCGCGCCGAATTATTTTGTATGGAAATTTTTGTTGCTCTAATTTTAAGTAAAAGTTATTTTAATGTACTTATTATGTCGTAAACTAACACCCGTTAAGAGCTTCGCCCGTATTAGACTTACTGTATATAGATAGATAATACAAATCTAAATATTTATCCGAAGCTACGGTCCTACCATGAACTTTTAAATGCAAATTTCGAGGATTTGTCTCTCTCACTCTAATGACGCCGTTATTGGAGTGACAGAGGACAATCCTTGTAATTTACGAATATTGATTTTCGCGGTAGTAGACCTGCATCCGCTGTAGTCTATAGCGTGCGCCACACACGCAATAAACGACATAACGCGTTCAAGGTTGCGCGCGCCGAAAGTGACAAAGCCTTGCGCTTGCGCCGACTCGCACTTGTAGGGCCTTTAGTTGCAAAACGCTATTGTGTACATAGGATATAATAACTAAATATTGGCCGTTTACCTATGATTGGTGAAAAACTGGTGTTATGGGCTAATACAACTGTAGCCGACTCTTTAAGGTGCATTCAGACCTAACGAGCGTTCGCTATTCTATCCCCCAATTCGTTCGTTACACAAAAAGTGATTCGTTGATTTTGTAGAGTGGGGGGTAGAATAGCGAATGCTCGTGTGGTCTGAAGTCTGAACTGAATGCACCTTTATTTAATTATTTCAATCAATATTCACTTACTTACATTTTATATTTTATTTTCAATAATGCACTACGGAATAGAGGCGGATGCATACAATTTCTAGTTTATTTCTCATTAAAACATGATAGCAGTTTTCAGTAATTTTTGTACAGTTTTCAGGAGCCTCTTAATCTGATGTAATTAGTATTATATATAGCCGCAACCCGACTGATTGTTGTTGACATGGTTCTGTGGCTCCCTGGGTGGGACCTATGGTCTCTTGTCGTATACCATCGTGTAGGGTCTGGTCCCAAACAGGGAGGAAAAATCCGAAACCGGGTCTACCTCGAAAGACCGTCTTTTCGATCGACGGCCCGGCCAAACGGTAGCACCTGGGTGGGGGGTGGTCGACCAAATGTCATAGGGAACTGCCGGCAGTTTTTAAAGCCGCAAAATTTTTTGGAAAAAAGTAAAAAAAATTTTGCACCCGATTTTCAAATTGGTCCTTCGAGCCTGATTTTTTGGTGGCAGGACCTCTGGGGGTCCTAGATTAGAAAAATATTTTTTTTGTAATTTTAGAATCCAAGATGGCCGCCGTAGGGCCCGTCAAAGTTTGTATGGCAACTTTTAAACGGGGGGAGATAGGTGGGGGGTGCTCGACCAAATGTCATAGAGGACCCCGAGAGCTGTCAGATGAGAAAAAAAAATTGGCAAAAAACTTTTTTTTTTTTTTTCAAAAATTTCAAAATGGTCTGAGCGAGCTAGAAATCGCTGTGCGTACAAGTCGGGCCCTCGAGATTAGAAAAAAATTTTTTTTGGATTTTTTGCGCAAAAAAAAATTTGTATGGATTTTTCGAAATAATGACCCGAGCGCGCTAAAATTTTGCATAGGCACACTTTGGAGGCCCGAGAGTAATATTCGAAAAAAAATTTTGGGAAAAAATTCAAGATGGCGGCGCCCCGGGGCAAAAACAAAATTCATGGATCGGGCCAATTTTTTTTGCCCATTTTGAAACTGTTGATGGGCGTTTAGGGTTTTGAAATTTTAACAGTATGATATAGTTGGGCTCTGAATTGGACAGGACGTATTTTGGACTTTCTAGAATTCAAGATGGCTGCCGTATGGGTGTTCAAACTTTGTATGGGAACTTTTGAACGGAGGGAGATAGGTGGGGGGAGCTCGAACAAATGTCGTACAAAACTCCAAGAGCCATCAGATGGAAAAAAAATTTTTGCAAAAAAATTTTTTTTACTTTTTTTCAAAAAATTTTTTTTATCCGGTCGGTTTGGAAATCGCTTTGCGTATTTGTTGGGCTCTCCAGATCCCGAAAAAAATTTTTTTGGATTTTTTGCACAAAAAAAATTTTGTATGGATTTTTCGAAATAATGACCTGAGCGCACTAAAATTTTGCATAGACGTACTCGGGAGGCCCGAAAGTAATATTCGAAAAAAAAATTTGGAAAAAAATTCAAGATGGCGGCGCCCCGGGACAAAAACCAAAATTCATGGATCGGGCCAATTTTTTTTGCTCATTTTGAAACTGTTGTTGGGCTCTTAGGGTTCTAAAATTTTCATGGTAGGATAAAATTGGGCTCTTAATTGGACGAAAAGTGTTTTGGACTTTCTAAAATTCAAGATGGCCGCCATATGGTCGTTCAAAATTTGTATGGGAACTTTTGAACGGAGAGAGATAGGTGGGGGGTGCCTTAGCAAATCTCATAGAGATTCTCAATAGCTATTTAAAAAATATTTTTTTGGTTTTTTTGGACAAAAAAAAATTTGTATGGAATTTGCCTCTGAGAAAAAAGTTAGTACGGGAACTTTTCAACGGAGAGAGATAGGTGGAGGATGCTTTAACAAATCTCATAGAGATTCTCAATAGCTGTTCAAAAAAAATTTTTTTTAATTTTTTGGACAAAAAAAAATTTGTATGGAATTTCCTCAGAGGCGCCCAGCTAAGGCCGAAAGCCGAGCTCCCTGTAGAGCCGAAGGCCTAACTAAAGCGTCGCATAGCGAGGCCGTAGGCCGAGCTGCCAGAGCCTAGCGCTCCCATGCTTAGTGCTTATTGAGGGTGCTCTGTGCGAGTCTCGGTAAATTAAAATTAATAAAAAATCTATATCCACGCAACCATGGCCCAATCGCGGCTTGGTATAGCCATCGAACAATATATGAATTTTTGAAGTTATTGCTGAGTTTGCAGCTGCCAAAGTAAGAAAGAAGTAATTTTAATTGTATAACAACTCTTTTTCTCTCTTATTAATTATTGCGTTTTATTATTTTTTCAATATAATAAATAATAATTTATCCATGTCCTGGATCATACAAATTTTATTGTCCTTGCTTTTTACTTTCTTTGGGGTGACAACCGGGTGCCACTCAAGATAGCTATGTCACAGTCAGGGGCTTACAAAACAGAGCCGCGGGAGGTCCAGAACATTGCCAGATCCAATATAAATCTGTTAGATAGACGGGATAGACTACTGTCTCAAGTAACTGCTTTAATATAAGCGAACCGGATGGCCAATTATTCGGCTCGAATTTTGTCTGCAAAGGCCGCAAGCGGTTGTCCGCTCCGGATCTTAGGCCTAAATAATCCGAGTTCTAGGCAAAACTTTGAAGAGAGAGAGAGCGAGAGAGAGAGAGAGATGATTGTGTGATTGATTAGAAAATGTTCATTAATATAAAATGCAGGATCATCTTAGCCCACCAACATGAGCCAAGTTACTGGTAAAAATACCCTTAAGCGCTTATTTATATATTAATACCCTTTTAACCTAACCCTTTAACGGGAACGACTCGAAAAAATCGTCGGTTCAAGCCTCAACGCCATTACACAGTAGAAAATTTTCTGTACAAGAAAAAAATACATAAAGATAATGCTATGGGGTGGTCGTTTTTGAGACCGGTGCCCTGTAAGGGTTAATTTGATACCGGCCACACGCATTTATAAGCTACTTATAGTTGGAAATTTCTAAGAATTAACTTATGACACATTAGAAATGAGCCTTATATGTGTTAGTTTTTTAGTAAAACGTCCAACTTTGTCGCTTTCCTTAAAGACGAGATTTCCTTGTATCTTCATATGAATAAACTGACAAAGCGGCTTTAATGCAAACGACAAAGGGGCGTTTTACTAAATTCACTCGCATATATATGACGTTAAGACTATCGGAAAACTGTTAGCCTTACCCTCATATTAATGAGGTTTAATCTATAACTGTCAAAAAAGTTAATTCTTAGAAATTTCCAACTATAATTGAATTACTACTAAGTACGTACTTATTACACATATTACATAGGTACCTACTTACAAATGTTTTCGTACAAAAATATTTATTGCTACCTATCTATCAAACTATTAAATTTTCTTAAACATCCAATGAAATATTGTTGTTATGTTCCTTATAATAGACTGCGAAGTATGACGTTTTATTCAGATGCGACTAAGGACTAAGGAAGTTTGTTAATGGAATTTAATACAAATCTTGAAAGCCTAGGCCGGCTGTTAGGCATGTTTGAGAAAATCACTATACATACCTCGGCCAGAAATATGGGATTGCCCGGGAATAAAATTTTATAATGTATCATTGCTATATGTTTATTCTTTCTCTATTAAATACATACTGTTCCTAATTTATTTATGAATAGGTGCTATAATATTATAAGCATTAATTATGAACCTCCTTATTTTTAAGTAATATTATTATTGAAATAAAATGAATCAAACTTAATTTCTGTCTTGAATGGTTTTACTCCTCACATAGGGTTTACAATAAAATCAAAACATAACACACAACTCCGGTATCTCGTAAGAACCCAAGACTACTTTTCCATTAACCCATTGAGTGCCAAAGGTAAACGGTAGTTAGAAATCGGTGGCCACCATATAAATGGCCTGCTTCTACGCATTATTGCGTAGCTGGCATCAATTTTAAAAAGTACTTCATGAATGCCAATGTCCGCAGTACTATGTAGACGTAATATTGCGTAGAGTGGCACCAACTAAAAATATTTATTAAGTCATTCAACGTAACATTGCGTAGACGTGATAATGCGTATGTTGGCATCACATTTTAATTTTTTCTTTCCTGCTTGCTTCTGTATTGTTAAATGATGAACTTCCCGCCGCTATTCTACCCCTTTAACTAGAATACTTTCACCATTTTATCTATAATTGTTACATATCAGTGACATATGTTTGGGGCCAAGCGCATGTGACGACATTCTGTCGGACACGATTGGATGTCGCCACATACGTTCGTATTCTTTCCGATCCGGGCCGCTTGGTAGAAATAGTGCTTCAACAATTAAAAAAAACCGGCCAAGTGCGAGTGGGACTCGCGCGCGAAGGGTTCCGTACCATAATCAATTTATTATTTAAAAAATACAGTTAAATCAACCTACCTCAAAAACTACAGGAGATAATTTAATCAAACCAAAAATCGTTGATAGAGTTTATTAATGTGCATAACATATATATTTTTTTAGAATTTTGTATAGCGTAGTTTAAAACTTAGAGGGGGGGGGGGCACCTTTACCTGCACGCACCTTTACCTGTATGTAGGGCCCCAATCCCCATTTTTTTACTATATAATGTCATATCATAATTCTGCGCGGTTCATACAACACATATCCTTACCAAATTTCTTTACTGTAGCATTTATAGTTTCCGAGTAAATCGGCTGTGACAGAGGGATAGATAGACATGATGAATTTATAAGGGTTACGGAACCCTATAAACTTGAAAACAGTAATGGCATCATGTATCGCTATGGTTACTTATCGTGTAGCTAAATAGAGAGAGATGTAAAATTGTTCAAATCCAAGAAATAATGTACCTACCTAACGAATTCTCATAAAAATGACAAATATCAGAATCATACCCTGATCACTATTTAATATAATAATACAACACTTAAAACAACATAACAATAACATCATTCAATTAATTAACAATCAGACTTTTGCAGACATTAAATTTAACTTTTCAAGGCACGTAATAGTTTTTGCCATTTGTGTATAAATGGACATAGTTACACGATTACATTCCCTTGACAGAAAGTTTTGATTACTTATGTGAGTTGGAATTATCGTATCATTACGTCCAAATCTTCTCCTGAAAACTCACAACTGTTGTTACACGAAACAAGCAGCAAAGTCAAAAATATAGGAGTGAAAAATTGTCTGCCCATAGGAAATTTGAATATTTTGTGGTGACGGCAGTAAGAATACATTTGTCATCACCCCAACTCCTCCTGCGGGTGTCGTAAAAGTCGACTAAGGGATTGAAGTGTCACTGACAATTTACAAGATTGATGATGGGCAGCAGCGTCATCATAGTGGACACATTACTGCGATCGCCAATCCGCTTGCCCAGCGTGGCGATTAGGGGCATTTACCTCCTAATGCGTCTATACGCAAAGTTAATAGGAGAGGCCTACGTCCAGCAGTGGACTAACATAGGCTGATGATGAAAAATGATGAAAAAAAACAGATATCAGAAAACTGCCAACTGATATCGAAAGTGCGTTACCCAACGAGTAAAACTGTATTAATAACTTTTTCTAAATAGATGGAGTAATATTAAAAATACTAAGTTAAAACGCTCCCATACATTTAGTATGACGATTAGCCTTAAAAAATGTCGGATGTCATAACATAAAACTGTTAGAGATTCGTTATTTGTACGAATGCATTGTAATAAAATAATAATACTACCGTTTATGAAATAATAAATCTAACATTTATTCATAAATAAAAAAATATTCGTATTAAACTACTCTTTGAAAGAACGGTTACGTACTAAATGTATGGGTTTGAAGTTAATATATGAAATATCTCTGATTTTATTTCAAAGAAGTTATTAGTGTAATTTTACTCGTTGGGTAACGTACTTTTGATATCAGTTAGAAGTTTTCTGGTATCTGCTATAATTACGGAATTATGGCCTGGCAACACTTAACGATTACACCCTGTATAGTAGGTATTAGTTACTTACTGTACAATCAGTAAAGAACATTTTTTTCCTTGCCGATTGTACAATTGCTACTTACTATACGTTGATTCTTAAGAAATGATGGGCTCTTTCCAGTTTGCAGTGGGCAGTTTCCAGGCATAATCACAGGCACAGGCACGGGATCCCCCTCCCCCCTTTTCGAGAAGAGAATTTCATTTGCCATAAATTTTTTGCCATCCTATTCAAACAGCATAATATTGCATACTTTATTATTTACTATAATAACCATTTACCAGAAACTTTACTTCCGTTACATTCAATTTCCATAGTGTTATTGGTCAGAGTCATCGAAATTCGTATTTATCACATGCAATATTATATCATCATTTTGTCATCCAAATTAGCTACTAGAAAAGTCAATTTTTATAATGTTATTTGTCCGAATCATCGAAATCCGTGTCATCACCTGGAAAATGAAACTACTTGGAAAGTAGGTTAGGTTAGAATTGTGAACTCCTGGAAAATGAAATTGCTATTAGAATGTAGGTTAGGTTTAAAATTTGGCCCCTTAAAAAATGAAACTGATGTCTGACAATAGGTTAGGTTAGGTTTGAATTGTGACCCTCCAAAACATGAAACTGCTGTCAGACAATAGGTTAGGTTAGGTTAGAACTGCGACCCTCCACAACATGAAACTGCTGTCAGACAATAGGTTAGGTTAGAATAGAACTGCGACCCTCCACAACATGAAACTGCTGTCAGACAATAGGTTAGGTTAGGTTAGAACTGCGAACCTCCACAACATGAAACTGCTGTCAGACAATAGGTTAGGTTAGGTTAGAACTGCGACCCTCCACAACATGAAACTACTGTCAGACAATAGGTTAGATAAGGTTAGAACTGTGACCCCCCACAAAATGAAACTGCTGTCAGACATTAGGTTAGGTTAGGTTAGAACTGTGACCCCCCACAAAATTAAACTGTTGTCAGACAATAGGTTAGGTTAGAACTGCGACCCTCCACAACATGAAAGTGCTGTCAGACAAAAGGTTAGGTTAAGTTAGAACTGCGACCCTCCACAACATGAAACTGCTGTCAGACAATAGGTTAGGTTAGGTTAAAACTGTGACCTCCTACAAAATGAAACTGCTGTCAGACAATAGGTTAGGTTAGGTTAGAACTGTGACCCCTTAAAAAATTAAACTGCCATCAGAAAGTAAGGTAGGTTGGGTTAGAACGTGACAACTTAAATTTTGGCATAATGAATATTATGTTAAATAACTGTCGGGTAAACAATAAGAAGGCACACCACCGCTCTCCTCCCTTCCCATCGCAGAATCCAACGCCTAGGCAAAACTTTTTTAAACTGTAGCACAAAAAATATTTTCTTTCGGCCTCTTACCTCACAACATAAGAGCCGCCGCGAGGCCCTCGGGCCTCGCGCACAAAAAAATAACTAGTCTAAACACTTATTATTGACCAATGCCGGAACATATCGCTAGAGAACAGAACGGATATTATGATAAGCAAAGTTCCAATTCGAGCAAGGTCTGCGAGCATTGACCACTTCTCACAGATACCGCATTATCACAGATTCATAGGCATGTCAAAATTATTTTCGTTGTCGTATTTAGTGTCTACTGTATTGAAACAGCAACTAAAAGCGTGAGTTGTATGAAACAAGAAAACGAAAATAATTTTAACCTAGGCCTTTGACATCTTTATGAGATATTTTATGCAGCGTTGTTGCGGCAGTATCTGGAATGGCTATAAAGCCCGATGCGGAGCGACGGTGATATCCGCAAGATTGGCATTGGCTCAAATTAATTAATGAATCTAATATGAATGTGAGATTGTTGATCATAGAGGAAAGTTGTCGGCAAAAATGCTTCGTGGCTTAAAATACCTTTTAAATGTAGAATGGGGTATACCAATGGGGGTTCATTTTCTCCGAAGCAAATGAGGTTCACTATTGGGATGCATAATAACGAATGTAATAATTAGACCCCGGTATCGGAGGTGCAAAATGGTAGCTGTCAAGTTCTTAGGGATGGGGTAAAAATATTTGTGATGTCGATAATTAAAGTTACATATCGATAATTTTTCTTTACCATAATAATAAGGTAAGACTTTAATTGAACGCACCTATTTACGATATAAACTAGGACTATATAATTACAAAATCAACAAAATATTTATTTAATGTTATGTAACATCGCCATACTTTTTATTGAGGCAATTGTCGATGAACCTTCTGAAGTTTGGGTTTTCGAATTTGGTCCAAAGTATGTTACAACTGACGAAAAACTTAAGCAGATCTCGGTTACAGTTTAATTGGTTTTTTTTTTTTTCTTTTTTTATGAGTGTTTTCATACAAGATTGAGTTGCAATGCAAGATATGCAAGATTACAAATATTGGAATGGAATATCCTTTATTAAATAATCAATATTAGTAGAACATACGTTGTTGATTTTCTCTTGATGGCAATTCGACTCCATGTGCTTTTTATATTCCAACATCTGTTTGTAAATTGTATATTAAAAGTTTTTCATTCATTTTTGTAGTTCAGGGTGTTCAGCAAGAAGTGACTCCACTTTCTATAGTACAAAATATTTTAGGCGAATAGACTCGTAAACACGGCTAAATAATCGAAGACATCGTTGTAAGATGACTTTGACTATCTATTGAAATAAATAATTTATTATAAGTATTTAATATCTCAAAAGTTTTTATTCAATGTTGTGCAACTCGAAACATAATAAATGTAATAGCAACCAGAGATTTGTATTGTAATCATAATGATTTATATATCATATGTTAATTATTATCATAGATCCCAAAAAAGGGATACAAATAAATGGTCCTTGTACATAAAAAAAAATTGTACAAAAAATCGAGTATTAAATGTTAATTATTATCATAGATCCCGAAAAAAGGTATACAAATAAATAGTCCTTGTATACATAAATAAATAATCAAAAAATCGAGTATTGATATCGACATCACAAAATGTGTTTACCTATCCCTAAGTAAGCTATCATTTTACACCTCCGATACCGGGGTCTAGTAATAATATAGTTACGCATAATGTCTTCTAGCCGAAATATTGATAAGGCGAATCATATTTATGCATATTTTTTTACGCATAATATTTAAAAGCATACACATTAAAGGCATACCCGTCATAATAACTAATATCATATAGTATAAATACAAAATTGCATAATAATTATTACGCATCATTTCACGATGCATACAAATAGTTAATCCTAAAATTAGACTACCAACTGGCATGATTGACATGCTATTACAGTTAGCTGCCTTTCGTTTACGATTGACGATTAAGCGTTAGCGATTGGCAACTTGTCTAAGCATCCAGGCGTTCTACTGTATACGGAGAATGACGGTAGATTCGCATTTTGTTTTTTGAATAAAAGTGACGGTGAGTAATAAAAAAATGTAAGCGATTAAGGAAAACCGATTGTTTCAACATGACAAATCAAGTGTGTATAATCTACTTATATAATATATGGGAACAATAGTGAGGTCGACGGGGGTCTGCGACGCAGACCCCCTATTCTGTGTAGTTTAGGCGCTTCGCGCCTGGACAACACACTGACCTAACCTAATTTATCTATACTTTGATATTAGATAGTAACGCATTTTAATATTTTAGATTCAAGAGACCCGCAACAGAATAGAAGAACATTCTAAAATATGTATAATACTCAATATGTAAAATACTCAATATGTAAAATGCATGTTAATTGATTTAAAATAGATGTTAAACAAAGAAAAAGTGTTTTATTCAAATAGGGAACTAAAATTATGGTTTCCGAAATATATATGGCTAGTAACCGTTAGTCCGAACAGTAATATGCGTAGTATACATTAGGCAAATATAATTTAGTCCAAGTTAAATTATTACAAAACTTTAATATGCGAACAAATTAGTATGCCGAAATAATTACTATGCGACAGTACATTTATGCTAATACAAATTATGCGAATAAAAGTATGCCAAAATAGAATAGCCTGAAAAAGATTATGCGACCAGAAGGTACCTATACCAGCAAATGATGCTGAAAGGATGCCACTAGTCCAAAAATGTAATGTGATACAACTACTTACAATATTACTTACAGTTATATCTTTATTTTCCTACCAGTTACGGCTGTTACGAGTGTTATGACTCTTTCTAACCTGTTGCAAATATATTGGACTATTTGGAGTGAACTCGAACCATTTCATTTGAGTATTTATGTACAGTTTTATTAATTTTAGTTTATTTATTCCTCGGTCATTATCGTTTTTTATGTATTGATCTATATTTCACACTATATTATTATTTATAAATATATACTTTGTCGATATGTTATGTTGTTCACGAGTGCAATTATTATTCCCATAATAATAGTCCACTCTAACAACATTTGTTTTTCCTAATGTCACTGATCTACACTTTGTCACATGTATAACTGTCCACTTTGGTATAAATCCGACCACATTTCGGTATAGTAATTCGTGGATAATGTAGTAGGCGATACATTTAGCAATTTTATTAATTTTAAAACCGAAGCTGTAACATATTTTGTATGGCTGCTTGTTATCCCTAAAATAATAAAAATAAAATAAACATCAATGTGTCAGAAATCTGTCTTGCAAGGTCTAGTGTGCAAGTGATCTGCGTCAGCGAGAAAGGGACCTTGCCCCCCCACTTCGTATGACTAACGTTTGCTCCTAATGACCGCTTCTAGTACTGTTATATTTATATTAATTATATTAAAACCTGTGGAGCTTTGGCAATTTAAAGTAGGGCATAGCCGGAACGACTGATCTGGAAACATACAAACTTCTCTCTCTTTCTAGACAAATATAAGCTATTAGGTATATAATACGACATCACATCATGTTTTAGTGAGAAAATTTAAGGAAGTTTGTGTATTCTTGTATATTTATGTCTCAAAATGTGAAATACTGCTGTGTCACTTACTTCTGTTATTTCTCCAATAAAGAAAATAAAATAAAAAAATCATCAGCCTACCTTAGACCACTGCTGGAAGTGCTGGACCTAGGCCTCTCCTATCAATTTCAATCCCTTAGTCGAGTCTTAACTCTTACGTACGACATTCACGGGAAGAGTTGGGGTGGTGACAAACGTATTCTTACTGCCGTCACCATGCGACATTATAAAATTCGGAGGAAATCAATTGCGACTCGTAGGTATATCCGGCTAAATCTTGCTCCAATTTTAGTATTAATTTTTAAACGACTTCATAAATAGACTACGGTATTTATCTCCATAAAAATTGTACAGTCGACGTCAAAGATATCGTTACGGTTTAGGTGCCAAAAAAATATTTACACGACTTTATTGCCTTGACATTAAGGTCGTGTAAATATATTTTTGGCACCTAAACTGTAATGATATCTTTAACGTCGACTGTACAATTGAAAATCACAAACGATAGAGTATTCTAATGGCGGTCGACGTTTAATTAAATACAGCCAAAAGTATTTAATCGAATGTTTTAAAATGGTCACGTGTGGGTGCTCAACTGCTGCTATTACCCTACTAACGTTTAGCGGATATCTTGTACTTAACAACGTACCAGAGCGCTAAGTGCACTCAAATCGCTATGTGGGTTTAGAAAAACAGAAAGTACAGACATGTGCAAAACTATAAAAATATAAACTGCCGTCTTAATAGTAGTGACACTTCGATCCCTTAGTCGCCTTTTGCGACACCCACGGGAAGAATTGGGATGGTGACAAATGTATTATTACTACCGTCACCACGCCGCGCCTTATTATCACTTAAGACGAATTTAAAGGTCGACTGCCTGTGGTCCAGAAGTGCAACCGTCAAGAATGCGGCGACTCCTAGTTGACAATGAGACCTCGAACTCTCGTCACGATAGCGTGACGGCGTGTGAAGATTCACATCTCTTCGTCGTAATTATGTCACTTTTACTTGTGTCTTTCTAAGACATTTAGAATCGGGAACCTATTGGATAATAATCGCCAAAAAAACGTATTTAACTGATTTCTCTAAGATCCCATCATCAGACCCTAACTTGGCACCAATGGGCCCCGTTCGATTTAAAAAAAAAAAGAAAAGCGGTTCACGATTCTCGGAGATATTGAGTTACATAGGTCTCAACGCTGGTCCAGTACTTGTTGGGGACTTCACATTACACCCTTTAATTTCTTCGCAGGTGTATGCAGGATTCCTCACGATGTTTTCCTTCACCGTAAAGCACTTGTGAATATCGAATGATAAGTATTTCGTACATAAGTTTTTTTTGACAAAATTATAGTATATCAATTCATATTCTTTAAAGTGTACCTTATCTGATTTTAGATACCTACTTATCCGTAGCTTAAGTTAACATAGCAAGTTACCAAAATGTCAAATATGTTTAGAGAATGACCGTACAAATCTTGTTTTCAAGTATTTTGGAAATAAATTAGCATTTGTATCGTGTTACATGAGCAGTCTGGATTTTTGTCTAGATCTAGGTCGACACGAAATTCTTTTGTACATAACACTGCGAAATGTCTAAGTATCATCAATATGTTAAGTATTGTTCTCATTTCAATAGAGTCTGCCAAATGTTGTAATCCATTGAAATTTTAGAGTGGATATCAATTTTGCAACGGTAAATGTTTTACTAATTATAGCTGTATTAATGAAGGGAGTCCGTTCAAGCGTACAGTGGAGTTTTATTAACAGTTAAGTAAGGTGTTAAAGGTGAAATTGAAATTATTTCACAAAACACTTAATAGCTACTCAAGGCTATAGATATAAATGTGTATCATTATTAAATAATCACCACTAATTAGGAATGATGAGATTACGAAGAGCTCTTTAACTTGGATTTGTGTTTTTGGTAGGTATTAAAATATAGGTACCGTTGCCTTCAGCTTCAGATATATCAGAACGGCCATAGTGTTTAAAAATATCTGAACATGCATTCTAAAGGTACATTTAGACCAAACGAGCATTCGCTCATTCTATCCCCCACTCTACGAAATCAACGAATTTCGACGAATCTCGTTTTGTGTAACGAACGGATTTCGTAGAGTGGGGGATAGAATGAGCGAATGCTCGTTTGGTCTAAATGCACCTTTACATGACAATGAGAACTGTTTAGATGTTTGCGCGCACCCAGGCCGCTACGATATACCTATCTGATGACGGCTCTGCCTGTGTTTGCTATGAATAAAAGCCTGGGTTTATTCAAATAAAAAAAAAATATTACTTTATTTCCAATTTTGGGTGTAAAATGTGTAATAATTAGTAATTTAAATAAAGAAACAACAGTTCCAAAATGTTACCGTTAGGTCAAGCAAGTGTTAAGCAAATTTTATTTCGTATAAACTAACTACAAATACATACATAATTCAATTTAAAAAGTATAACTAAATTGAAACTAGATAATATCTAAAATAAAACTAAGTAAAAAATAAAAGAAATCTAAAACAGGCCCCTGCGGCATGGTACCCAGGACGCTGGCAGCATTTCCTCGCTGGATTGCCAAGCTAATGCAAAAGCCCACGAAGATGTTAATATTTGCTGATTTTATGTTTTAGTAGTTAAGATTTAATTAATATCGTACAGCGTGCCAGTGGCGCTCGCTCAGAAGGGCTTCCACGGAAGACCAGCGTCAAGGCATCCTGGAGATGACTTGACACAAGCTGAGTGGAAGCCTTTTCAGGAATGATTTTTCATGTTATTTTCTTAGTTAATAGTCTTGTTTTGTAGTAAGTTCCTGAATAAACCGCTTTCTATTCTCTGCTTCTTAATCGTTCTCCATTGCTGACGAGGATCGTGACTCCACTTGCGGTTTATGAAATGCCTTCAACTGTTTCTATCTGTGGCTCGATGGATAAGTATGGGAAATGGGAAGATTCAGCTGTTCGGATATCTGGTCTGACCATCTCTTGGGACTTCGTCCTCTAGGTCTTTTGCCCTCAACTTTTCCCGTTACCACTAGTTTTTCCAAATTATCGGCCCCCCCTTCGAGCGATATGGCGAAAATAGGTGACAATGAAGTCAATCAAGTGTGGTGGTAACTTGCTTTCTATTCTTTTCTATTCTAAAAGTCAACGTTGAGTTGACTGTAATAATTACATACGTAAAAAGCAAGCAAGATAGAAGTGAGTATCATATATCAAGTGTGACAAAAGCTGAGACCGGCCTCACAAGATCATGGCATACGTTTGGCAATGTTATTAAATCATGCACCAAATATAAGTTTTCTGCACGACTGCTCGCGAAATGCGGTGGTAACTTGATAACATATAAAAAGTTGTTAGACGATTGGTGGATAAATTTTTTAAGATACGTATTTCTTGTAGTTATCTACATAATATGACACACGTTGCAACATAAGGTTTGGGGTAAATATTCCTATTATTCGTACCCAGAATTAGAGCCACTCAAAATGTTTAGTAGTTTAAGAGTTTCGAAAGTATTATATCTTAGGTAACGTCGGTAACATTGCCCACACGATAAAAAAACGCTTTGATTGACTTAAATAAATACAAAGATGGCATCTAACATTTTAACTAAACGATGTCAAGCAAATAATCTTGTTTTAATTAAATTATTAATTTGCCAAGACGGATTTTTATAATGTTATACCCCCTAAGGCTAATGTAACCCGTCTTCCACGATATTACTGAAATACTTGCAGTTTATAAACAATCGAAAAGTAAAACGGGAACAGGCTTATTCAACAGATTCATAATATATGTATGGATTGATCATAAATATTGATGTTGGTATAATATTGGTTCCAAAGAAGTATTAAAAAATCATAATTCAATTTAATCCTTTAAGTATATCTAAATTAGAAAATAATATTATTTTTCTACTTCTACGTACCTACCGCTCAACCAAGGCACGAGATATCTTACTAAATTAACTGTAATTTACTATACATAGATTTAGATAATGTTGAAACTTGAAATTCAGACACATAGGTAATATTTAAAACGAGTTACACCTATTTAAACCGCAATAATATAACTACTTAATGTTGCTCCGTAAAATTCCACGACAAGCACAAACTCCCATTTAGCTCTACATAATGCAGTCATAGATGTAGGCTTCGATAGGCATATTCTTTCGTAATTATAGATTAACCCAACTTTTTAATAGGGTTGCTACACACTCAAAGAAAGCTTAAAAGCCAGTGGGCGGGACCGAGCTATCAAACGGATGACGTCCATTCAGACTCAGCTCGAGTCCTACGCGACACTTAGCCCGTTTATAGACGAATTAGTGTTGATGCGTTTTCACTTTTAAGATTATTCCAGCGGCCTTTAGAATTGCACGTTTAAGTAGTTCATTATTTTATTTGTATATATAAAATACAAGCGAGAAACCTAGCTTAAACATTAATAATATTTATAGGATAATGTGTCGTTTAATTAAAAATTTAGATAAATCCACTCTTCCCTATTGAAAAAAGTGATAATTCGACGATTTGAATGACAGTTTTTTTTAATATGGTTACAGCATTAAAGAAAGCGAACCTGTTCGACAAATGCAGCTTTTCTTCGGAATAGAACAGGCAGAAGTAATCGCTACTAGTGTCGATAGAAGAACCTTAGACCCAGTTATGAATGGAACCAGTTGTGATGGAAAAAAGAAATCATGCCATGTGCGATAAGTTCATAATAATCTAGAGACCCGTTTCGGCTTTGAAAAGGTACGATGCGAAGAGGCTTCTTCCTGAATTACTCTGTCTTCTAAACAAAACAAACCGCATCAAATGCTTTGCTTAGTGTTAAAGATCTAAGCATACATACTCGTTGAGACGGGGAGATGGCGACAGCGATTTTATTTTATACCATGTAGTCATAGATATACAATATTGCATGTAGTGATCTGCCATCCTAGTGCAGAAAGCAGTATTTGCTATGAAACTTGATAGCAAAAAGTTGCCTTAAGTTCTAGGCAAAAAGCGGTTTTTGTCATGGAGTTTCATTGCAAATACTGCTGTTGCAGTCCAGCAGTATTTAGGTATTATAAACATATATCTCTGATATCAATGCGGCTACGCTATGAAACGTGTCGGTTACGTAACGTGGTCGTGATGACAGTATGCAAGATGGATGCATTCACCGGAAAAACTGCACTCACGCCCGTACAAATGCGGGCTAAGAAATATGGTCAGACCTGCTACCGCGAACACCGAAGTTCGCTAATTTCGGGGATTTGTCTCTTTCATTCCGACGAAGACGTCATTAGAGTGATAGAGAAAAATCCCCGCAATTTGCGGATTTCGGACTGACCAGCCGACCCTACCGCGAAAAACAAAATTCGTAAATTTCGAGGATTTGTCTCTCTCACCCTAATGACGCGTTATTAACGCGGACTTACTTTCTACCCATCCCGTTTGTATTGTATTGGTGCGAGCGAGCCGAAGAAAAAGTGATAGATTTACCATTATCCTTTTAAAAATATCTATTCAAGCATACCCCACGCTTAATACCCTCATTATACGTGTGCAAAAAAATGTGTTTATATTATTTATACTCGTAATAACTTTGTCGGCGTGATTTAATATGTAATACTCCTACCAAATTGTAAATTTCTAGTAGGTCACAAAGCTATTCTGCGGACAGACAGACAGATACAGATAGTGCATAAGGGTTTCTAGTTTACTATGGAATTATAAAGGTAATAAATCAATCGCACGTCATATCATATTCTCGACGAATCGAACGTAACATGCGGTTTGAAAGTAACAAGAAATCGTCGCCGTAAAACATGTTATTTGCAATCCTATCATATTTTATTGAGCACTGTAATAAACTGTGATTCTTTGGTAGCTATAGCTTTCTAGAGGAAGTAACAAGTAAGGATAGATACTTTGTTAGTCCATCTATGAGGTAGGTGTAGGTACCTAATCTGAAATATTTAGCATTTTAGATTTAGGATTTTTATCCTGTCAAGACGAGCTCTTTCGATCATAAAAAAAAGGAATGTGTCCCCCAAAATTTCATTATTTTCGTTATTAACACATGTCAATAACATTCTTATTTCAAACGTACTTCAATGGAATCTAATCTTTATCTGTATGTGTTAGTTACGCGGTATTGCGCTATCCTCGACGCTATGTAGGTAGATATGTGGATGCTTAAATCCACTTAATTAATACCTATTATAAGAATTTTTATGTACAAAAGAATTGGAAATTGATGTTACAGTCTTGTGGATTTAGCCAAAAGACACAAACTATAACAAAAGATATAAACACATATAACAAATCACCTTTCAACATACCGCGGCCCACCACTCTTGGTCCTAGATGGAAACTTTTAATTTAGTCGGCAATCAAGTATCTAGACGACCTTCAACATTGACATTTAGAAGCAAAATTAACGACATTAGATTTGCTGATAACGGTAGTCAAATCATTAAATTTGGATGATATTTTACTGTTTCTACAGAATAGTACGAAAGTAAATTACATCAGGATTCCGAAGTTGATCATTAAAATTTAAATTGCTAATTTATTTATTTTAGCCCTGACCTGCTGTATAAAGTATTCTAGATTTTCTAGACACAAACGTCTTACAAACAGCTTTAATGCGGACATCGCACAGTCAAGTGACAACATAGAATTAATTATAATAGATGGTAACACGAGAAGATAAGATTTATTCCCTCAATCATCAAAAAATGATCTCGTCTTTTCGTCCTTGTCGGCAGGTAATCCGCCCACGGCACTCGGTAGCTTGAAATCCTAGAATAATGATTAGTTTTCTTTTGGGCATGCCTATATCCAGCAGGTGTATCATATAAGCAGTTTCATTAAAATTATATGACTAATAAAAACATGTTTGGGTTTTCCAGTACAATCACGACGAAGTCAGTTAAAATGTTTGCAATATAATTGTCGTGAGAAGGACGTCAACATAGTTGTACTTACCTAGAACCGCTAGTCTTATTGTACAGGTTGAGTGGTCAAATGCAAAAAAATAAATATTCGAATAATTTATTTATACTTAAATATGTTTTTTACTACATCAAATTAAGGTTCATTGGGACATCCCATTGTAACATAGGTACAATAGGTGCACAAGTATGAAAACTATCTTCTAAAAAATATTAAATGAGATAAGACTAAGCCAGAATTACTTATAGGTTTCAAATTGTTCCAAGAATTTAGTGTTTCATATCTGCCATCTTTTATTGATTGCGATGAAATTCCGACACAGTCAAATGCAAGAATATGTATCGAAAGAATTCTCTTATAAATGTTACGACGTTCTTATTACATAGGGCACTGGGAAATAGTTTTGAGCATTTTTTATATACACATTATTTGGGTTATTCCCACCTGTTACCACCAACTTGACACCAGTGGTAACGGTGTCCATTTATTTTACCGACAAACGTTTAATCGAATTTCATTTCATCGACAACGATTCATCGAAATTTCAGTACTAGGAATTTCGTTTGGCATTTTTTTGTTACACATACTATTCAATTATAAAACTTTTACTGCTCTGAAAAACTATTCAACGAATATCACTTGGTCAGTGATTTGTTTCAAATTATATTAATTGTCTCAACTACTAAACAATGAAATTCATTTATTCGACATATTACTACAATACATTTTTATACTTATGTCGTACATTTATACATTTTTCGGCTAGGTTGAACGGCAAAAGGGGATGAGGACTTAGAAAAAAATCGATGGATGTTGGTGGCATTATGACACGTATTTTTTATTATGTTTGTAGGAAAAACTTTTTCCCAAAATCAACCTCTATGTTCATAAATTGTAGTTTAAAAAAAAATAAATAAAAACAATGGCCGAGTGAGCGAGCGAACAAAACCTTCCGGGGCAGATCCGACTCGGATAGGTTAGGTTAGAAGACTAAGGCGGGAGCTTTGCTCAGTTCCAAGCAGTTGTTCCCAGTGGTAACAGGTGGGAATAACCCCATTATTTTGTCTTTGACCGTACCACATTTGAAAAAACGCTCCATAAATGAAGTCTTTATACACAAATTTATGGAATATTCGTAGTACCTATATTTTTGATACCTACTGCTATATTTTTGCTGCACCGAGTTTATTACAGGAAAAACTTATGTAAGATTGTCCAATAATAACTAATTAAAATTGCATTAATGAAGTTGATACGCACAAATGTCAACAAATGATGTAAAACGCAAACAAGAAGCCGACCGGAACGTTACATAACAACAACTAGTGCGGCACTTCACTGACCACGGGTGGGCCTTATATCCATAACGTTAAGGTTCATGATTAGTGAACTGAAATGGTTGTATGGAATCCAAGTTCAACAGAGCGTGTAATATGACCCTTTTCATGTGGCAAGCATAGTTCTGTCATATTCAACCGGAAAATATGACTACAAATGAGCTTCAGTGGTACTCGAAAATGAGAACTTTTTCAAACAGCACATTTCATGTAAATCGCTGAAAGTTTCTGAGATAACCAAAATAAATAAAAATAAGTACCTAGATACGACACACATCATCAGCCTATCTCAGTCTACTGCTGGACGTAGGCCTCTCCTATGAACTATGCGTATAGATAGACGCATTAGGAGGTAAATAAATACCCACAATCGCCACGGTCGGCAAGCGGGTTGGTGATCGCAGTTATGTGTCCACGATGATGACGCTGCTGCCGTCATCAATCTTTTATCAAATAATGGCCAGTGACATTTTAATTCCTTAGTCGACTCTTACGACACTCGCGGGAAGAGTGTGGGGATTCTGTATGGTGACGGCAG